>MIEF01008298.1:0-296198 GCA_001870725.1 Taenia solium | reverse complement strand
TGGATCACGTGCATCCCGTTCCTATGAGGCCCGATTGCCCCATTCGCTCAGGGTTCTACGATACCCTCGCGTTTCTTCCACGGCATCAGAAAAGCCTGGAATCACAATATGTGTTGTGTGTGCCTTCATTCGTCCAAAAACTTGGATTCGTATCCCCATCTTTCACTGGGCCGCATCATCGTGGGAGAGGACGACTAAGAAATGCGCATTTGCTGCACCGAGTGCTACGCAGAATTGATGGTGCTACAAGAAGACATGGGCTTGAATCTCGATGGCTGGCACGGTTAGCTCGTGGGTGCTTCTCGCAGCACTGATTACGTTGTGATAGCTGACACGGGAGGCTGACCATGGGGAGCGTCGGGGACGACGCTCGAAAGAAGAGAGAGGCTGTGTAATACTTTGTTTGTTTGAACTACCAGTTTCGGTCACTTGGGTGGCCATATTGTACTAGCCGGTTGGCCGGCCTTTGGGCCGTGCCAACAGCCCCCAAGCCCTCTGTTTCCAGAATATATATTCTGCCCCAATACTATGCCTTCTTTTACCTTAAAGGGAGTCTCGGGACGCTACAGTCATATTATACCAGCCGGTTGGCCAGCCTCCGGGCCGTGCCAACAGCCCCCAAGTACACTGTTTGCAGAATACATATTCTGCCCTAGTAATATGCCTTCTTTTACCTTAAAGGAAGTCTCAGAACGCTACAGTAGCAATTTATAAAGACGATCATAGCCCACCATTTAGTAAAAAAAGCATGCCTTTACGTAGGCGATGTGACTGCTTCATTGCAATGACTTTCAACAAATTACTTCAAAATTCTAAGGCTTTGGAGCAACTAAAGCGTTTTTTTATTAAGTCAGATTGCTTTAAACCGCTAATTGATTTGTGTTAAAATATTTGACCACAAGGGACACGAATGGAGTGACGCGTACAATTTACTTGTTGTTGGGTATATTTTGTTAAAATAAATGGACTTGCTCCTATGTATGTATAGATCCCTTTGAATTTTTTTAGCCATGGTCTTACATCTTCATTTCACTCATTGTGGAACATAATAGTCAACTCAAATAACGGACATGGTAAGTCTTGCAATTAACCATTAATATTACAGAGGGCCACGCTTGCCAACGCCCGACCGAAGCATGACGTTTAACACTTATTTTTTGCGAAGCGTAGGAGAGCTAACAATTTTTTACATCAGAGCAAAGGACCTCACATGGTTTTCGGCTTTTTCGATTCTTTTGCATTCCTTTTCGCGTTGTAATTCACAATGACCTTCTAATTATTATGCGATTGGTAATCATGTCAATGATGACTTTGACGTAGTTTTAAATATTCTGATGTTGATGCCTAGCCGCTAATAATGCGCACTTGTAATGGTAATCTTCAATACATAGCTTTCTATGTTTTATTTAACAGTTTGTGGGATCGAATCGCTTCCACTGAAGGATATTGCAGTGGAGGTAAACATAAACAGCTTTTTTGCGGATGTGTCCTCTAAATACAGTTACGAAAACAGCTCTGATGAGCTACTGGAGTCCTCTTTCGTTTTCCCGATAGAATCTGGTGGTGTTGTCTATGAATTCGAGGTTGTAGTTGGCAATGAGCGATTCCTTGGTACCTGTCGTGAGAGGACTGATGCAAGCTTTTTCTTGCATATCATTAATCACATTTTAGGCTCAGTTCATTTACGACGAAGCGAGCGAAAAGAATCGAACCGCCTTTATTCTACTTGAAGATGAAGAAATGACTGACGTGTTTTCAATGAAAATAGGCAACATTCCTCCAAAAGAGAAAGTCTTCGTGAGAATATCATATTTTCAAAAGTTGACAACGGTCAACACTCTTGTTGGCCTCAGTAAAGGAGATGAAGCAGTTGCTATATTTTCTTTGCCAGTTCTTATAAATGTGAGATACTCACCGAAAAGTGTGTATTGCATGAATTTAACGGACATTTAGGTCACGACAAAAAGCGGATTTTCGGACAGCCATTTCAACCAAAATGGTCCTCTTTGATACCTTACACGTTTCATTTTTCTGCCACTATTTCATCCTCTTCTGTCGTTAAATATATAACATCCCCAAATCACCAACTATCGATTGAGTATCTTAATGAGAGTAGATCTTCGGCAAAGGTTTTTTGTGCGTTTTGTTCACCACTATATTCAGGTTGTTTTGTTAAGTCATTTCGACTTCACAGAGGACTTCCAAATGGAAATTACGTACGACAATGTCGGCACATTTTCAGCAGTGGAATGCAGTTCAGAGGAGAATGGGTTTTTCTCGTCTGATTGTGTTATCGCTAATTTTCTACCACACTTCCCATTCCCTTACCAATCAAACGTTGAAATAATTTTCATAATCGACCGTTCAGGTGGGTCATTCGTTCTGTTTGCGAATTTATCACTTCTTAATTAGGAAGCATGGACGGAGACCCAATTCAACAAGCTGCCCAGTCGCTTTTGGTCCTCCTCAAATCTCTTCCGGCTGGATGTCGCTTCCAAGTTGTTGGTTTTGGTTCCACCTACAAAATGTTGTTTTCTGAGTGAGTCCCTTCTTTTTTTAATCACTTTTTGTTTTGAAGACCCCAGGATAATACGGAAGAGAACGTATCTAAAGCGCTTGAGTATCAGCATAACCTTGGTGCTGATATGGGGGGTACTGAGGTTCTCCCTGTTCTCACTGCAGTCTATGCCTCAAAGATGGTTGGATCCGCCGACCGCTGGCGACGGGAAATCATTTTTCTAACAGATGGTGGAGTTGTTAACCACGCTGAGGTCAGTTAGGTCCTGTCCATTTTCTTTACCTACTGACAGATCAACCTTTGTTGATCATCTTTTAGCCGTCGTCAACGCCTTCTTTGGTGGAAAAAATTACGCTGCCTATCGCAGTTCATATTGAATGTTATTAGACCATTCAGATTAATTGATGGATCCCTTTTCTTGTTCACATTAAATATTTTCCAGATCCTCATATCACCATGAGAAATCCTTTATTATTATGACTTAGGTGTTTTCTAATTTATCATTCGTGCTGTTATATTTGGCCATGATTGGATGTATCAAGAATGTTTAAGGATACGAATCAGTTTGTCTGGATTGTGTGACCTTTAGACTATTCACATCCTTGTGAGGTGTACTTGGTGAGAGGGTGCATTCTTGTTACCGTTTGTAGGAAAAAAACGCAGTTTTTTTGGATCATCACCCGCCTTTGACTAATTAAATCATTGATAAAGAATCTGTTCAGCTATCACTGTGACAATCCCTTACTTTACAATTTTTGTCAAAACTATGGTTGTTAAAACGCGACTTCATTGGCGTGCAGATAGATAAAATCAATCCATTTACTGTAGGAAGGTTCCTTTTACTCCTTTATTACTGCTCTCATATCATGTTAGACGATTGGCCACGAATATTGAATTGATTCACTGACAGATGCGATCACGGAATCAACTGGGTCATACCTCAGAGTTCGTCCACTATTTTCCTAGATGCACATTGTAATGAGCCCAGAAATGCTTCGGAGTTGTCTCCTTGAAGCATAGTTGTAACCGATTACGTTTTCACTGGTTAGTCGGCGAGCAACCATGCACCAATGTTAGGCTAGAGGCATTCCCAAACACGCCACAACCCACTCATTTCTGGGGATGGTTCCAGTCTTGGCGTATAAAAGAGCTGAAGGCTTAGCTCTGTGGATAGAGCGCGCATACCTCTAATCCGTCTGCGGAGAGGTCGAGTCACTAGGACCTGGATGGGCTCCCACATTATAAAGTATTACCAAGGACTACTAGTTACCGTGACTTGATCACTTAAAAATCTCTGTGTTGCCTAAACTGAACTCTTTAAAACGATTGTACACTGAGGAATGTTTGAAGTACAAGTGAACCATATTTTAAATGGCCGCCTCAGTAACATACCGAATTACTTTTCCTGTGACAATTAAATAAGTGGACCGCATAAAGGTACAGGCACCGTCTTTGACCGGTACGTAAAGGAGATGCGATACGACCTCCCACCTGCTCCTGGAATTGCGAGTCGAGGCAACTGTACATCAAGAAGAATTATAAAGGATTATATTTACCGAATCCATTTTTGATAAGCCAGTTACGATCATGCGTCATTTTCATCCTCATTTGTGCATTTGGGAGCCAAATGAACCAATGGATGCATTGCGCATCATCTGGAAAATCAGGTAGAAAGGACTCTCTTCAAGATCTTCAACTGCTCTTCAAAGCAAGTAAAAGCTAAGAGCTGCCACAAGAGCCATCATTCCTTACCTCCCCCCAATATACTTCGGTCCCAGGTGTACATGACGCTATGGTTTGAAGTAAATTAACTAAATTCCGAGAATCCACACAGAGACTTCCAGTATTGTTTACCAAACTGTGTTAGGAAAGCAGTCACAAGTTTTGATTCAAATTTAATCACGGTTGTGTAATTAAGAGTCAAATAAACGGAGGAAAGCAGGCGGAATAGATTCTAGTTTCGTTCCTTTATGCTGTGGATAAGTCTCAAGAGCTGACGCTGAGGCTAAGATTCTCCCTTTTTCTGCACAGATAATTGCTCTTGTCGCGGAAAATGCGGCCACTTCGCGTCTTTCCGCTATCGGTTTAGGTCAGGGTGCAAGCACAGCCTTGGTTTCTGGCATTGCCAGAGCGGGCAATGGAAGAGCGCTTTTCGTGCGAGATGAGTAAGTCCTCCTCCTCTCCTCCCTTCGCCTCTTTTTTTGCTCCTTTTTACCATCTTCTCACTCACAGGATTCACTAATGGCGCGCAGTTCGCTGGTAGGGCGGTGTGAGACAGAAAAATGTAACAGGTTCAATTTGTTCGTTTGGCTCTGTGTTGGAGCTAAGCGCAGATGTTTAATTCTCCCTATTTCTTTCCCACTTCATTTACCCAAATAAAGGTTAAGCAGCCCAGAGCTCAAACAAGCCTAGTACGAGGTACGCTGCAAGGGGAGTATTGACTCTTTGCATTCGGTCGTACTCTGTGGCTACTTATTCCTTGACAAGTCCTGGAGCACGAAGTGCGTACGTGAAGGAATCACCTTTTCATCCCAGTTGTGCTGGATTCGAAACAGGATTACTCAGAATTGTGGCACAGTTGACGCTAAATGTCAGGGTTCAAACCCATTACCGTACCTGCATGGTCGACTAGATAAGCATCGTAGTTGACCGCACTGTCCAAAATAAACTCACAAGTAACTGATCGCGACTTCATCGTTTCATTTTGAGATAATTGCTGGCTTATGAGTACCAACCTACCGTTACTTTGCTTATTTATGGTTGTCGATATCAGAAAATGTATTTTGTGCGTTTTTTTTTAGGAAAAATCTACGGGAAGCTATTCTAGACGTCCTGAACTGTTGTCTACAGCCCTGGCTGACCGACGTGGCAATTGATTGGCGTTTGACTCGCTCGGGTGTCCCGGTCACCTCTGTCCTTCATGTACCCTCCCAAGTGCCGCCCGTGTTCACGCACACCTTCACCACTGTCGCTGCACTAGTTCCACCAGGAAACGGTACTTCTTGCCATCTGCTGCTTTTAAGATACATTCCTGAAAGTTACTTCGCTACCAGCGCGCAGATTGGAAGACTAGTTGCAGGTGACTGTGGAAACTAATCTGGCACAGAGGCCCCTTCATTCTATTGCGTGCCTTAACCTCGACGCTTTCCATGATCCTTCCATCTCCGCAGTCACAAAGGCTCAGATGCAATAAAACTAAACGCGAGAATGAAATGAAGATGACACGATAAACCTTAATTACAGTAGGAAAGCCCCATGTTAAATTAGTGGCGGGGCATTTCGTGGTGTTAAATGCGATTTCGAAAGGCCGCACTTCTTTGTCAGGCAAACTGCGTTTTAGAGCTTCGTCCGGATCAGTTTTCAGTGTTTTTCTTGCCGAAACAATCACTGTTACAACTAATCGCTTCAAAACTACTGCGAATTCCTCTTCCAACTAACAGTTCCGACAAGTTGCAAGTAGTTGTAGTGCTCTTCACGGACACTTTAACCACCTGACGTGTTACAGTCGATCTGGATTCGTTCAAGTCTGATTGCACTCCATTCCTGTGCCTTGTGCCAATTTTAAATTGGCTATCGCAATGTGATTGCCACACTCGCAACGGTGGATCCCTTTAAAACATTCATAGATCAACCTGTCGATGCCGCTTTGAGGGTCTGGCACTGGTTATAAAACTTCACCACTGCGATTTCATTGCTTTCATCCTGCTAACCGGGAATCTTTGCTACCGTTTGTTGTTACAAACAGACATGCAGTAATTCGTGACTAATTTGCCCTCTTGTACACTACCAGTTGGCCTTAAATGTACGTGGGTCAGCCCAGGCACAGCCAATTAAGAAGACTAGCAACTGTGGCGATGAGTTAGCGCATGTAGTTAATTTTCTTGTCAGTGAAGACATAAAGCCTGAATCTTGGGCAATCTACTCGTAGACGCTCCTATTTCCATGTGTCAGTGATGGTTCCGATCGTCGTATTTACCAGCTTGCCACTTGTCTTGAAGGCATGCACAAGCGAGTCTTTTGGCAAAAACAACACATTCACTCGCGAAGGTATGGAATTTCAAATATTCAGCTTGCGCAGGGTAGACTGTCTGGTTACTGGTCGAACGTTGGGATAGATCTTCACTTCCTTTACAAACATGGTTACTGAAGCTTTGGATTTCCTTTTCCAGATCCTCTCGAGGGTGAAGTTGCCCTATCCTTCAAAGTGGCGGGTAGACCCATGACCTTGACAGCTGCGATTCCACCACCGTCGTCAGTGGTGGAGACAGGATTCCCCTCCTCCCGACGCCTGTTGCATCGCTACACGGCGAGCCTTCAGATCACTGAACTAATTGACCAATACAGTGGCTCGGGGAGCGACGAGGATCGAGCCAGCATAGTGGACTTGTCCCTGGCGGCGGGTATTATCTCCCCCTTCACGGCATTTATTGGTCTACGACCGAAGCAGCTGCAAAACAGGGGTAAAATTAGCGTCAAGATCCCTTTGGGCGTGCGAAAACACATGTCGATGGACTATCTGGATGGGGTGGCCCTATACCCGTCCCAGGGTGCGTTCAAATTTCTCTAAAGTGGAGGCTAGTTTGAAAAAAAAAAGAGCTGCTATCCAATATGACGGGGCAGAATGGACCAAAACACTGCGCAACCCTCATTTTAGGTTACCATGTCCCCTACTCGGGTTACATGTGGGATGTCTAGACCTTATCACTTCATCCCAGCGTCACAAATGTGGGACATCTGATCGCCATCTGCGGAGAAAGCTTAAATTCGTTCTTCCATGGCACCGGTTACTAATAATTGCTACTTGCCAGTTGAACTATTGTACAAAAAATGAAGCCAATAGGCAACCTGGGTGTTGGCGGTCAATTTTCCTCTGAGATCGACCTTGATAGAAAGAGCGCTAAATGCTGTCATGGCAGCAGGCAAGCGTACTGAAACCGTAAGCAAGGCTGCGTGACTCCCACCTCCATCAGTGGCAGTGCATCTAGCAGACCTTGACGAGTTTTTTTTCCACTCTCTCAGATAGTTGAAGGGAAGTACCGAAAGCTGCATACCAAAATAAATATGAGGCAAGGAAGCGGAATTAGTAGGAAAAGTTTTGAAGCACTATTAACGAATTTCTTTTCATCCTTTAGAGTCATCAAAGCCCTAGCACCGCCTAGCTACTTATCGGTACTTCGTATACTAGATCCTACAGTGCTGAAAAGAGGTATCATCGAGGTTATGACCATTTAATAATGCAACCAAACATGAGCAGAGGCATTATCTTGACATCAGATCTTTGGGCTTTCATGCCAACATTCCAACTTTGTTGCCCAACACTAGCTCACTTAAAAAAAAAACTAGGCAGAAGGATTTCTGTTTAACAGAATCTTGTGTGTATTTGCACAATAAGACCGCTTCTCAGTTGGCTCTCTTTTATTGTCCCTTTTAAATGGTCCTGCCCTTCCTGCACATCGTGACAATACTCCTCGTGGTCCACAACCCCTTTCGAACAGGGCAGAGCACCGTGGCACCGACCGCGAGTGTTGAATCCCACTGTAGCCGTTGCAAAAGGCCGAGAGGGACGATGCCATGATGACCTTTCACAGTACCAAAAAGACCTTTGCATCCATTAATGGTAGTGTGCCATGTAGATTTTAAGGCAGGTCATTCGGTAGGTCTTCTTTTAGTTAGTAGCAATGAAGAGGTAGTGCCTAGTACTGGACTGTGCCTATGGGCAATTTTACCCGTCCCGCTTCCATTTCGCTTCTCAGCCCTGCCTTCTCTTTTAGCATCGCCTAATCGCCATCCAAGCATTCCTTTTTAGTGACTACAAATTTTGAAAATTCCTCTGCTGAAGAGCTCTGTATGTTCAGTTTTTCATAACAGACGTGTTCTTTCTGTGGCATTGTTCTCATCCCACTCAGATGTGGATCTTTGAAGCGTCAGAAAACCCTGTTTTTATCGAAAGGATTGGAGTGTGTGGAGCCTATTCCACTACGCTTTGGATCGAGTTATCCTTGAATACACCTTCCGGTGATAGGAATCTGAAAGGAGCTGAAAATAGGCTAGAACACCCAGTAGCTCTCATTATCTTCCCTTCATCTTGTTAATCTACTGCCTCGACATTAATTGTCCACGTTTCGTATTTCGCGTATACAATATGTAAACACAGGGGAAGACTTTACCTAACTTTTCAATCCCTTCGCTTGGCAGTGGCATAATTGCAAGAAAGGTCAACTTGACAATTGTGCCTATAGGCAAGTATTGACGGTAGTTTGGAGTTCAAGTGACCAAAGTTCGGTGCATGAGGAATAGGATCGTTAATGGGACGCAAACATAAACACCATAGTGACAAGTAGAGTGTAGCCAAACGAAATTTTTTGTAGAAATATTTGAATATGCGATACTTCCTGATGTAATCAATGGTACAATCGGTTGTCCATTTCCAACGATCTTTTTCTAGAAGCCGAACGAAAACCTATCTTCAATCATTTGATTTTCCATCGCTGGTGCCAAGACAAGTGGATAGTCTTCGTGTAGGAAGTTGTGACGGGGGTAGTGAGGTCGAGGATGCGGTTGTGTTTACCTCCTCCCACCTAAAGTGCACCTGTCCTCACGGGTCAGGCATGTTGTCCCCGTAACAATGGAAATTTGCCCACTGATTAACTAGTCCTGGCTGCTTCTCTAAAAGGTGTTTATGTTACGCAGGTTAGACTTGTGTAGCTTCGTGTCGGGCAGATGGGTCTCGTCTGTAGTTCGGCCTACAGCAAGGGAACGATTGCGCCTATACAGCATCCACCTTTTCCGCTTAAATATGCGGCTGTAACAAGGTAGCAATTACCGAATCACCTGATTATGAGCTATATTTGTTGAAGCCTCCTTTCCTTCTACAGATTCTAGCTCGTCAAATTGCTCATCTTATTTTCTCTTGTAGAAAGAAGCCTCAGTCTACGACCCCGCTTCGATACGGTCCTTGAAGAACCTGAAAACGACGCCATTTTCAGCATCGCTGAACTCCAGCTCTTCTCCGGGGCTTGGGCCTCTACCCACAAACTCGCTAAGACCCTCTCTCTACCCTACGCAAAAATAGACAGTACACCAACTCAGTGTAAGACTTTGCCACTCTTTTGCACAACCGCTCTGCACCTAGACCTTCCCCTACATCCACTTCCATATTTTAGTCGCCGGCCTCCACGAAGACATTTGGACGACAGCCCTGGTTTTAGCGTTTCTACGCCTGAAACTGATCAAACGGCAAACCGAGTGGCAATTGATGGCAAAGAAGGCACGTGATTGGCTTTCCAAAGTCATGGATGAGACGGCAGCCAATCAGGCGATCGAGGCTGCGTGTCAAGCTATCGCCGGGGCAACCCAACCCATCTAATGAATGAAATTCACTGTTTTATCATCTTATTCTCCCACACTAAGCGAAAGCGCCAACTTACTAATGCATGAAAAATGTCAATTTATTTACAATGGATTGAAAAAGAAGGGAGCTATTCGCTGCTGCTATCGTCTGAAGAGTAAGCGATACCAAGGGGGTTCCTCCCCGAAGGTTCAGGCGAGTTTTGTGCCTTTTTCAACTCTTCTGGGGCTTCCGATGTTGTTGATGCCGAAAGCGGGCGCTTTCTGATGGAATTTCTGATGAGATCGCGGTGGCTGGTTGAAAAAGAACCCAGTGGCTGCAAAAAATTAGGGCGTCCTCTTACACTCTTTTAAAAACAATTTGAACACATTGCAACGATTAAACGGTGAAGGGTAGTGGTAGACTGTATCCACTGGTATCAAAGAAATGCAGTACTCCAAATAGTTACTAATCCAGATTTTTATCAAAAACTACACGATCCCAATGAGGTCATCTTAGTACGAAAAGAAAAGTGCAAATTCGAGGCGTTGCAGCAGAACAGGATGGCATAAAATTTGAAAATTTTAAGGTAGCTCTGATGCCGTCCGAAAGGTGGTGCGATTCAGAGTGCAAAGCCATTTTATGTATGTACCATCCCAACACAGGAGACAAATAAAGTACGTGGCTTTCGGAATGCTGTACGAAGCAATAGTGCTGGCTTGGCGAACGTCAACCTTGCAATAAAATTGGGACCAGTTGCGCAGAATTCCACAACAGCTGGTAAATAGAATTGCAAGCGGAAAGCACCGTTATTTTGTGAATAAAACACGGGAAGTCCTTAAAATACTGTGTGACGAGGCTCAGAATGGGGTTTGCAGATCAACTGGACCCAAAAACTGCTGTCAAATAAACATTAATTGGAAAACACTGAACTGGGAAACGCAAGCGCTAAGAAAGTGTAAGCGATTCCAATTACCCGTTGTTGGGGCGGTTTCGGTTTCGAGACCATTTCCGAAGATGGAATGACTTCATGATGCTCTTCATCGCGGGCGGTTGGCCCCTGCACTTGGCCATCAAAACCAAACTTCTCAACTATTTCAGAAGGCGGCATTCCCTTATTTTTCGCCTCCATAACCTCTCTGATTGCATAAATTAATTACAGGGAAGACAGTTATTCTCACTTTATGAAATCCTCATCAGCTTTCTCCTGAGCAGCCTTTTCCGCTTCCTGTTCTTGCCACAATTTCCGCAAGAGAAAATTATCTGTTTCCATGGTGGCTTGACGCTTGTTCATTTCTTTTAGATCATCGATTGCCTCAGCAGTCTCCATCTCGTACTTGCTTTGGTTGGTTCGCTTTTCTAACAATTTCATTGGGTTATTTGCCAACTCTTCCTCCTCTTGAGCAGCCCTCTTGGCTTCTAGCTCTTCTGCAGTTTTGAGGGCCTCAAAATTACGTTTAGCACCACTTTCTATAACATAGTCATTAGATTCTAAGTCAGTCTAAAGAATCTGATCCAAGATCGTAAACGTACTCTCCATATAATTTCAGCGCAACACCCGGGACAACGGATATAGAATCTGTAATGACGTAGACCCAGATAGTCAACACCTTCAGCGGTTTCCATCCGCGAGTTGAACTTCTTCGCTTTATAAATATAACCATTACATGTCAGGCACCGCATATTAAACGGTGCCATAGTTCTTATGTTGAATTGGCGACTTTTACTCCCACGTTTAAGCCGAGGAATTTTAGATGGATCATAATCAGGAGGAAAGTATTTCTGGAAAAGTAAAAGTTAGAAGTGCAACCTACGTTTAGAACTTTCCGCTCAGTCATCCCTCCTATTTACAATTAAGCGGCCAGGCAAAAATTAGTTACAACAAATTTATTGCAGGGAAGATAGTTAAATCTAATGTGCAAATCAAATCAACAAGAGCATTTATTTAAGGTTTTTAACTTTTACAAGTGCATGCGTTTGCCTAATTTTGAACGTAGTAGGACGTAGGATACGAATGCAAAATTACACTTTTCTACCTAATTTGCATTCTGGAGCATTCTTTTATAGGTAACGAAATGAGACCCAGTTAAAAGCCGTCTTGAATTTTTTAAATTTTGCTGGTTGTCCCCTGGGGCTTTTCTTTTTTGCGCACTTTTACATTGCACATGCTTCATCTTTTGCGGTGGTTCCAGTGCATTACACGCATAAGAACATTCATTAACACTTACTCGATTGTGCTGGAACAGGATTTGTTGCTAAGAGCTTATTACCAATTTTATCACATATTTTAAGGTTCTTTGGCTTGGATGTGTAATCCAACCGAATGTGTACTTAACATGTTAATTTTTTCGCATAAACGCTTATTTTTGTTGTATACACAGTTAAGGTCATTGGGTAACAGTGAAAATTCAAATTAATATGCAATCAAGTAGGCCTAGGACAAAATACGTATTTTCCAGTCAACCATGTGCTGTTCCCCCACATTCTAAATTTTGGAGAGATAACATTCCGTAATCCACGTTCTCAAGTCTAGCTGTTAGTAACTACTACCAAAGATATGGAAAAATAATGGAAGAACTTCGTCCCATTCGGAGTTTTCCTATGGGCAGAAATGCGAGGATGCTGCTAAGAAGCAGAGCGAATACAAAGACGAAAAACAGAAACGCATTGAACTGTTCTGTTGAGGTTTTATGCCTTTTAAAGAATTGTCAGCTTCTTCTCTTGTTTTTAGATGATTGCGTATTTTCATAACGGATTCGGTTTTTTTAATTTCTACATAATATAAGAGGTCCTTTGTCTTCTATTGCTTTTACTTCCTTTTTCTTTTTCTTGGTTCTTTAATCCTAATTGCTTTTCATATTTTTTAATTCTTTATGATTTCTGCGTTTCCATTTAAACTAAAATTAAAGTAAACACTTGCTTGGTGCATTTGGTTGGTTTGCCTTAAACTTTGTTTGCGTATGATTTTGGGAGTAAATTAGATCTAGGGCAAATCTTTTAACATTTGCGTTCGCCATTTTTTATCAACCCATTGGATTTTTCCATTCACTTTAACTATTTTAATGTAGAAAAGTCTGGTCACACCACCTCCAGTTAAGGGTCGCTACCACACAGAAGTTCAAACTGAGCTTTACCTTGAGGAGCTTTATGACGTTATTGAAACTGATACCGTCTGCTGCCAGACTGATGACTTTTACGACAGGCCTCCTACGCCCCTCTTTGTGCCCGCAAAAACTGGGGTCGATGTCGCCACAGAGGTTCTTTCTGGCGATGTGAGTTTAACATGATGTTATAGGATGCTTTCATTTCAGCTCTCCGGCACATTCTGGTTTGAATAATGTTTACTTAACATTTGCGAGTACACACTTCTATTTCACTAAGCTATTTGACTTCGACCTGGAAGTGAAGCCAATTCTGGAAGTTTTGGTGGGCAAGCTGATGGAACAGGCTCTGCTGGAAGTCAGTGAAGAAGAGGAGTTGGCAGACATTCGGAAGCAGCAATTGGAGTTCGAGGAAATTCGTGATGCTGATCTCATGGAGATGCAACGCCTGGCCGAGCGAGAAAGACGATACCGGTAAAAAGACACCATATTATCAAAGGAAATTGATTTTATTTAATGCCTTACCTCCAACTTCTTTTGTGGGAATCATTAAATGTTGTCTTGGTGCATGGTTGAATGGTAGCTATTATTCGGTCTCATTGATATTGGTAAACTTGTAATGACTAAGTGCGGTTAGCGTGGTTGCTTTATTGCTAAAAGTACTTATTTTACCTGCTTTTAATTTAAAACAGTTGTGTAATCCTAATCATTCGTATGATTTGTGATATAATGAGCTTTCGCATAGTAAGATGCCGGTTAAACCTCTCAAACGTAGCCCACTTTGACAGTTTTAGAAGTTTAACTTTGTGCAGCGATAGCAAAAGGAATCTCCTAGAACGGAACGTAGATGATTCTCAGAAAATTGACAATGCGTTGTGGTGGAAAGAGCCTCCCAGCGGTTTGAGTGACACAACCTTTTATGGTGATTAAATGAACTGCTCGAAATATTCCTTAAGCTTTGTTGGAGGTAGTAGCCAATGAACTAGATGCCAGTGATAACAAAAATTGACACAAGAAATATTCCCTATTTTTGATGAAACTCTCGAACTTTCACAAGCAAGCAATCCTCTCCTTCACAAAAGTCAAAAATTATCTGAAAGGAAATTAGCTTTTCTAGCTACTATAGTTCAGTATCAATTTGAGACACAGGGATCTATAAACAACTTTGTTATGATTGTTCCGTTGTCTCAAACTCTAGGCATTTAATTTGCAAATCCACAAATAAAAGCTGAGTGTGATGAACAGAGTGACTATAAAGTTAGGAAACAGCGGATATACTTCAAAACCCTTTTTGATGCTACACCTCGTCCCTGATTATAACGAGACATAATGATTAAAATTTACGCATGTACAACAGCGAAAAGATGGGGACAGATCGTGTTTTAGCAGAGACTGAGTCTCCTCGCTGCTCTTCTGGGCTCCTTTTTTGCCTTTTTAAAACAATTCCTAGCTAAATTTGCGTTTTTGATGTAGCTCTTGAGCCCAATCGCTAACTACTCCTTTGTTTAAATGAAGCCGCCAAACTGCATTGCACCCTTCTACTGATATGTATAAGTAGCACCAAACATAGTTGTGAAAATCCAAAAAGTCCGTTTCCGTACCAGTTACCACTTTGAATTTCAAAACGCAAAGTGTTTGAAATGATAGAGACGATGAAGTATTCCATTTTATGACAGCCAGAAAGATTTCCCTTTTGATTTTGTGTTAGCTTAGCCAAGAATCGCGCAACAAGTTTGTTTGCCCTGCGTGATTGTAAGGGAAAGCTGCCAACCTTCCAGATGATTAGCTTCTCTTCGGATGCCGGCTCAATTGATACGGAGAATAGATATTTTTCATTAGACTTTTCTCTCTTGAAGTAGTTGCCATGGAAAGGCTGGCTCTTGTCATGATCGCTCCTCCGTCTTCCGCTACCTTGCAATCATCAACTATCATGGTGTCATTTTTGTGTTTATCGTAGGACTTATTTTTGCCAAATTTTGAATCACCTGTCAGAGTGCCATGTTTTAATCACTCAACCAACTCAGCTTGTGTAAACATGTCAGCTAACGGCACTCTCTCTCACATGTAAGCACTGGTTCTTTCCCAGACTGAATTCGGAAGCATCAGAACGATTTTTCAGGACTTCACTGATATTCCTCCAAATTGTCGACAAGTCATAAGGTACTAATTACTTGACAAGGGCTGCACTACTGATCATCAATTCTATAACGGGCGCGTTGGATTTGATTTCCTCTGTGATTTAATTTGGAGACTTACATCTCCTGTCACAGCAGAACTCTTTGAATCCCCCGTTTCCCATATAAATACTTCAATTCGCACACTTTAGCTGCTCAAAGTGCAGTGATATTGTGGCATCAATTTCATCTCTGGGTAGGCTAGATGACCAGCAGCAGTGCAAAAGGCTGAAAAAGCTCTGCAGTCAAATGTACTAGTTCAGCATACAGCAATTACTCTTGTTCTTCATCCAGGGAGGAGAAAGAACGTAGAATAGCACAGCATCTGGAGTATCAGGCCAAACGGAAAGAAGTGATGGAAAAGATTGCCGCTAGGACCTTTGCTCGAGTCTACATAGAACCACTGGTACCAAACGTGTATGAGGATCTCTACAGTCAGGGCTACTTCTATGATGTCGTTCAACGTGGTGAGTTGGCCCCGGTTTCCAGAAGGGCGCAAAATGAGTCTCTTTTTCCGATCCTCTAGTCAACAATTGGAACCGCCTTTTTAGATGTGGCAGAGACATTTATACCCTGGTTGCTGGATGCGGTTTGTGAAGAATTGGACTTGGAGGCCAAAATTCGTGCACTTTTGGATTCCATGATTTGCGAGGTGAGACTGCTGGAACTGAAGTCCAATTCAATCTTTTTGGTTTGTTTTTTGCTAGGCAGCAATCGAGGTAAACGAAGCCTACGCCCGCTTGGATGCCTGTGAGCTGGAAGATGGCGGAGGGAAAGAAGAAGAAGGCAGTAAGGCGAACGAACCGGAATCGAACAAAGAAATAGAAAATAAGGGACTCGAAGGAAGCGAGAATAAAGGTGAAGACAACGAACCTCAAAACGAATCAGTCAAGTGAAGAATGAGTGGATAGGGGCATTGCAAAAATGCCTTTTTTGAGATTCTTTTTTTCGCATGGTTTAAGTTAGCATCACGTGATACCGATTCGCAAGTGAAGCTTGTCTTACCTCTTCTTAGGGTTGCGGAAGGATCGAATGAAGAACACTTTGAAGTGAAGCCAACTTTTTTGTGATGAGATCATCATTTTGTTGTAACTCTGTATTTTTGTTTCCTTGACTTCTGAAGGTCCATAAATATATGAATTTGATGTGGACGTATTCCTCCAGTCACCATGCCTTGGTGATCCAGGCAGCT
This sequence comes from Taenia solium, assembly GCA_001870725.1. Classification (NCBI taxonomy): domain Eukaryota; kingdom Metazoa; phylum Platyhelminthes; class Cestoda; order Cyclophyllidea; family Taeniidae; genus Taenia; species Taenia solium. The sequence goes on along the minus strand of MIEF01008298.1, from coordinate 279,886 downwards.
AGGTGTCCAAATCGACTTCACTGTTTCAAACCGGAGTTATGAACGCGAGGTCGAAGTGTGTCGAGGAGTGAGTAATCGGGAGACAAGACGCCGACACCGGTGTCCCTATTGCGCGACGGGTATGAGTAAGCATAACGGTTCAGCACATACGCACGTGCGTGCGTGCGTGCGTGCGTGCGGAGGTGCGGAGGTGGTAGCTGACGTAATGGCGGCGTCGACGAAACGGCGGTGATTCTCGCTCTCATGCATAGCATTTGATTAACCTTGGTCCTCTTAGTAATTATTAGCGCACTTCAAGGCCGTCTGCACATTAGGTGTGCCTTCAGCCATTCAGGAAGGTGTGCGGGAGTGCAACACCTTCTCGGATTGTAGACCTATACGAGATTGATATTTTAAATCAAATAAAGACATTCCAATTTTTCCTCTGGATTAATTGTACCGTAACTACTGTTGCCATTACCCTTCCCCCTTCCTTCCGTGTCAATGAAATATGACACTTAACATAGGAAATTAACACTAAATTTGTGGGTTTACGCTTCCACTTGTTCACTTGTGGAAAAGATCTTCCAGGAGGATATCTATTATTACCTGCACCCATCCCTCTACAGCAAATCATAGCCAGTGGTGATCATTTCACCTCATCAATTTCGAAATGATCCTTGTTTACACTGACCTTTTGTTGCTGTCACGAAATTGTGGATTGACAAGTACACAATTAATCCGATGGCTTCAAAGTAGCGATGCGAACACTACGTACGAGGGATTGTGAACTCAAGCCACTGTGTAGACCTTATCCTCAAGTCTCAACAGTATTTGGGAATTAGGCTTTGAATGCAAAGCCTTGTCAGTGCTATTGCAAGAATCTCCACTACCTCCCTTCGCCTCAGCGTTGTTTTAATGAGTGGGAAACGAACGAGACAAGGTGGCTCTTTCCCTTACTGGAGTGATGCACAATTTCAGCAGTAGTGACACATTTTGTGGATAGCCAAAGAACGCTGGAGATAGCATATGCTGCGGATGACGAGCCTTCCAAAAAAAGGGCTGAAATCGACGTCTGCCTTTAACAACTACCCATGTCCCGTGGCCTGGAACGACACGAGCGACAGGCACGAAACTCCACGGAGCCATGCTGAGCCCCGTTCTTTGTCAGGCGATTCAGATGATTTGTAAAACACACAACAACCGTAAGTGGTCAGATCCCACTCGAGTGTCATCAATAGGGTTCTGCGAATTTCCTTCCCCTTGCCATTGTCTTGATAGCACTCGAATGTCCACATGGATCACCCTCTGTTTCAAACCATAAAGGACATCGCTATTGCCTCATTTGGATTCGTCGTTGACCTCTGATTGACCTTCAGGGTGCGTAAAGTACGGACTATCAGCAGGTTAAAGAAAAAGGCTGAGAGATTTTCAATGTATGCTTCCGATTTTGACGTTATGTCACCCTGCTTATACCTGTCATAGATATGACACAATTCTCAAGCTTCCTACACCAAGTTTACACAATTACCGTTTTTTGTGTGTTAAAATTAGGCACACAGAGATAGGATGTCACATGCTACAGGTGCGCCCCCGCGATAGCCATGACATTCTATTCGGGATGGGAATAAAAGTTACACGAACAGGGTTCTTGGAACCAGAATGTGCGAGTTTGAAGGAGTAGAAGTCTTTGGTCGGAGGTGAATTGCACATTTAGAGGGAGAAGTGAGCTGATTGGTCGAAAAAAAAAAAGTGGGTAAATCTTGGTGCTAAAGTGGAACAAAAAAGGTGTGAAAAGTGGTAGTCGATTCTTCCTTCCTAAAGCTAATTAAGTGTTGAGCTTTCGATGCCAAATCCACCTTTTTGATGGGGAGAAAACTGTTCAAGTATTGCTCCACTGTGAAACCTTTTTGCTACTATGTCCACACTGTGACGGCCCAAAGCCCTCCTCGAGGTCATAAATAACCTACGTCAACATGGAAGAAGATAACGCAGTGCTTCAAGACTTCCCAAAAGGTAAACAAAGCCATAGCTTCTATTGTCGACATAGAGGAGGGATCGGAGGTGCTGGCACGACCCAAAGGCCAAGTCGTCAGAAGGGGGTACAATGGTGGAGCGCCCAATGAGTCCAGTTTCCAAACCCAAGAGTTGAAAAGCAACCAGCGTACTGCATAGCCTCTCCCTTAATATTTTGAGCATCGTCTTCAGCGCCTTCTTCGATGAACCCCTCAAGAAAAAGCATTCACGAGGTGACCGCGCCAGTCATCGAATTTCTATGCTGCTAAGAAGATACTTGACCGCAATGTCACTGATTCCTCGTGACAATTCTATTTAATCTGCAGTTTTGCTCAGCATAAGAATTGGATTCAAGAACAAGGGAATTTGCTATCTGTCAGACAAGTCCATCGTCAATCTTAGGAAAACTGACCTGAAATCAGAGCCGCATCATAAAGGACGGCATTTAACATAGTTTTATGAGAATCCAGTTTCGTGTCAATTCCTCCATATCCTTTTTTCTTACTTCAGTGTTTCAAAGCCATATCTATCCGGATTCCATCCAGCCAATAGAGAGGCAGAGGAGGTGTTGCGAGTTCGCATAATTGTTATCTTCATATAGGTGGGGTAGATTGCTCTATAATCAACTTTTCCGGGTGGTTCACGGCTAGTGTCGTTTTAGCTGTTAATAGCTTTCTTGTAGGCCACGGGACTGAGGTAGTCACCAAAGGTGGGCGTCCTTCTCTGACCTTCACCCAGCAGCGGAAACTAGGATAGTTGTCCTTTAAGACTGTGGTCGCTTTCTGCTACCAGCAATATAGCGCCCGGAGACTTCACTGAAGAAGAAAGGAGACAGTATACTAGGGCAGAAGATGGGTGTTTAGCATACAAAAGGTTTTGAGGCTACTGGCACGGTCCGAAAGCTAGGCTGTCCGATGGAGGTGCAACTGTCGAGCCACTGCCCCTCATGTCAAATTTGAGAGCTAAAAAAACAACCAACCTATCACACTGCGCTATTAATGTACAAAGAATTTGGAAGACCATATCTTTAGTCTTCCATTCAGCCCGCTCAATTGGAAGCACAAGCTGCAGGACTGGAAGTGTTCGTGGAGTTAAATGCGCACTAACACAAATATCAGACATTCGCAATCTTCAAGTGAAAAAAATTCCCCCTCATAGATCAAAAGGCGGTAGACAATGGCATTGTGAGGACAAGTTTGCCAGAAAATGAGGGCAACAAACCTATTTTCAAAGAAACAAGGCTTTTCTTCTTGTTTTTCAAATAAGCAGTTCTCTATCACGGTTGCCATTAGGAACAAAGGTACTTTTAGTGCCAAATTTAAAAGGAAACTTCTCATTACAGGCGTGCTCGTTCCAGTCCTTTCGGGAGGCTGTCTGTGTCATTTTGCATGGTATGACAATGACTCACGCATGAGCCATGATGACCTCATTTGAAGGCTTTATGACCCCTGCCCGCCCCAGGTGGTGGTTGGACAAAGTGACCTCGTAGTGCCACACACAATTCGCACTGCCATTTTTGATGTCACAGTGATGTATGGACGGTTGTTGGTTGGTGAAGTCACGTTCTGACGATCTGGTGTCGATTAAATGAAATCACGGGTACAGCGCAGGAAATTCAACAGCTCTCAGACCTGCCAGGGTCCCGGATGCAATATTAACGAACTTCGTAAAGAGTTGACTCATACGATTCCACGGAAAAGAAGGCTCCAAATCTTGATTTCAAAGAATTCCTTGAAGGCTAGGAATAAAATTTTTCACGGTTAGGCTGCCCACAGGCCGACTGAGCGCCACACCAGGCCATTTTATTTATAAAACCGGGTCAGCCACGTGGCCGACCTAAAATGACACCGATGCGGGTGGTGGTGGTGGTGGTCACCTTCGTAATCTAGAGAACAACTACGACCCGAGTCGCTACCGACAGACGCACACACAGTTCGGCTGGTAGCATGGCATCGTGGCACTGTGGTTGAAGTCGTCCGCAAGGGTAAACATCCGAGATTTGACATCAAAGGCAGATCGATATGTAGAAGATTCGTTCTTCCCAGCACAGCCTCCTCCTACCCCCAGCAAGACTATGGTTTTGCACCAAAATTACTCCATAAAAAACAGCAAAAAGATTATCAGATTTCAAAATACACCTCAAATTGCAAGAAAAACATCGCTGAAGTCAACGCGATGTTTTGTGTAGTAAAAAATATTCACGAATTTGACGTGAATGCGGTGATGTTTTCCTCTCTCGAAATGGTACTTCTAGAAGAGATGGAAGGGGAGAGAAGTCGTTGAGGTGAATGGGTCGCCCATAAAATTCACGCCTAGTTTTCTCAACAAAATATTCAATACTTAATAAATAACCCAGAAAACCACATTCCAAGGATTATTTCCTCCTCTGGGATGAGCTTTCGATCCAGGCAGCGAATCTTCTGATCCATGTTAATTTTTTGTGTCCTAGGCAGGATATGGTACGATTAACAATGCATTACACCTTCACAATCAACAGCACAAGAGCGGGGCTGTCGCAGACACAAAAAAACAATGTTTCCATGGCAGCATTACACAAACAGTTCTACATATCACAGCAACTGTCGTGGACGCTTCTGATCACGGTAGCGGTAATATGGACGGTAGTACACAATAATAACGTGCACATGGAATAGGGTGTGGTGATTATGTCCTGTGGGCGATGATGTAAAACCCGCGGAAATACATAGGTCGCAATTATGGAACACTCAACGGCCTAGTGATAAAACGTGTGAATGGCATTACCATTTTAAAGACATCCACTGATACCGACAGGTGCGGTAGTCCCGACCAACAGTCTCGACATTCATCCCTGTACACATCCGGCAGGTGCGTAGAACATCCGTCGTTGTGAGATGGCACAAGAGACAAAACTTTCTGTGGCAGTGTTAAACACACTTCAGCCCTCCACAAAGGCTTGTAATTCCGATAAGTTAATTTACACTGTGCACATCGACAGTTTTGCACTTTTGGCCAGCACAGAGGAGATAGATGTAGCTGGACTGAGCTGGCAGGACGTCGTGACAGAAGAAGTCAGGAATCTCTGGAAATCTGAGTAGGCTAGTCAAACGAAGTACTACAAAACTCAATTGGCTATTGGGAAGCTTGTGGAAAATTGAAGACTTAAGCAACTGACGATATTTAGTGGTAGCGCAAGCGTCATTGTTGCAACTTAGAGCCTTGGTGATGGCCTAGAACGCGATAGGTGTAAAGAAACGATCCAGGAGATCAGGAAGCAGAACACACCCCAACTCCTTCCCCGCAAGCTGACAAGAGAGAATTAAATCACCATGGCGGAAAGATAAGCTTCAACCCAGAACAATAGGACTAATCACGCTACTCACTTAAAACCATCTTATCGAAACGAAATCCAAGCATATGCAAAAGGACTGACAAGTTATAAAGACCAAACAGGAATGAGAAGAGGTGGATAACCATGCATGATTTATTTATTTATTTATTGAATTAGTCTGGCTGAAATGGATAGATAGGGACACGACGACTGCAACATCAACAACAATATAAAGGGACACCAGGAAAACTAATACACGAAGGACACTGATGCAATAAAAGCCAATATAGCGAATGTTGGGTCATCTGGGTCACTAGAGGGGACAGAACTGAGGTGTGAGGTTAGACACCACCGAAGGAGTTCTCTCCACTGTAATGGGCGTAGAGAAAGCCGTCGTCGCTCTTACGCTCGTTATAGAGTTGGCCCATGGTCCAGCTGAGAGGGGAGGGATGAGGGGTAAGATAAGGCTCTGTTGTAGAGTCTAGACTTTACTCCCTGCATGGTACCCAGCTTTTGAAATAGCTGTATTTCTATTAACACCCTAAAATAATCCTTCTCAAAGATGTCAATAAGTAATTCCCGGTTACGCGAGAAAATACTATTGCTGCCACTTTTTGTCATTCATAATAAGGCTTTATATACGTCACACGCAGCCTCCTAGTGGTAGCCTTTCCAATACCACAAAATACCCCAGATCTTGTCCTCGTGGAACCAAATAAGTGGACGACCTTTAATTATTTGCAAAAAGGACGCTCTGCCATTTAGGATATTATTTAATTGCCCAAATTTGAGGTGAGATTCGAGTGCCACAAAGGCCCATCACGAAGACATCAGTTCAAACCAACTAGTTGATAATAGGAATGCACGAGGAATACTCTCAACATTCAAGCGAACGTAAAATGGTTTCATGAAAACAGTGCTGCAGCGAGTTTTTTTTGAGGTCAACAAAGTAGATTGCAGAGAATTTATGGGACCAATGACAATAGAACTGTATTTGTTACCAAACAGGGTTGACAGTTTTATTAAATGGGATATTTTCCAAACATTTTTGTTGCTGCGTGCATTGAATAAATACGCTCATTCAGCTGAAATACCATCAGATCAATGCAGATCATGATGGCTGGTTAATTATACAGCACATTTGTTGAGATTCCAATCGGAATGGTGCTAGAAGTGTTACTAAAAGCCCCCACTCCAAACGTATGGAACTGGATCACCCCCAGTAACAGTGCAATTCGCCCATTATGCTGTTGCTGGACCGTAAAAACATCACTCAGTTAAGAAGACACACCTACGCTTTTCCTTAATTTAAGGCGTTGATAGAGCAAGGGTAGATGCAAGCCTGCGTTAGGCACCTGAAAGCATTGCAAAAAACCACAGACTTCAACAATTATGAAACCTCAATGATTTTGACGATAATCACCAAGTCGACACTATTTTAGTCGAGAGTACACTTGGAAGCTAAATAGACATGAGGGCTTGTGACACAATATTGAAAGCCTGTCTCCAGTAAAAGCAATTCCAGTGCAACTGTGCAAAATGTCAGTCAGAAATTCAAGATCTCCATAACTTTAATTAAGCATTCGTTTCTATTAATTGCCGTAAATTTGCATAGTTATTACTATTTTTAACGTTCTTTAAAAAGTCTTCCACTTGGTTCTACAATGGAACAAACCGTAGTTAGAAAAACTTCAAACACGATGAAAAACACTGAGAGCGTGTGTCAAATGAATGCACAGCTACTCTCAAAGCCGGTAGCGATTCACTCATGGTGAAGGCAAGCCAATTCGATCGTGGAAACGATTCTAACTCCTTATGTGGGAGCGACAAACCATTTGAGACAAGTAAATAAGTCCAAAGTGGATTCTACTGCACAATGTAAACAAGAGAAGGACAGGTACTAAAGAGTTCCGATCCATATTTTTGCATCATCGACCAAAGTACAAACCATTTTGAAAAAATTCCAGTTTTAGGAGAATGGCTTCCAATTCGACCTATGGCTACCTTAATCAAGAAGAGAAACAGGACAAAGACACAGTAAAGTCACCACCTCAGGAGACGAGAGGTCAGAGGACAAAACACACACGCACAATTTCGATCTCAACCAGTCCCCTGTACGAACGCAGGGCACCATCCTGATGCAGAGCATGTAGTATGCTCAGGTACCAGAAAGGTGTAGCACGAGGGGCTGAGGTAGTGTATTAGCGGGAAGCTAACGTTTAAATCTGTTTCTAAACCACTAAACTTCAATTAATTAATCCTCAGATTTCTGAATGGGATTAATGCGCCAAGTCAGTGCTCCAGCACGTGAACATCCAAACCCGGTGATTCGGCGGCAGGGACGCAACAAGTCCGTGGATCGATCAGTTGTCTGGCCATGCCACGCAACATCAGTACGCTAAGGCCAAATTATTTTTAACCCGAGTTGTAGTAACAAAACCGGCTAGTCCTTGCGCCACTGCAATTATAGGCAAGAAGCCAGGTCACGTGGCACCCGCAAATAAGAACAGACAAGTAAAAAAACTGTCCTGTGACTCCTAAAAGAAACCAAAAGGGTACATAATAGAGTTACCTCGTTTGCGGGACGTAGTCGTCGAAGAAAAGGAATAGCGCTTTTTCCGGAGAAAGCTGGAGTCGCTTTCGAATAATCCACATAAATTGCGCGACGGTTATGTCATTGGGCACAAGAAATTTGTGCTTATCCAAATCATTTATTTGAGATCCAGGATGACGTTCGACTATTACCTATTTATGCAAGGAGGCAGGATATAAAAGAATGACTTATCATATGACCAAGAGTTCCCGTGTCGGAAAAGATACTCATCGCAGAATCAAATGACTTACAAAAAGGGCAAAGTTCGCATTCTATGTTTATTCTAGCACCATAATTTCAAAGAGATACGCAGAAGTGATAAATAGAAACCAGACGAGAGGAGGGCAGAACTTACGGGGATTCGATCTGGATATTTTCGCTTAATTTTGGTGGCATCACTGAGGCGCTCATCTAAATTAATAATGAATCAAAAGGAAAACTTTACAAACCAAATGACCGCGACTCCTTAAAATTAAACTTCATCTTGAAAGGGAGCGAGCGACGAGTTTCAAGACGACCAGAGAAGTGAGGTGCTAAGATAAACAAGAGGCCAAGCATAAATCTGTAAGTGAAGTTATGGGTTATTTGGCTTACTTTCATCAAAAATAAACCTATTCAGCAAGCATTGTATTTTTAATTGATTCTAAATACATAATCGACGGCCATGTTTGATTTGGGATATAAAAGAAATTAGGACACCCTACCGTCATCTTCAAGCTTTCTGCTCATAACTTTAAATAGTTGAAATCAAAGACGTATTGTAAGTTGGGCTTTTTTAAAAATTAGCGAATTGGCATGCATCACAATCGTTGCATCTATTATTAGTTGTGTTCTTGCATTCTTTCTACTAATGGTTGCATTTTTTAATGCGGGAATTAATTTCTTCAAAATTTGGCCTTTACTTCGACATTAAACACCAATTTTCTCCGAGCACTTTTGTGGAAATGTGAATGCAGCGTCTTGAGACTTCCTTTAAGGCAAAAGAAGGCATAGCACTTGGACAAAATACATATTCTGGAAAGAGAGGGGTTGGGGGCTGTTGGCACAACCCGGAGGCCGGCCATCCGGCTAGTACAATACTGTCACCCAAGTCACCGGAACCGGAAGCTCAAACAAATAAAATATTACAGTAAAGGTTTGACACATTACTTAAATGTTTTAACTATGATCTAACCTTCCTCACATCATTAATGGAGCGTTGTTTCAACCTTCAACCATTTCTCCACCCTGGTATATCACTACAGCTTTGGGTAGCACTTGTGATACCTCCCATACCCGACAGCTAACAAGTCAAGTTGTACACTCAAGTTGTTATTTGAGCATTCAAATAAGCACGAGGTCAGCACAAGGCACGATCTATTGTACTAACTGCACAAACTGACTCATTTAGCGTTATTCCTGGTCGGTTTTACCCTACCTTCAAGTCCTTAATCTCAATTTCTGATTATTCTTGGGACACTTCTGACGTGATCCTTTCATTACTTTGCCGATGCAAGCTCGGTGTGTACGGCTTTTTTAAACTCAAACTGAAACGAATGTCTGGTGTCAAGATAGGCGGCAATCACTTGGAAAAAATAAGATACGGAGAATGAGGCAGGCGGGCTGTCCCTAAGGTGTTGCAACAACAGCAATGTTAAGCGGTCTAACCTGACATTATTGGTCATTTTCTACTGAGAATGCGCTGTGAAAGTGTTAAAAAGGCATATTTCAGTTCTCGGTTCTACACTTTAACAGCTGAGAGAGCCCGGAGAGGAGCAAAGCAAATTACTCCAACGCTTGAGAACCTAATGCGTACACTTTTAAATGTTGCATTTGGACAACTAGTTCGTTGAACTGCAAAAGAAGGTAGTCCTGGAACAATGGCCTAACTTGAGCAGCAAAAGTTCGTGAACCTCCAACCCCAGCACAGTTGACAGGGGAGACAAAGTGCTAGAAACATTGAAATTAGCAAGTTCCATTAGCAAGTACCATTGCCGGCTTGTGATAGTAAAAAGTCTTCGGGTCATCTCAGCAAACCTTTATCCTATCTATGCGCTACAAGGAAACATACTCCCATACCTGCACAATCCAAAAATAATGGTATCAAAAAAGACAAAGTTTCTATTATGCATGAAAAAGGAATTATTTTAAGATCAAAGCTGCAGTGATTACTGGCTCAGTTCTACCTATTCAACATCTACTTCACGACGCTCAGCGAGAGAATCCAAGATGAAAAATACGTCTAAACCGAGCCGGACCTCCCCAAGTGCCTCTGGAAAATCAAGAAAAAACAATTTCATCGCAAATTAAAGTAAAGAAATGCATTCAATAGTCAAAGATTTACAAATCAAACTGAAATCCTAACTTTGTAAAATTGGAAGGACGTATCGTGACGGTACTACTTGCAGTAGACACTTAATGTAAACAGCACGGTTCAATTGACGAGATTCAATGTACAACGCAGAAGTGATGATAAGTGTAGGAAGTGAACAGGATTTAGTGATAAAAAACCTTTCAAGAGTGAGAGCGTAAAACCCAAGTTCGCGAATACCTATCCATGCAGAAGGCTTCCAGCATAGCACCATATGACTGACAGTGGAACGTGCACCTCCCCAGCATTAACGCACTCGAATGCTTTCAATGCCCCAACGTCGTCAACACGTCCGTCTGACACTGACGACCCCATTTGCGGCGATGCTACCTTCCCGAGATCCCATTTCACACCACTGAGGTTATCGCCGTGAGCGTTACGTCAGCATGTGAAAGACCTGCCTGCCTGTCCACCCCAGACACCTCAGTCGTGAACCCAGAACCAACCTGTCGTGTGACCATATGCCAGCAGAGACTAACTTCTCAATGAGAACAGTTGACACAATGCATTCACTGATTGAGAATCACAATTCCGTGTAGTTCAAATGGTTGTGCTCTGAGGCTCTCCGAGTGTCGGTTGAACGTCAGAATGAGCATTGTGTGAGTGTGGTAGAACACCGTGTGCACAAATAAATAGGCGCAGTCGGCACTCCTCAACACCTCTTCCGACACAGAAGTGCCAGTCTACTACCCCAAATGTCAATCACTTCACCCTCCAACAAGTAGTAGCTCCCTCCCACCTAAGATTTAGGAGTTCACTAAGGGATGATGAAGAATATGAAAGTGGACCTTTGGATGGTGTGCTCACCGCAGGCTACTCACGGTGTTTGGCGGAAACACAAAAGCTTCAGATTAGACAATGCAAGCTTTGCTTTCTTGTCTCCCAAATGTGTCACCCAGACACGTGCACCAAGTGGAAACCTTTGATGAGATGTGAACAACATTTGCACGAGACAATGCACAACAAAGTGGGAGCAGCGCTTAATGCTTCCTCAACCACGGTGACGCGGTGACGCCCGGTTCACCTTGTAGCAGAAAACAAACGATTCTTGTTGTTTATGCAAAACTGCACATTAATGTCTCCAGTTGCTGAGGTTCCTCTCTCTTAGCACGGAATCACTGTGAGCCACTCCACCTCCTCAAAACGACAGTCCACAGCAAGCCTCGCATTACCACCTTCGCCATTCATGTCTCCAGCCTCCCAATGCAAATTGATGAGACCAAATGGATGCCAACTCACAACACCTTCCAAATGCCACATGCGAGACCGGTGGTTGGCAGCCACGCACAATGCATGTGCAGTGGCTGACCTCTACACAGAAGTCAGGTGATCCGCTTGCTGCTTGTAAGAGTGGCAGCAGCGACAGTCACAGCTGGATGGATGTGCATTTGATGGCTGGAAAAGAAATCACCCAGTCTACGGGTCCGACTAATTTGCGTCCAATGCTAAAGCCTACAACAAACGCTATCATGTGCTACTGGTGAAAGCACAACAAAGTGTTGACCACAGGGCTACCACCTCACAAAGGAACCACAGACAGTTCTGTCTAATCCCAGTCCACGCCATAGTACTGCACTTCACTCCATTCCATTAACAATAACTGGGGGTGATAGTAAGGCACCTGTAGGAGTATGAGTGCAACATGCTACTGGTGGGACTTGCAAGTATTACCTGATGAGGCAGTTCCAGTAAAGGGGAGGTAGGAATGAGCGTTTGATCCATGCGAAAAATGCCCTCTCCTGTGATTGATCGAAGGGGAAAGTCTCCAAGGGATTCAGATCGTAGTCAAACTCGGCCAATATACCCTTATGGTAGCCCGTGATGAGAGGACATGATGTGTAGCCGTTGTACTGCAAGACAATGATGGGAGCATTCTATCATTAATGACAGAAGTGGGTGAGATTTCATTGTACATCTCCCCAAGTCAGCATTGGTGAAATGGTGAAAGATGTTATGAGAAGGAGTACAAACATCAGCTGTAGCTTCCAGCGCACAAGTGATTCTGTAACTGCTAATGCGTATGTAAATTAAAAGTTAAGTCTTAAATGTAACATCCACCTGGTCTCCACTGGATGATAAGGCCATCCAAACTCTTGAGGACGGCAATAACTGACTGAAATTTCACTCATTTTCTGGCCAAAGTTATCACCTGTGCTAGCATCTATCCCATTGGAGTTAGTATGAAGCATTCCGCTTTAAACGGTAGGAAAGTTAACAGCACTTCCCATGTCTGCAAACAAAATAACCACGTATTTACCCCATGAATTCATCTTAAAAGTGAAAATTAGTACTATTGCATTGATTTGGTATAAAAGCCTTTGGATTTCACTTTGAGTATGGTCGAGAGCCAGCTATGACTGCATCGGCGCCAAAGCCGCTCCTGCTTTCGTTCTCACGAGGCGCACGAAGCCATCCATCCGACATGCATGTATTTGTTGCCCGAACTCACGGAAACACAAAAATTCAAGAAGTTAGTATCTGGATTATCGTTTTGCAGTCAGTAACATCAGTGCAAGTAAGCACTTTTGTTGACGACAGGAAGAAAGAGAGCGGAGCCCCCGATTAGAGCGACACCTTACAGGCAACTTTGTTCAGATCAGTACAGCATCAGGTGAATGGCAATACGACAACTTTGACAATAATGCGCTCACTGTTACACTTGAGGAGCCATTTTTACGTGGTTACGCTGATTATGGATTTGGGGCGGAAAACTTTTCCAGCCTAGCTACTACCAAACCACGCATTCCTAGAGATGGATGCATCTGCTATAAATAGCCAACTGAAGGAATTTAGATATCTGACATTACATCAAATCTGAATAGGGATTCTAAAACCGGTAAATTCGATCACTGGGATCATGAACTCTGATTTTGAAAACACCAACAAGAACTTGGTATTAAAGTATACTGCTTAAATTAATTAAGTAGTTAAAGTTGGACAAGACAGTGTGTCATTATGAACCAATCATTCACAAATCTTTCAATATCAAACAATGTGCCCATTAAAAGGATAAATTGCTTAAACTATGACGCAGCAGATATAGCTCGTAGCTTGTTAGAGTTTACATTTTAGCTGAATAGGAGAACGCACCTTTGAAACGTTCCCAGACCCACCTCGCATAACGTCTATCAGATTATCACACAGCACCCGACCTTCACAAGCTAAAAGACAAAAAGAAAAACAAATACTAGCAGTGCAACTCACTGAGGAAAAGCTGTTGCATTTTTGCCTTAGTATGAGGATAAAGTGCGACACTCCAGAGATGTTGTCATCCTAAAAGCCGAAATGTATGCTACGTAGTGAGGCATGTTTCCACAGAGAAATCGAATAAATTGCTGGAGTTAGAACTTGACAATGGAGAGAAGCAGAATTTGTGCTATGGAACACCACGTCGATTGTCCCTCCAGATACCAAAATGCATTAATATCAACGATGATCAAAAAAGCTAGCGAAGATTCCGGTAAAGGGTGTTCGAATGACTTGTTTCGGTGTAAATAGTAGGGGATTGTCCAGTAAAAACAGGTGTTCACATGCGCGCTTTCTGAAGCAGACGTAAACATGCCCAGTCTATCGGTATGATACCTCTTCCTACGCTCTCATCTAAACTTCCTCTTATTAAGAGTCCTCATCTCTTCATGTTTCGGTTTGACGAATTTCGTAGATGTGGATTAAACTGTTCTACGTTAAGAGCCAAGTAAACCCGTTTTACACCTGCAGAAGTTTTACACCCATAATCGGCATTTCGCAGGAAGCATTGGTGGAAGGAAGGATATGGAAAGCGTCGCCAAGGTGGGTATTATGTGTCGAAGGAATCATTCAAAAATCCACTTGAGTGTAAGCGAAGCACAAAGGGCAATTTCTTCATTTCAAGGGCTCAGAGAGACGTAACAGAAGGATTAGATCACAACACTATCCGGTGGTTCTCAAATCTTCGAAAGGGACTCGAATAAATGGCCATCTCCGCTAAAAATTGACGGAGAAAGGGAAGAACATACAGATGGCAGCAGCGGTTTTCGACGTCGGTAGAGATGAACAATCACCGAGGGAGAAGATGTTCTTAAATTTGACGTGTTGAAGAGTTTGTGGGTCGACATTGACGAAGTTGCTCATCCCAGAATCGGTCAAATCTGTCCCAGTTTTTAACGCCTCAGGTGCAACCATAGGTGGTGTGAGATGGAGAAGATCGTACTGTGATGAGAAAAAACATAATTTGGTTCCATATTGCCGTTAGTTAAAGGGGATATTCACAACGGACACAACTCAGACACATTTATAGGGAAAGGCAGCTATCAAGTGTGTCTTATTCCCAGCAGATGGTGCGCATGTCGTGGGCTAGTTCGGATACCGTCTATGGCAATGATCAAGAGCACTGGCAGTGCGTCCATGGAAGGACAGCGCGTCGTGATGAACGAGGCCATATATCCCAAATTCGGGGATATCAGCATGCGCAGAAGACACCAGGCACAATACAACACGCCAGAGGAAATTGTCCCTCCTCGGCGGCAAAAAGCTCGAATGGACTGGATTAGACAGAACTGTCTGTGGTTCCTTTGTGAGGTGGTAGCCCTGTGGTCAACACTTTGCTGTGCTTTCACCAGTAGCACATGATAGCGTTTGTTGTAGGCTTTAGCATTGGACGCAAATTAGTCGGACCCGTAGACTGGGTGATTTCTTTTCCAGCCATCAAATGCACATCCATCCAGCTGTGACTGTCGCTGCTGCCACTCTTACAAGCAGCAAGCGGATCACCTGACTTCTGTGTAGAGGTCAGCCACTGCACATGCATTGTGCGTGGCTGCCAACCACCGGTCTCGCATGTGGCATTTGGAAGGTGTTGTGAGTTGGCATCCATTTGGTCTCATCAATTTGCATTGGGAGGCTGGAGACATGAATGGCGAAGGTGGTAATGCGAGGCTTGCTGTGGACTGTCGTTTTGAGGAGGTGGAGTGGCTCACAGTGATTCCGTGCTAAGAGAGAGGAACCTCAGCAACTGGAGACATTAATGTGCAGTTTTGCATAAACAACAAGAATCGTTTGTTTTCTGCTACAAGGTGAACCGGGCGTCACCGCGTCACCGTGGTTGAGGAGGCATTAAGCGCTGCTCCCACTTTGTTGTGCATTGTCTCGTGCAAATGTTGTTCACATCTCATCAAAGGTTTCCACTTGGTGCACGTGTCTGGGTGACACATTTGGGAGACAAGAAAGCAAAGCTTGCATTGTCTAATCTGAAGCTTTTGTGTTTCCGCCAAACACCGTGAGTAGCCTGCGGTGAGCACACCATCCAAAGGTCCACTTTCATATTCTTCATCATCCCTTAGTGAACTCCTAAATCTTAGGTGGGAGGGAGCTACTACTTGTTGGAGGGTGAAGTGATTGACATTTGGGGTAGTAGACTGGCACTTCTGTGTCGGAAGAGGTGTTGAGGAGTGCCGACTGCGCCTATTTATTTGTGCACACGGTGTTCTACCACACTCACACAATGCTCATTCTGACGTTCAACCGACACTCGGAGAGCCTCAGAGCACAACCATTTGAACTACACGGAATTGTGATTCTCAATCAGTGAATGCATTGTGTCAACTGTTCTCATTGAGAAGTTAGTCTCTGCTGGCATATGGTCACACGACAGGTTGGTTCTGGGTTCACGACTGAGGTGTCTGGGGTGGACAGGCAGGCAGGTCTTTCACATGCTGACGTAACGCTCACGGCGATAACCTCAGTGGTGTGAAATGGGATCTCGGGAAGGTAGCATCGCCGCAAATGGGGTCGTCAGTGTCAGACGGACGTGTTGACGACGTTGGGGCATTGAAAGCATTCGAGTGCGTTAATGCTGGGGAGGTGCACGTTCCACTGTCAGTCATATGGTGCTATGCTGGAAGCCTTCTGCATGGATAGGTATTCGCGAACTTGGGTTTTACGCTCTCATTCTCGGGACACTTAGTTCACCACGAAATGCTCTCCCATGCCTGCATTTAAAGCCATGCGTTCACTCTCATTTTTCTGCTCTCTCCGATTTAGCGAATAAATTACATTATTTCAAAGACACTTCCTATTATGTACTTGTCGCTACTTTTATCGCCATCAGTAGTGTGAGACGAAGTGGACTACTGTGAATGTTATCAATGCACCTATTTCAAAAGAGATCCGAACATTGTAACTCAAACGTAATCCAAAGGAGTAGAATATTTTCTACCGATTCTTACTGGTAAGCTAACACGTAAATTATGCGTTGGATAGAACACTGTAGCTGTTTAATTTCAGGTGTAAAGAATTCTGGTTACCAGATTAATTTATAAATTCGAAATCTTTATTAAGATTTAATACCATTATGAACCTAATATGGATAACATTTTGGCTCAAAAATTGCTCAATTTCTTGGCATGTTGTCAAAAGAAGGAAAAAAACACACCTTATATTCCTTTGTCTCCTTTGTCGCAACATCTTGGAACACGGCAATGCTTCTTTTGTGGTCCACCTTAAAAGGAAAGTGAATATATTACTGTCATTAAATGAGGCAACAAAAACAAGCACGATGATATTTCACAGTTTAATGGTTATTTTTTTCTGGTTGTAGCTTTAGAAGTGGGAGATTTGAAGAGGTCGACTTCCAGTATGAAACTGGCAGCTAATTCTTCAAGTGCAGTTGAGAAGCCTACGTCTAGCTAAACCGAAGGCCATGAATATGGCTTTTCAGTCATTCTATGCATTAACAATGCACATTCACATTCTGTAATGCCTTATTACATACTAAGGAGGTCTCGCCACGCTACGATGTCAC
This sequence comes from Taenia solium, assembly GCA_001870725.1. NCBI lineage: Eukaryota > Metazoa > Platyhelminthes > Cestoda > Cyclophyllidea > Taeniidae > Taenia > Taenia solium. Next base: position 262,860 of record MIEF01008298.1, on the reverse strand, counting down.
AAGTCGTGCGTGCCACTATGAATAGCCCCAACCCACTTATTCCTCACAAGGTTGGTGATCCTATATGTAACTTTCTTTCCAATAGATTTGTGCTAATCTTCGGAATCCTTAAAAGTTCTAAATCCTAAATGAGAAGTAGAATGCTGTCGACTGATCTTCATCTCATGAAACTACGACGGCTACTGTTAAGGCGTAGCAATGATTTGGAACCGTGACGAGAGTTATGGAAACTCACCTCGACGAGATTTTGCCCAAGTGAATATACAATTCCGCGTTTCTTGCAGATATTTTCCAACGCGTCGGAATACTTCTTCACACTGAACAAGGCTTTCGTGGCAGTGAAGTAGAGAATTTGTGCATCCTTCTTGCGTCCCTTCTACAAAACCAATGCAGAAAACGTGAAAAGGGCATCAGATGACAAAAAAAAGATTGTGCAGCTTTCAGTACGGGCCGTTGGAATGGAGTGATGCGGTGTAGCTTGCAAGGCCTTGTAGAGTACATGCGTGCGTTCTGAAACCGGGGTAAATACACCCTGGCTATCGATGTGGTGCCGCTTTTTATGCTCTCCCCCACTTCCAACCTTCATGACATCAAATGTCGGTTAAGCCAGCCTCATGGGTTGATCTAAGCTCGTCTACCTTGCAACCCACTTTAACCCTATTCCACATCTACCGAGGTCGAGAAAGTGTGGCAGCAGAAACCACCACTCAGAGGTGCTTTATAAGGTTGAAACCTGGCGTGCCACTAAATGATAGACAGATCGGGTCGGGTTGGCAATAGTAAAGAACGATGAAGAAAATAAATGGAGGTTAACAAGTCAAACGCAACCTTAAGTGATGACTGACGTGAGTGATGAAACGTTTGGTCTGCACTCACAGCAACAGAGAACGTTGTGGAAACTCTCTTAAAGCAATAACAAACTTTTTAAAAATGTCTTTGATTCCGGTGTGCAGAGCAGAATGAATGATGGTAGTACACAATCACTTTACTGTGTTTCCCAGAACGTTAACGAGAAAAGAAGGAACAACAAATCAGATGCAAAAAAAAAGGACAGAAAGCACTTAGTAACGAAAAGAACATTAGGACTAGCGACCATCTGTTTCATCGAAAAATACTAAAAAAGACTAAGGCCAGAGTGCAATTACTCAACTGGAAGTAAATGAGTGGTCTCTTGAGGCCGCAGAAGACGTTCCTATTTTGGTTATCTGAAAGCTTCCATTTTCATTGGTTAATTTCTGGGCGCTCTCGCTCACGCCTCCTTAATTGGCTGATAGCCCAATGCAAAGCCGAAAAACCACTGTCGGTCCCCGACGGTCTCCACTACCCAGTTGGCTGACACGTGTACACCCACAGCCTTACTCACACACGTTGGCAAACAAGGAGGTCTGTATCAATTTCTTGCCTACGGCTTACTCTGGTCGGGAAGTTCAGCAGGATCCGACCTCACGTCCGTAAGCATCAGATCATACCGCTCACAGATTGGAATAGTCATGATAAGTTTGATGCTCCTTAAAATCTAAAGTTAACAATAACTAAGGTGAAGGACTCATTATAAGTGAACTGAGAGCGCTACAGGAGTCTCTGGCTAGCCAACAGAAACATTAACTGGACCCGATTTGATGCCCGATCTGGTGGGAATAGAAGAGAGCTGCTCCACAAGTTTGAGAAGAGAATTAGCCACCACAGTCCAGACACTTCGCGATTGTGACGCCAAATATCATCCATTTTCCTTGTTCATACCATCCAAAAATATATAGGGAAGGAGTGTACAAATTGGCACACTTGAAATCTCGGGAGGTTGACATATTCGAGTGGCATCTTTAATAACATCCAGGAGTTCAAATAAGTCCCAGCAACGGGGCATAGTGCATCAATAGATTAACACCAAAGGTCCTAACAACCGAATACCTGGTGAAATTTCGGTTTTTGACCCCTTCGCCACCCAAGTTTGGCGTCACAGATACGTGACACGTATCTTCTATTAGTCAATAGTAAAGGATTTTGGAACATTAGATTAGTTGGTGAGTTTCAATCTTAAAGTAGAAACAAGAAATGAATGTTCACGCCAATTTTCGACTCCATCAACATTAAAATTTTCCACAACAAAATTAGAGGCAACAAACCTCGGCCAGGTAATCTTCAAAGAGATACATGACCTTTTGAGGTGCTCCGGCACACTTGATGGGCGTGTGAGGCAAGGTGAAGATGGCTGTGCCATGATCAAAGTGTCGAAATGCTTTAAAAGTCTTCTCCACATAGTTTGCGGAATAGTTGGTGCACACCCGAGCATCCTCATCCAGGGCCGCCTTCGCTCCTTTGATCTGAGATAAAAAATAGAATAAGAGCCACAATTTGTCCATGGGATGTCAAACTGATGCTAACATTATCAAGTACCGAGTGTAAACAAGACGAGCTCCTGTAATCTACTCACTAAAAAGTGGCAAAATTGGGACGTAGACTAGTCTGCACACTGATAGGCAGAATGGCAACATTGTTGAACGCACGCGGGTGACAAAGTGAAGATGAATCTTAAACACCTTTACGCTTTTCAGTAAACCAGGCCACCCTAGGAATCAACCTGATACTCAGGCAGTCGTCGCTGTCATCGTGCCTCCCTTCTGAATCCTGCCCATGGGCTGACCAGTTAGGATTTCGATAGGATCCGAGCCACTCGCCTGTGAATCTCAACCCATGACAGTCAGCGACTCAGTTTACAAATGATGAGCTAAGTGCCTTTTATCAAAGGAGAACATGTCGACTGAATCTCATTCGTCGTAGGATTTGGAAGCCTTTCAAACCTTCAAGTCAGTTGAATAATGTGCTGGTCGAAGCGGAAGATAAATCAGGGATTACGTGAGCCCTTCCTGTCTCCCATTAATGTGAAATTGAGTTCTGTCGCCTCAGCCCACGCTACCAACCGCCCAGTTCAGTTTTCCAAACTCATGAGGAGTGGTTCAGGGGCTACAGATGCCTCAGCTCTTTATTTATCCCGCCTAGCTGCTGTCAAACGCTTACAAAGGGATTACCAAAATTTGCATCTTTAGAAAAATGGAAAATTTTCCTTTCGATTTGTTTGTATTACTTTACTGTGAAACCAATAAAGGTAAGTAATAAAAGCTGCCCACGAGAAATGGTGAAATAAGTCATCAAGTAGTTCACAAGTTGGGAGTATTAGTGATACATCTTCACAATAACTCAAAAAAGGAGGCATCAGTAAATGCTCTAGCTCTTGTGTAACATTTTAGCTGTTTGTTTAACTCTTGCTTTTGATAATTAGCCATTTAGGGACCGTGCCATTGAACCTCCGCCGAATGGCCTAGCCTTCGGTCTATGGTAGTATTCCCAAGCCCTACTCAATGCCGAACGAATATATTCTACCCAGATACTATGTCTTCTTTCGTCTTCAGGGAAATCTCGGAGCGCTGCAATTGTGGCAGCGAAAAGAGGACCCAACCTTGAAGGGCATCTATCTAGATTTCTAGCGTTGGGTAATAAACCTTAGCAGGGCGAATGAAGTGCACGTGTTGTGAATACGAGAACCTGTGATGACCCTTAACACGAGGCCTGAAAATAACGTCTACATTCGGCTGAAGTGAAACTGGTTGATTACGGGGCTGTCTACCGGTACCGTATAGAGATGTCAACTACGTGAACTCACAGTACCTCCTCCACCTCGCTACTAGCTTCATGGAACCCAGATAGATATGGCTCAGCAGCATTAAAATTTGAACAAAGTGACAATGATGAATAAACGCGAAAGCTTATCCCCACAAAACTGTGTTAAATCCTTTTCACAAATCTGCCTTCAGACCGGAGTTCCAACGTCTAGCTATAAACATGCGCACTGGCTACCACATTCTCCATCCCCGAATCCAGTTCCCATGGCAGACAAAACTCAGACCCGGTAGAACTACCGAGAGAGATCAGTGACTTAACGGCCAAGTATCACCTCAATTGCGTAGAAATTTGATGACTGGCACCAATGGCTCGTGGGTGTTCCTCTTACAGCGCTGGTTGTGCGGTTGACCAAGGAGAACACTAGGAATGGCACTCGACAGAGAGGGGATATGTAATATGTTAACTGGCCACTTAGAGGCTCCGATATTGCGCCTTCGCAGGCTAACCTGGCCTCCAGGTTATGCTAGTGGTCCCAAGCCCCATCTTAGGCCGGTAATGCACATTTGGCCCGAGTATTACATCTATTTTTGTCCTCAGAATAGTCTCGGGGCGTTAAAATTGATCAAATCAGACACAATAATGGGATATTCTGTACTCAAGGGAGAAGCCAACATCAGCATCGATGAACTGACTTACCATATCAAAGCGCAGCTTTAAACCCACACATATGACCAGATAGTCGTAGCTTATCTAAAATGAAGGCAAAGCATTTATAAAGTACAACATTAGGAGATATGACATGGGAAACATAAAAAGGCATCATTAACAACGGTATGAATGCACAACTCCTCTTAGTAAGGAAAGCAGATTGAATGCCACTTCCGCATGCCTGATGAAGGGGCACGAAATTTTGAAGCATAATTACTTGCTATAACTTTTGAACAGTTTAAAGCATTTTCTCAATTTAAGAAGTCTATTCTGAAATATATTTGTTCGGTTACAAGCACATAATTGGCCATTTCGCCTTTGCCGGGTGGGGTGGCCTTGGGGCTGTCAGTGGCCACGACCGCTTATGTTCTCCGAAGAGATGCATTATTCCCGAGTATTATGGCTTCTTTTGCAAACAGAGAAGTCTCAGAGCGTTACGCTTCTTTCCAAAAAACCGTAATCCAAGACTGCTTTAACGGAGAAGCGGGATGCCCAAGACCCCCTCCTCCGCCAAATTGTTCGGTACTACGGTGAGAGAGCGATCTCGACGCATCCCGATACAGGTGCGATATCAATGGGGAAGTCTGACGATCAGGTGGCTGTCAAAAACACGATGGAGTTGTGTAGTTTGTCGATTTATCTGCCGATCGTGGCTGCGCATGGCTCTGATCATGTAATCTATATTCTCCTTCTTCTTTCTGAATTGACTTACGTGTCGCATTGTCAGTTGGGCTACTTCGCCAGAACCCCCGAAATGAAATTAACTAGAGTTTACCTGCTTTCAACTTTACATGCACAATAACAGCTTTTCAATCTTCACTTTTCCATTCTCATTTCCACTGTTCAACTACTTTCACAACACCACATTGGTAAGGAAGGAGCTTGATGCATCAGGGATCACGGTTTACCGTGTTATGCTAAGTATTGCACGGATCCATCACATACAAATTTCAAAAAAAACACATAAAATCACTCCAACAAGAGGTGGTTAAATTTCAACCTCTCCTTAGAAACTTGGCCGATGAAACTGTGTTTATGGATTCTCTGACGCAATAACAGGATGGCAAAGTTTTACAAAAAAAAATACACCAAAAACTTCTTTTCTCTCAAGTTAATAAAAAAAGGAATTTTTCGATTAAAAATTTATCCCTTTTATTGTCAGTGCATGAAACTCTCAGAAACAGCTGCCGAAATGAACATCAGAAATGAAGGTAAGTACCTTGGAGCAACGAAAAATGCTCGATAAGTTTGAGAAAACTATTTAAGAGTAAAAATAAATTACTTGAGTTATAAAGGGGATTTTTAAGGGGAGAAAGGCTTCCCACTACCCTGGTATAGGACCTAGATTACACGACAAATATAGGCATTGGGACTCGGATGGTATTTGATGGATTCAAGGCCTCCAAGAAGGGCCAAGCTTGAGAAGATTGACAACTGTTCTGCTTTCTGGGCATCGGACCACCTTGTGCAAAGCGAGGGATGGCCTTTAACTCATTTTAACCGTGAAAATATGTCTGCCAAGAAATGCCATTACATCCCCATTCAAGGACGCTAAACAGAATAGCCAGTTGAGAAGTAGAACTACTGAAGTAGAAATGGAGGTAAATAGGGAGGAATTATTGTAACAGCCTAATTGTTAGCTTAACTCTAAACTTTGGCTACGGGGTAACTTGAGGCTTCCGCCAGTTTACATCCACCAAGCAGCCTGGCCTCCAGGCCATAAATCTTCTACCCAAGTCTTCAGGGAAGTCTTGGGGCACTACATTACCTCTTTTTGGCTTCTCAAGAGAGAACTTGTTTCACAAATAGGACTATGCTAAGTTGGAAAAAGACTACATCTGTTAAAAAGGCCTCACACTGGATAACTTGTGGACCAGCCCTCGCGAGTGCACCGTTTTGCAGAAAACATAATGCGGGTGAATAGCTGACCTTTGGAGGCCAAATACCGGAACAGTTGTGCAAATCGCCTACTTTTCACCGCTCTTATCCAGTAGAAGACCTGATTATGAGAGAAGTTGCTTTGCCAATGAAAAAGCTCCCGGTCAACAGGGAGACAACGCCCACATCTCATATCACTCCTTTAATTATATTTACCCCGCTTGTCTAGTTACAAGGTGAAAAATGCTATTTTAAGAGAACCGCTTTTTGTTGTTGTTTCAAATTGTAGGCAAAAATTGAAACTTCCGAGAAGCTGGAAGAAAATACGTTTATTACCAAAGCCAAATGGATGATTTTTGCCCACATTTTACCTCAGCCGATCAGTGGAAATCGCCAGTTTACCGGATGCAATCGTGGGTCATCAGATGCCTCAATAATCCTTGCAAAGCCTTATGGACATGTGGACCTCAAGAAACCCGATAAGCGGAATCCATTCATAATCTTGGCGCTGTTTGCAGGAAATTCTTGCCAGATGGAGATGAAGTCCGCGATTATGCGAGCTTCCAACCAATACTACCATTAAGTACTAGCCAAGTGAATGGGGAGTGTAAGATTACTTTTGTGAGGTTAAATTCTAGTAAAAGTTCCCCAAACTTTACGTCCATGTCGCACTGAAAAGTAGAGCAAAAGGTCAACTACATTTGGAGCAGTTTAATAAATGGTAAATATTTGGGTGACCCATTTATGAAACACTTTTTACCACCAAGTCAGCCTTGAACAGATGCACTTTAGCATCACTTTCGTCCTGCTTAATAAGAGAAGAAAACCAAGGGACATTCAGCCAGTCTGAGAGAAACATTTCGTGTTCTCAAATGGCGTGACTAAGTCCAGATCGTTCTCCTAGTAGCATCGATAAAGGATGGTGGGAAATACGGAGTTTCAGGAATCCCAACTTACACCTCATGCACTTAGAATGGGCAGATCTAGTGAGTGGAGATGGTTTCAACACACACCTGGGTATCTTGACACAAAGCAGCTTTTGTAGAGAAATTACCCAAACGGAGCTATTAATCTCGAGTCAAATTATTCTGTCTATGAAGACACACTCTGATTGTTTTATTTCCACTTTCTTTGAACAATCTTGCAGCAATTAACAAAAAGAAATAAATGTCATGCCTACTGGTAGCTGTAAATGTTAAAATCAGAACCAATTTGAGCACATGTCCCAAGTGAATGATGATAAAACATGCACAGAGGGCTTTTGTGACTCTCAGGTCGTGCAGAGACCTGTGACTAGTCAGGCGTTTTGTGACGCCTGGTTGAACCACAGGTACTTAATGTAGTGGCTTGATATTCCATTTGAATGCGCACCTGACTCTCCAAGCCCCTCGGTCGATGGAGGTGGTGTTGCCACTTCGAAGTATGGCACTTGGGACGCATTAAGGCTCCCTGTCCTTCAGGTCGTCTTGAGGGCACAGAGCGTAAAATTAACACCAAAATAGAATTTATTTTCTCCATTACACAAATCGGAAGTAGGGAACTACATACCTTTGCCATAAAATATTGCTATCCTAAATAAATTAGTATACTTTGTATAGTTGATTATACACACTTAAAGTGACGAGTTGCAGGGCCCATTAAAAGCCAGAAAATAAAATCTTTTAGGCTAAATCACGCACTACCTTTAGAAACGAAGCATCTAGACATTGCGTTATGCGATGGAATGAGAAAGCGTTTCTAAATAAGGCTCGCTAACCAGCTGTCAGTGTTGACAGCCCGCCCTTAAGAAGAGGTTTACTTGCCATTCGCATGTTCATTAGCACAGACAGCATATTTTAAGTTCGAATCAAATTTCACAGAACTAGATCCCCATTTAAACATCTGAGAAGGTAAAGAGAAAACAGGTAGTGCAATGAAAACATCCTCCGGGCATAGTGGAAGTGTGCAATGAAGCACCGTGTTTTAGGAGCTTATAATGACCCAAGCTACCCTTCAACGACTTTTTCACATGCCTCGCCAAGGAAGAACACAAGTTTAATGATAATGGAAGTTTCAATTATTCTGTCACCATCATCGATTGACAGCACCTGAGTTTATGCAAGCCGCCCACTCATCAGCCTTGTAGTGAACCTTTATCTATGATATTACACAAACATTACACCATCCGTAATGGCTAGGTAAAAACGTTGACTGGCTGCCGCACCAAATAGCTACCTCAGGAAGTCATCTCTCGTGCATGGCTAACCCTGAGAAGTTTCACATCAGGCGAGGCATTGGAAACACACAGGACGATGAAGTGAGATCTGCAGCGGGACGTGGTGCTCGATAACACCAATTCAATCTCACCATTTGACCGTCGCTATTACCTCCGACTTGATAGTAATTTGCAAGACCGAAGTGTTAGGGAACAAAATGGTCCCAGAAGACCATTACAATATATCAACCTTTCCCTAAGAAACGCAAGCTTGCTGGGAACTTCATTTATGAAACCGAATTTGCCTCTGGAAACTAAGAAGACCTATCTCTAACACTTCTGACTGTCCAGACTATGCCGGACGTATCCCAGTGATTGTCAATTGCTAATGGCAAGAAGAGGTGAAAATATCACTGAGAGCTGTATCACCAAAGGAACAAAAAGATGCGGCGGCGCTTTTCTCTCTCTCTCTCTCCCTATGGAAGGAATGAAGGCCTGGATCCAAACAACAAGGTAATGGTGTGAAAAATTTAATTGAGAAAGGTATCAAAGCATGACCTTTTCTCCAACCGCAATCTGAAATTAGCAAGGGAGTTAAAAATTCCTTCGGTTTTGACTGCAGGTTACGGGAATGACTTCTGGATGCTAATAAGAAGTTTTAAAGCGAACGTAACCGTTTAGATGCATAAGGCAGAGGTAAGGATGCTCCCCAATCTCTCCTGTGTGGCGCATCCTTTTGTGACGATTATTTCAATAAATGGATCACTTGAAAATGTATTTCACAGACGTTTCTTTCTATCTTGACAACTCAAACGGATCCACTTATCCATCCTCACACATTGAGCCATTGAGAACAGATCTCGTGCCTTTGTACTTCAAAATTGCTAAACAGAAATTAATTGTCGGGAGATACATCAAAAGACAAGCAATGGTTTTTTCATTCATTCAGGGAGGTTAAAATTCACCAAGCGGGAGCATGTGACATCGTTAAGATGCAGTCGTCAAAAGCATTTAGGGCATGGTCCCACTTCTATACTTCTAGTTGGAACGCGTTGTGGGTGTCTGAGGGCGAGGGTCGAGGTGTTATTAAGGGAGGAGAGGCAACTTCTCTGAAAACGCTCAGACAGCTAATGCAATGAGCCCATTAGGCTGTCAGTCGAGGGAAAAAAAGCATCTCCTTCTTCATGCATGCAAGGTATTATTCACACGAATGCTGGATAAATTCCCAGTTTTGGGCTCCTGGTTTCGTTCGGTGCATTCAATAGGTAAACTGATTTATGGAATGCAAAACAGTAAAAGCAGTAAAACTTTAAAAGTAAAAAAAAGACAATAGCGCGGTATGCGAGAAGTAGTAGAATTAAATACCATGCTGGTAGCATCACCCTCTTTCTTCGCATATTTTCGCAGTCTTTGAAGTTGCCATCAAAGGAGAGGTCGTTTCATTACACTTCAATGCCTCACAACAATAAATCGCGCATTCCACCACAGTTGGTGTTCACTCAAATCCATCCATCAAACAGAACTCAAATAACCAACTTTTCCAACACTTGTACGTACGGTTTTCTTTCCCGCTAGTTCGGTCCGATGAGAGTTTAAAATTACAATCAAAAGTGGCACCTCTCATTCATTAATCAGTGTACTTATCATTTGGTGGCCAAACACTTTGCTTTTTGGCCCTTAAAACCGCATTTTCTTCTTAAGACTCAGGTAGAGAATGAGGTAGGATCCTTGTCAATGCCAAGAATGGCATCGTTACGTCAAAATACTCAGTGGACCTATGAAAAGGGTGCTAGACTGTGTCACCCGGCTACCACGCGCGCACAAGCGTAGACAAACCAAGATGTCTGCGTTGAAGTGTCGCCTATTGGTTACTCACCACGGCTTTGAGCCCAACAGGATTCAAGCTAGCGTGCACAAGCATCAGCTCGAAAACAATTAAATTTGCACGACAACAAAAACCGAAACTGCTCCACTCTTACTTGTCTGCCGCCAGAAACCGTAACTTGATTGTTCTGTGGATCGAAGCCGACGACCTTGTCTTGAATCCATTCAGCATTGTCAGGAATCGCCTCGCGAGTGGGAATTCGAGATTTCTTTAGGTCAATAATTCCAGCACCGACCAGTGTCCAAGCACCTTGATAGTAATGATGCTGACAAAGAGAGTAACAAAATGGCAATTTTTACACCCATCCGATGGCATCTGCTAGTCATGTGTAAACTACAGAGGTCATGCATTTCAGCTTGTGCAGCATATGGTAACTAGGTGAAGATAGGCGTTTCACATAGTGGGAGGCTGCAAATACTTTATACAGTAACGCAAACAGCCATTGAAAGCTTTTTCACCTTTTTACTAATTAAAACGGTCACCAATAGAACTACGACGAGACACATTTTGCCGTTATCAAACGCTTTATCTCTAGAAGTAGGTGAATAAAACATTTACAGTCAGCTACTTCCATTACTGACATGGTTTTATTTCCAAACCCGCTATCCCACTTATTATGTAGTGACGTGATTGTTTAATGCTAACAACAGGAAAAGGTAATAATCCACAATTGGAGAAATGTCATCACGGAAAGGGGACACATGGGGAGAAGACTGAGCCAATGCCTTTCTGCCTTTCATTATTTAGTGCTGACCCCTTCATAGGTCAGTATTGCATTATGAGACATGAAGGCTTGCATCCATCTATAAAGGTAAGAATAGGACTTTCTTCAAACCAATTCACCAGTCATAGCTGTTTCTCACGTAGAAATTCTTCTCACACACTTTCAAGTTATTTCGTGTGGAGCTAGTGGACCTGTAAGCATAACCACCCAAGGATAAAGTAGTGCGTGCCTGGAAGTGTGAAGCAGTGGGTATGAAATTTGGAGATAGCCACTAGGTTCGTCTACTTAACTAACATAGGAGGACAAAAGAGACTTTTCATCACCAGTCACGAAGCACGCTAGCCATGAATTACTTTTGTCGGCGGTTTTAATTCGCCAGCTTGACACAAATGATATCCTAACTGTTGCAGCATTGAATTCGAAAACAAATTTACTGCAAGATACAATGCAATAGCTCCATCAAACGTCTAACTTGCTCACGCATAGCAATACAACAGTAATTTCACAAAGTAAAGAGCTTCAAAGAATTGATTGCACTCAATTTAGGATTGAAAACTTGCACAAGCACCCTCAAAAGTTGCAGCTGCCTACGTGAACTGAGTGACCGTTTGGTAGGAAAAAGCACAAGGCTTTCATTTTACCAAGGTAAAATTACCAAATATCTTTAAAAGGAGACAGGGCAAAGTCGTCTGGCACCTCTTAAGAATGCCCCTAAAAAGTTCAAGCTGATGTGCTTATTTGTTCGCAGATGGGCAAATATATCGGGCACAGAGAGATAGAGTTTAGAAAAGAATAGAGACAGAGATGAAAGGATGGATCTAAGATGTGTAAACGGGCGCAAAAATATGTAAAAATATGTGGGTAAAGTGGGGATAGATGAATGAGTTTGTGTGCGTACAGGACGGGGGTATAGATGGATGAAAATACACAGGACGAGTAGAATACAATAAGCTTAGTGGATCCATGGACAGATGAATGGATGAACCAAAGCGCAAGTACGCTGAACCAGGATGAATGGATTGACCTAAAGTGGACAGACAGGTAAGATCTGGTTAGGAAAACTAGGGTGAAAATGAATGATTAGGCGGACATAAGAGTGGTTAGGTGGTTAAATAGTTGGTCGGGTGAATGCATATACAGGCCAATAGTGAAAAAAGGAAAAGGATAAAGGAAAGTATGATGCGGGTGAATTCGTGAATGAATCAGTCCAGAATGTACGAATCAAAATTTGGTAGGAGAACCGGAACGTGACTTGGAGGGATATTTCTTTGAAATATTTTAACGTTTTAGATTCAGTTACTCTGTTAGCCATTCGAGAGAAAGGGAAGGCAGGAAAAAACTAAACTCACCTCATGGGGTTCAATGACTCCGACAGCCCCTGCTGGCAAAAATTTGCGAAGTCTGGCGGCCATCGCGCACCCACCTGTGCCCCCACCAGCTATGAGAACCTGATAGTGATTTTTTCCGTTCGTGGGAGGCATCGCAATTTTTCGCACGGAGACTTCCACCCGAAACCAACTAAGTGGTACTTTAAAAAGTGAAGACTTCAGAACTACCATTGCGTCGTAATCTAAAACGAAGAACGGACCATGAAGTCAGGCATCTACAGTTTGTTCTATGTCAATGCAAGGGTTTAGGTCATCATGGTTGACTTGGAATCCACGACCAACCTTAGCAAATGAGAAGCAATGACGTCACCGACAATATATAAATCTCGACTTCTTTTGCGAGACGATTCAGACCTGAATAGGCGGAGAGCACCAGTCCTCGACAAGGCAAACCAACGCGGCTCACCAACCCCGGCAACCTACAACCAAAGTGCCCGCCTTACCATACACCAGTGCATTATCCTTGAAAAGTAGATATTTCAAATATAAGATCCTTCATATTAAATAAGGCAACTCCTATAAAATTTTTAGAACAGTTGTGCGACAAAGTAAGTAATATTATTTACACTATAATTTGCTGCCAGGTATGGTGGTGACGGAGATAAACAGTTTCAGCATTTGAATTACTGCCCTTAATCAAGCATTAGTGCTTGATTTAAAAACACTGAACATGAATTCCTTTTATTTGTGGTGCTCATAATATATGCTTGATCGTGTCCATTCTGTAGCGTCCCGAGACTTCCTTTAAGGCAAGAGAAGGCATAGCACTTGGACAGAATATGTATTCTGGAAACAGGGGAATTAGGGGACTGTTGGCACGGCCCGGAGGCTGGCCAACTGACTACTACAATATGGCCACCCAAGTGACCGAAAGCGGCAGTTCGGACAAACAAAGCATTGGAATTCCGTGAGTACAAAAGCAATTATCTTAATCTACTTGGTGACACCTTGCCCCATGTTTGTTCTCAAACATTTTAGGAATGCGTTTTATGTTGATTTGGAGTAATTATCGCTTGCGTTGTACTTCTTTCTTGACTCGCACCCATCTGTTTATTTAATCTTTTCATTAAGGTGCTCTATCATCTTATGGTAAGTTGTCTCTACGTTAATTTTTAGTTCCTTTCTGGAATGATCGAGCATTACTGGCAAACAGACGGTTCGGACGGAAGCGCGATCTGCAGGACTGAAGAACCCGCATGGCTGTCTGTATGCATGAATAGACATGGACTTGGTGAAAACCAACCATAGAAGCGTCCCCAAGATTGACAAACAAAGAATACTTGACAGCAAAATCCCCGTTTTTCTGAGCTTCAAGATTTTAACTAAAGCCCGCTGCTTGCCAGTCCTCTACACAGCAGTCCGCCTCGAGGTAATAGCCCCAATCCCAGCCCAACCGCCACGGAAAAAAGGTATAGGTAAATAAACAAGGCCTCGCAGTTATCATCATTCTTATCATACACGAAAGTATGCAAAGGAGTAACAGTGACATTGCATCAGCTCTCCATCACTCGCTGACACAGCCCTTTGACCACCACAAACGCCACACGCACGCGCCCGCATGCAGGTCACGATGCAGCGAGACCAGCAGATGTCTCCTCTGAAACAGCGATGGCGAAGCGACGCTGGTTAAGTGAGCAGGCCGAGACCTTTCCTATGTACACATCTTTCTCCCTCTCAACTTTCAACGGCTAAGGGAGGGAAGAGTAGGACACTTAAAGAACAGGAGCATTTTTGCTAAGAGAGAGGAGGGAGGGGTGGATGAAACGTGTAAATCGGACTGAGAAAGAGGGGGGACCTTGCAATTGAGCGAGTTAGGAATAGACGTAGTGCTTCTTGCACAGCACTGTGAGCTGCTCCTCGTTGAAATGGCATTCTACAGGGGAAAAGAAGAAGGGAAAAGATCTGAGTTCCTTTACCACCTTCTCTCCCTGGATTTGAGGGAAAAATATCCTTAAAAACAATAAAATCTTACAATGCAAACTACATAAACCAATTGTGCTATGCTTTAAACAACAAGATTTCAGAAAATGTAAGATGTTCGTAGTACATTAGATAAGTAAAGTAAGGTATTTTACAAGCATGTGGCGCGTCGCGACTCGGCAGAACTATTTACCACGGCCCTGATAAATGACATCAAACATGTGACACTGAGCTCAGGTCATCTATTGTGCGCCTAAAGCACGCTACATAACAATGATGACCGCAAGTTCCGGGCTGACCGGAGCAAATCACAGAGGTTACGCAAAAGTACGTAAACTTGGTAGTTAACCTTCGACGCGGTTCTGGCCATCACAACACCCTAATCTAGAATTACACTCCAGTTTTGAGCTGATTTTTTACCCAGCCAGTAGGCGGTTGTCATGTGCAAGAGTCCATGATTGACTATAGAGGAGAGATGATAACCTATACGCTCCTACACATTCTCCGTACTTGGTCAAGACCGTTTAAGAGAATAAAAGAGAATTGAAAGACGGCGACGAAGCTTACCGGCAAGACGAGCACAGTAGTAGTGATAGCAGAGACTGCAACCACGATGTCGACAGCTCATAATGGCTCCGTGCTTCTTACAATGCGAGCAAACCTACCAACAAAGGGATGGAAGGGGAAATAAAGTTAATGGGAGTTGAGAAAAAGACTTCATTTAGAGCTCGGACGCATATATACTAGAGAAGGGCCCCAGCTCTGCATAACCAATGGTCCAGCAGAGGCTAATCTTCTCGAGAGGAGTGTTCAAATCAAAACTGAACTTTTAATTCAAAGAGGAATACCACCTTGGCAGTGCTTTATTGATGCAATGTCCCGCCGTAGTAAGGCATTTCAATGGAGTCAACGCATCAGAGACCGCCATAAGTGAACATTTCGGTCATGCTGGTACCTAGTCCACAGTTTCGGCAGTCACAACTATGAACATTCAGTAAGTAGAATACATTAGACGGATCTGTGGTCATGGTAAACACAATCATTCATAGACATTTCTAATTTCAAAAAGATTGTGCACGCTAGGCACCAACACAGCATTCTGCTTTTGACCCGTACAGGAAAGCTAAATGCCTTCCCTGCTGCTGCTGATGCTGCCTCCGGAGTACTGAGTTAGTGGAGCGCCTTGATAATGAAGCCCACGATTTCATGCTTCCAACCACCTCCCCCCTAAATCTGAACGAGCACCAGATAGGTAGGAAAATGCGCAGATCTTAGGGTAGATGTTAAATGATAGGTAGCGGGTGAATCAGCTATGCAGACAAATCCCTCTATGTCGAAGCTGTCCTCCGAGGAGTGGCTAACCCTTGAGATAAGTGTAACACCACTGTGTGGAGGACAAATGCAGTTTACACAACTTAAAATATGTTCCTTTTTCTCCGCACCAAATAGTCACAATTCTCGATTTTATCCGACCAGCTCTTCATACCATTTGCACCATGGCGAAATTGGAAAAGAAAACCTTCCGATTTCACCCCTCCCCTCTCCTCATCCCAAATTTGAGCAGCAACAAGTCCATTGTTTGAAGCAGAGCGGCACTGTCGATTGCTAACTTGGCCTGTCGTCACCATTGGCCAACTTTGCTAGTAGACATCCAAAATTCCCTGCAGCCGACTAACCACTCACGTCTCTCATGAAGCCGCAATTCTGGACAACTTTGCCTGGAAGACGAGAACCCAGGCACGCTCCATCAACTCGTATTTGAAATATGTGCGCGGATATGGGTCGACTCAACAATACACTGGCATTATAATGCAATGGAGTGGGCCATAGACCTTCCCACCCCTAAATTAGCAGAAAACAATAGCAAGAAGCAGCAGTTTGGTACTAATGATTAAAAGAATGTAGCGTAGCATTCAAAAAGCTGACCTAATCCACCTACCCAACGCTCTATCTCGAATCCGCTCTGGAAAGACCATAGAGAAAGGTTCTGTAAATAAGCCTAACCCACCGATTTCGTTTAACTTTGGCTGAACTAGACAACACCGACCAAAAAAATCATTCATACATGGACAAACCGATACCAATAAGTAGAAGCCTTATTATTCACCCCAATGACGCTGTTTAAAAGACTACCATGAAGCAGAAGCAAAGTTCAATAAGTGATTTAGAGGAACAAAAGGTAAACTAACCGTCTCCAGAGCCATAGTAACAGCATCGTCCAAGCCAGCGATTTTTCCATCCCCCTGAATATACGTCCCCGGTGCCCAGAGTACACATTCCAGATGGAACCACACCTCCCCCTCTCGACCAATTCGATTAGCCTCCTGATGGACCTCCGTGCCGGATGCTGCCGCCGCTCCCTCCAGTGCTGTCGTCGACACCGCTGCCCGCTTCCCCTTCCCCAGCCTTTTCTTCGCTTGTGGAGGTGGTGATGACTGCTGAACACTCCGAACTGAAATACTACCTCCAGCTGGGGGAGAAATAGCTTTAATTATGAGTCGGAGCGATGGCGAAGGTGCGAAACGGGTTTGAGTAGAGGGCGCAAGAAAGTAGGGACCGTAGAGAGGACCCAAATGTAAGAAAGACGGCGCCTCGGCGCAGAACACGCAGCGCCAGGAGGAACAGGCTGCTTCGCTATAGCCCTCTGGTAGGCGAGCATCACGAGCGCTCGCGCCCGGTCTCAACGAGGGCTTGTAGTGTGAAGAGGTGAAAAAAGATTGCAGCTCGGAAGAAAAGGAGAGCCCATCGATAAAGGGTCTGTTATTGGAACCTCCGCTAAAGGACGTGCTAGCATTTGCTGCTGCTGCCGCTCTCAAAATGGGGCAATCAACTTTTTCGTCGATGGTGATTGCAGGATTGATTACGTGTGCGGGATGAATCTGATGTTCGTCATTCGGGCCCGTGGGCTGAGATGACTCCAGTGTTGTCGAAGACTGACAAAGGCAGAAATAGGGCGATTTGAGGTAACGACGTTGCATATTGATTTCAGCTACATTGACGTTAGCACTGGCTTTGTTTACACCCGCACTGGAACTCCGAACACCGTGTTTCCGCATTGCCGACTTCCTAAAGTGGAAATTAGAGGAATTGTAAAAAAATGGGACCTGAAAATAAACAACGCAAATGCAACATTTTACAAGGAGCTCACTTCTGAACACTCTCCTCAGCTCGTTTCAGAATGAGAGATCGCTTGCCGCTAGCTTCAAAATCAGAGTCACCGATCCGCGACCATCGCTTCTTCTGCGATCGTCGCTTCCTAGCTGGAGCCTTGCGTGCTGGTTTTTTTACGATGGTCACGCTTGTTATTTCTACTGCCTCGTTGGGAACGGCCACGGGAGAGGGTACCTGCTTCTGTTCATTGGGATCAACCTGTTCACATGGTTTTAAAGGCGGCTGTATAGGCTGCTTGGTGGGAGAAGCAACACGAGGTAGAAAAGTGACCGGCATCTTTTCCAGAACCGGCAGCCCATTCGAACGTTGCGCTGGTTGTGCTGGATCCGCTTTGCCGATGGGGGATAAGTCCGAGCTTATAGCGTTTGAAGATGAGGAGGAGGATGTGGAGCTTGAGGAGGAATCGCTAGAAGAGCAGTTGCGCTGTTCGTAGGGTTTGGGGGCCAAGGTAGGAGCATTTTGGTAGGTTGAGAACGCAATATTGGGTGGGTTGTTTGACGTGTTACTCAGACCGTCTTCTTCCATTATCATGGGGGGAGCAGGGGAAGGCCGTGAAGACGTGTTGAAGACAGACGAATGGGCGGGGGATATGCTAGCAGGTGAGAGCGCTGGAGGGAGAGGGGAACTACCACCGTGGTTTTGTTTCACAGATATATATAGAGAGTCGAGACGGTTCTCCTCATTGTTTCTAGCAAATTTGCTGGGCGTTTGAGCCAGCGACGACGGCGCAATTTCACGATAAGCAGTAGTTGATCTTTGTACAAAAGGTTGATTTAAACCGTCGCTTTGATGCTTAATATCAAGTTCTTTGCCTTTGCGTCCGACAATTTCTTTGGAATCAATAAGACTACTTTGCAATACTGTGCGAACTCTATCCATTTTCCATGTGAAAAGTTATTACAATGAAAATGCAAGAATTGAATTTGTGCACACCAACAAAAAACTTTAAACCAATAGAAAATGGGCTTCACGCTCTAGCCGATCAAATCAAATTGCGCAATAAATTGCTTGCAATTTAATGTAAGAAAACATCAAGACATAGAGATTAAGGGTTGCCTTTAAACCTTTGGTGATTGTAAAAAGTTAAGAAAGATATAACGGATTTTTAAAAAATGGTTGCGTTAAGTGCAGTATTCTTAGGATGACCATCATCTCTAAGGTTATTCAAGCGTAGATTATTGCTTTTTTTCCCAATGGAAATAGTTTCCTAATAGGCACAACCCAATGTTACCTTTTGTCCTGAGGCGTGCTGTGCGACTAGTACATATGGTGTGAGTGGTAACATCTGTCGCCTATGTGTATTACTTACCGACAGAAGAATTGAGGCTATCAGGATTCCACAAAGGCCTGTCGCAGAAGATAATTGCACGCTGCAGAGACTAAAATACGTGAGTAGTTGGGTCCAACTTAAGAAACTGTCAAGTCACTGACAGGAGTGTCCATTAAAGTATGCAATTTACTCTTAAATGAGGTTTGGACTTCCATCACCAAAGGAGATCCAAATGCATGTAAGTCATGGTAATTGCCTAACCCATTTAAATAGCTTTTTATGTTTAGGCGTAATGTATTTTAATCCATCTTTCAAAGCGCCGAAACTTTTCGGGTTTTTTGCATAGCCTTAGCCATAGTTCTCTGTGCATGTCGTGTGTGGGAATTACTACATTGAATCTCTAATGTATTAGCTGTTTTATTCTCACCCCCCATTTCGTTTATTGGCCACTTAAGGCCTCTGCTACTGTCTCTCTTGCAAAGGCTCTTTCCTCCGAGTTATGTCAGCTGCCACGAGCCCTTCTTTGTTTTGACAGTACATAGTCTGCTGGAGCATTAAATCTTCTTTCTTCTTTGGAGATGCCTCGAGGTTTTTATCGAAACACTGGCCATAGTGACCTTAGCTGCAGGATAAATATCTTCCTCATGCCTTACCTCCTAGTAAAAATAGGTTTCCGAGGTAGTAGCTCCTTCAGCGCGGATGAACCGCTCTTGCGTCTTTTTATCCCTCTGTCTTTCCTGTCGCCTTGGGTGCATCCGAACCAAGTTGCTACTTCTGGGTGCTTCAAATGCTAGTGCACACAAAGGAAGGCCTCACAATGCACAGGGTGAAGCTTAACACCCTGCTTGTTGCCCACACGCTGGGATGTAGCTTTCATTAAACAACTGTCTCAGAAATTTGACAAGCATTTTTCTACTGGGATCAGAAGGCACCAGCAGCCATTTGCTCAATTCGTGTTTCCAGAAAAAGTGGCGTTTTAATGACTTCTAAATTTATGGGACTGTTAGTGTGCATGCGCTCTGCCTCGGTCGGTTGATTCGGTGCTCTTCATTGTACTCTCTATTATTCTCGCTTCTCTTCCATCCATCGTCTCTAACAATATCAGTGAAATCTAATGTGTGCGGTTCAATCGCGTCTTCCGAACGCATCGAGTCTAGCTTAGCTCCAGAGATGAAGGGATAGCAAAAGAAGAAGGTAAGTAAATTTGTTTACTGAGATTTGGACATAGTGCGGTAGGAGAATGTGCCACGCAGAAATGAAATGGTCTAAGATAATGGAACATGGTGATAAACCAATGGGATGGGAGAACAAGAGGGAGGAAGGGAAGGATGGATGGTTGGTTGGTTGGTTGGTTGGTTGTTTGGTTGGTTGGATAGATGGATGGATGGATGGATGGATGGATACGGGATGGGTGAATACCAGAAGGATGGAAGGAAGGATAAGGTGGATGGATAAATGGGAATTACTGACTCCTCCTCCGTGTTCTCCTACAGAAATTCCTTAAAGAAAATTTCATCGCATTGCTTTGGTAATATTCATTGCCATTTTCTATTCACGTGTAAGGTAGTTCAGACAGTGGGTAAATGGAACTACTGAAGCACAAACGCTGGTGGACAGAGTGGTGTTTTTTCTCTTCTATTCACAACAGGACTGTGTTTGTGAAGAAAAAGAATGCAAAATTCCCTTTGTAATTTATTGCTCAGTGATTGGAGAATGCGGCCGCAAAACATCATCCAGAAGCAATGCTCAGCTATGGAGGCAACTCATTTAACAATGGGTGCGTCACATTGGCAAAGGTCCTGTACCCTTAATAAATGATGAAAAATCACTTGTCCTCGTTGACTTTGCCTATTTGCTCGCACTTACATTAATTCAAAAGGGGAATTTATGAAGGATAAACGAATGACTGGCAAACGTCATCCACGATCAGATGACAAGAGGGTTCAGAGTTCAATAGCCCTTGCCTCGTCGTTGAAAAGAAATTATGCGCCAACTGACTTACTTGGGATGAAAATGCATTTTGTACAGCAGCAGACCCCAAAGGAATCGGTCATCCACCGGCCCAAAACCATTCTTCTCACTGCTCGCATTACTTCACAAGCCTCACACTCGCAACGATTCATCGCCTGGAGAGTGATAGCCTGCAGAAACAGTTGTCCCCCGGGAATTATGTACCTTCTCAAAGCTAGCAAATTGCTGTTAGTATTTGTCTACTCGGTTTAATATGGTGAGAGTGAAGGGTGTGTAGTGAAAACTTATTTTTTGGGAGGCAGCTGTGATTACTCCTTAATCGCATAAGCCGCCTTCAGATCCCCTTCTCCTTTCTGAGTTCCGCATCTCTCGGACAGTTGTGCTCCAAATGCAGAATAGCTTCGGTGGCTGGGAATCTAGAGTGGGATGGAAATGAAGTGGGTTAAGACCAAGTTGTTTTTCCTCTAGAAGCAAAGGCGTTTTAACGGTAGACTCGGCATCAAATTTGTGTCTAGCTTGGGAAGATGGGATAGACTGTCTAAAAATCGTTTGATTATAACTGACCATCAAACACAGCTACAGCTCCTCTAGCATTCCATTTATTGTTCCATCAGTGAGTTCATTCACCTCGAATATCTTCATCCATTAATTTTTTATCCCTGCCTTTCTCAGGTCCACTTACTCGTTTACATTCCCGTCTATTCTGCTCCAATACATCCGTCTGTTTCACAATCTCTTCCAAATCCATCTTGCACCCATTCCTCTATTTATCCATCCACAAACTCTCTCGTTTATCCAAGATTCACTCTCCCTTTTTGGATTCCATTCATCCCTCCTTCCATGCTTTTAATCATTCCTCTATTACTTGGATATTTATTTATTTGTACATTTCTTGACTATTTTTATTCTTAAGTCCTCGATGCCTTACTTACCAATTCATCCCAGATCCACTTGAATTTGCTCAACCAACCTTAACAATGAAGACTATTAGGAGAGTTTTATTTCTTCCATTGTGAGCTTTCGCAACTTCATTCAGCCAGACGCTCAATGCTGCCTTTCCTTTTTAAAATTTCTATCTAGCAGTATCGTCAGCTCTGAAGCTATCGTAAGACGCAAATAACCCTATACTCTTTTTCCATTAAAAGACCGGGACTTCTTACTCTATGTCCTGCGAAAGGTACTATCCTCCTAGAAGATAGCTTCTCATGAGTCGTCTCTCGTCCATCATCCATCACATGCACATGTTTTGTATTGTTTCAGGAGAGGAGTAGTGTGTTCAGGCATCATTGAGTGCAGTGATAGGAAGTAGAGACTCGTGATCTTCCTAGTCAAGACGCTCCACCAACTCACTGCAGAGGAAGCAGGAGCAGTAGTGGCAGCAGTTGAAGGAATTGCAGGTGGAGGAGAAGGAAGTTAATGATGGTGGGGAGAAGGAGGAGGAGAAGCATAAGCAACTAACGGCTTTTTTGAGCTGGCCAAAAGTGGAAAGCTGTGCTGTTACCCAAACGGTATCGAAGGCCTATAATTGCAAGCATTTTAGGTACGACTCTTATAATCAACACAAAGTGAAGGTGAGAACGCTTCTACATTCACTGACGTATCCGTTTATTGAGTCAAAGTGGCCCTCTGCAATGCAATTTCGTCATAGAAAGATTTTTGCGACTTCTAAATCATGATTAACACCCTTCCGACTAAAATTAAAGCAGCGGTTTTGAGAATGGAAGCTTTGCATGGGTGACTTTTGCTCTCAAGGATAACAAAGCGCCAATTAATTTGCTTCTCAAAGGTTTCTCTCAAGTGGTAAACACAATAAATTCTTTCATCATCACTTGGGAAAAGATTAGGATTTGTGAAACAAACCCTTTTCCAATTGACCTTTAAATAATGCTTAAACTTGGAAAATCGCCATCCTAGACCAAAATTTATCCCCTGTAAAACCGAATTAGCCCATAGATGTTGTTCATTTAAAGGCATCTTCTGGGTAGAAAGCAAGCAGATAGGACTGTGAAGGCGCCACCGATCCTTGGAGGGGAAGGAGGAGGTGAAAAAGACAAACCCTTCCTCGACTGTATCGTTCTAGTAGTTTATTTTTGAAAATCTCACATCACCACACTAAGTGATGTCCTCCTCTAATAAATCTTCTCGCGGCAGTTCGTACATGTGCCACCGTGGACACCAATCAGTAGGCACACATAACAACATAATTAATCACTGAGGTTACTTTGTTCATCCATCATCCATCATCCATCTAGCCATTCATCAAATGTGGTAGATGAGAAAGATCAGAAGTCTTTTGCATTATGGTCATATGGTCTCCACTATCCTGAGGTTCTGCGAATTCTCTTACCTAACGAACCAATCTGCTTGAGGGGTGATCCACTGATTAAGTGACAAAAATGCTTCTGGTAGACTGACGTGCCTGTCTTCCATAGGTCCTCGTAATTTAAGCTGCCAATCCATCCAGCCATCCACCTCAACTGTTCAACAACCCGAAAACATCCACAACTGCTTTAACAACGGAATGAAGGCTTGGTAGTAGGCTAGCCCCTGTCGCAAATACCACGAGGGCGGATAAAATCGCTCCGTTTGTGCGATCTTTAATTCCAATACACTTTTATCAAGTCAAACCAACCCTGGCAGCCAAGACGAGGGTGGCAGAAAAAGTAAACTTCTGCCAAAAGGGTAACGAAATATTATCTTCCATTTTCTTCGCATCTGCCCCCTCATCCACCCATCTGTTTACCTACCTACGAAGGCCTATCAACCCGTTGGCGTATTCATCTACATATTGCTCCAACCATTAATTTCTCCACCTTATAATCTGCTAGCTTATTCCTTCACTTGCCTATCTTTATTAGTCTTCGGGATCTATTCTCCCACCTACTCGCTTACTTGAGCATTCATTCATACACATTAGTCAATTAATTAACACCTTGTCCTTTCTTCCATGCTCTTCAACTGATATGCAGTCCAGGAAAGCAATGGAACTCATTTTTGTTGTAACTACCACAAGCAGAAATGCATTGTCCTGGCTTATGGAGGCGATCCAAGCATGAGAAATTACATAAGGCGCAGTTAACGGAGCAAAATTTCATCCAAAAAAACCACTCTTTTAATCAAGGATCAGCTTTGCATGACAGTACTTGATTAATTTATGTCCAATCACATCTTGCGTGGGATCTCCAAGCATTCGACACAATTCTTCTTGCTGGCTGAAGAATGCATAGGCGGTTGTCACTGCCACGGCACTTCCACGCACCTCATGGGAGCAAACTTACTTATTCTGGTTGCAGATCTGGCGGTTGTTTATGCTTCCCAATAAAATGCAGGAGATATGGTGGCAACATCGTGACGCACCTGTCTGGTCTGGTTAACATTTCAAGTGATCAAAGGCTGCTGCAGTTCTCCGTACCCCCCCCCCCGCGCTTTGATGACCTGTTGTTGTTCCAACTTGTAGAAAGAAATGGTAAATAATGGGGTTGTTTATGTGCATTCTTTATGCAGCATAAATAAACATGCCTCGGTCTGTCAGTCAGTATGGCCCATTATATTGTGCTCCTCTAACTTTTAAAAATCAGATCCTACCATGTCAGGTAAATCTGAGTCATACGGTCTGAGTTCGAGGCTAACGCGCCTTCAAATCTGAAGAGGGAGCAGGTGCTGGAAGAGAAGAGTCTAGGCAAGCTTGAAGCTTGGCATTTTGGGGGAAGAGGGGAGCAGTGGGTGAATATACCACCTAGAAATGTAAAAACCGGAACAACAGGATAAGAGGGGGATGGAAAAGGGGATAGAGTGATAAATTTTCCAAAATGATCTCAACTTTAACAAGTATCTTGGTTGTTTTTTTAAGTCGCAGTTTTTGCTCTGCCATTGCACCTCTGTTAAGAGGCCTTACCTCTAGGTCGTGCCAGTAGCGCCAAGCCCTACGGCACGTCGGCAACATATATCCTGCCCGAGTATTATGCCTTCTATCACCTTTAGAGAAGTCTCCAAGGTGAAAACGAATCGTACTTTAGAGAATATTTATTCTGATTTCTACTGCAGGGTGACAAATCCTAGCGAAGTGGAAGAAGTGCCCATGCTGTGGATGGGAGAAACTGGTGACGACCTCAGACGGAAGACGTAAAAATGACGTCTATCTTCGAAAATCACCACAGTTCTGTATTCGAAAGCGTAACTAGCAGTTAATCAGCTGGAAGAGTTCATTACGGAGCTGTCTACTCTACCTGTATCAGGACATGTACAATGTGAACTCGCAATGCATCCTCCAGACAGATATGGCTGGACAGCTCTGAAATGAATACAATGTGGCGAGGCGAATTGGGTGCTAAACCCTACCCTTATTGTACCATATCAAAATGAAACCCTCACCTCTTGACTCTACTGTTAAGCCATTGTTTCTACACCTAACAATGGACATGGATAGTAGCTACCATTTTTCTCCATCCTCAAATTCAGTTCTCCATGAGGGATCAGTAATTTTGCAAGGTCAAGTGTAACTTCGATGATTGGCACAGCTGTCACCGAGTACGTTGTGATGGCCAAGGAGAGCACTGAGGATGGGACTCAAAAGAGGAGGAGAGGGGCTATGCGATGCGATGGCTGTTTAGTTAACTCTCAGCTTAGCTAACGTGCCACTTGGAGGTCACATCACTGCACCTCTGTTGTTGTCAATAGCTTCAAGCCCTTCTGTGGGTCGACGATACATATTCTGCCAAGTATTATGTCATTTTTCATCTCAAGGGAAGTCTTTAGACGCTGGGCGAAACTCAGGAACAATATGGGTGACAGTGCGAATGAGGCACTGAATTATTTTTTCCATCTATCCTCCTGCAGCTTACGTAGATCCACCGTCAAAGTTACCTCATTCACTACAGTATAAATATGTATATATATTTATGCGTTCCTGTATGTAGCATAGTGTATGATCACCACCTTTTTTTTATTCATCAACATCATAAAATAAATATTGCACGGAAGAGAGCAGAGGATTACGAGAGCAATAGAGAGCAAGAAAGAAGAAGGAAAGGGTACAGGGTCCAGTGGTTGCTTGCTTGCTTGCTTGCTTGCTTGCTTGAGTGAAGGTGTGTGTGTGCGGAGTAAGGAGGCAAAAAAAATAGGACATTGAATTTGGTCGTATCTACTTCTTTCCACCCGTGCCTTTTTTTGCTGTGGGAGCGGTGGCTATACTAGCCGTGGTGGCATTCTTCATTGTGGATGGGGTGCTGGTCGAATCCTCAGCGGCCTTGATAAAGGCAGCCACACAGTCCTTCGGATTGGCTAATGCCTGAGCCGGTGGCATTCGCTCATTGATCTTGTCTATTGCCTTGGCCTCAGCGAATGAACTGATTTTAGCATGAGGCGCCAGTGCAGCTGCATAAAGGAGTAGCAAAAAGTGTCTTGATACATTCCTTTAGAGGTTAACTACGGCATGAGTACTAACCTCATCCCACACTTCCCATAAGAAGTCGGAGGCACTGAAATCTAGAGAACTAATTAGGCTCTGCTTGGAGATCAAATTCGCGGTCATTATGAACGTAGATTTCCTGTTCTTCTATTGAAGATGATGATAGTGAGTCTGCTTCGCAGCGGACATAACTTATAGGTCAATCGCTTTTGGACCCAATTCTTACAGAGACAAGCGCATATAAGTATCGCTTTCTCACCACTATTCTCTCACTCTAGAGTAGATTAAAACACTTAAAATTTTCCCATCTAGGGTAAGTAATCCTTCAGACGGCAAGATTAATACTGTCTGGACATGATTCGATAGTGCTTTCCCGTCTTTACAAGGCGGGTACATTCAAGGGACGAAAAAGTCAAGAACTCTACAAGAATTTGTGCAAGTATGCACAAATTTTCCTCCTGATGCATATGCAATGCAGTGCCATTTAATTGCCCATAAAACAGTGATACAGACTTTCAGGTCATGTGCGCCGACGCTACTACTTGACAAAAACTGATAGAATTATTTTCTCACCGCAAAATGGCAAAATCTGTTTCATAGTGAATAGGGCTTATGAAATCGATCCTGTTGTTTAAGCATAATACTTTTTAAATGCTCTTAAAAGACTTTCACTCTGTGTCACGTATATGTGACGCTTGAATTTGTTACTTAACCCATGTTTTTTTCATTGACTGTTTGGAATCAAGGTAACATTAAATTATGTGAAATAATTATATTTTTTGGTTTGCTAGCTAAGAGCCTTAAGTAGGGCATAAAATGTGTGATTGGTGGTGGCCAATTTGCCTTTAGTTAAAACGCACCACAAAGAGGACCATTGTCTACTAAAGTAAAGCTACCATGCTGCAACGTGACTTGGTGAATGAAATTTGTATTTATCCCTTAGGAAACCGAACATAGTCCGCCTGCCCATTCGTTACCGCATACAAAGAATGCTATCGGCATTACCTTAAAGGAAGGAAAAACTTGATGTTTTTTTTAAACCGGAAGAAATGGGGAACAACCACATGGAGCGCATAATGTTGACTATCATAAAATGTAGTGTCGCATGGATACTATGAAAATTTCCGGTCTAGTGAGTGACTTCAATCTTCGGAGTGAATCGGCTTTATGAGGTACATCGTGCCGACGGAGACAGAAACGTCTCATTCGATTTACAAGCAATGTGATAGAAATCGACTACTATTCCCGTCAAAGTACAAACCGTGACAGCTTGACACCATGCAATTCGCTCTCCTGACAAAGTAAGTAGACAGTTACTTCGGCAGCCTGAGACTTTGGTGTTCTCCAAAGCCACCAGTAAGGCTGTTAGCCGGAGCAAAGCTTATTATCGGAACCGGGTTGTTGGTGAAAAGGCTTCAAAGACTTACATTGTTTGAGATTTTCACGACCCTCAGAAAGCAGGCCAATTGGAAGCATTCCATTTGGAGTAAGACCCTTCAACTCTAGCACACTTTCATTTTCTTCTCTACAATGCAACAGGACATGTAGCTGACGGTACAAAGGGCTCAGCAATGCGTACTTAGGAAGAAGCGAGACTTTGCTCATATTCTTATTCTCTTTATGCTAAATGTATATATTTGCCATTTTAAATCTCTTTTAATGCAAAGTGAGAGGAGGTATCCACAGGGCAGCTGCGACCCACTAATCTTCTTCTACCCTTTTCCAAATGATAATAAATCCACATAATTCCCTGGATTATGCAATTTACAACTTGCATTTTTTTATTAAGGAAAGATTACAAATTATGCTGTCACGTCGTGTCACCGAGTTATTTTGCATGTATTTGTCAGTAATAAAAAGTAGAGGAGCTGATTTGGTGGTAGTGGAAATGGAATTCGACCCCAATGGGACAACCATCATGTTCTCAATACTGAAGGAGGGCAGCTGGGAATGTTTGAATCTGTGGTAACATACAGCAGGAGTCCTGCACAACAAATGCTGAGGCAGCAAGGTTAGGTTTCAAGGAAAAGCCTATCACACTCCTTGAAATGAAATAACTCATATCGCAGCTCAAGCGCATGACATCTTCCCCACCAGTATTGCTTTTGGGCACCTGCAATGTGAGCTTCTCCTCGATGTACTTCATTTTGGAGGGTATTCAAGGCTTTGAACCCCTGATCGGGTCTACACTCTACAGTGCTGCTGGGTGATAGCAGTTGGGTTAACTTGCGGCCAGCACAAAGCCTCAGTCGGCGACTGATCACTATGCGAGTCCTCTAGACCGCATGGCTTCACGGCCGACCCCCTGGAACTAGTCGAAAATCCTCTTCAATGCTGATCTGAGTTATTATGACTAATCCACATCCGCACCTTCAAAATGGTACCATTACTATGGAGCTATGACTGATACTACCCAGAGGAATCGCAGGCTGTAAAAAAAACCCTCTACTGTTTATTTGGTAACGGAGGTGGGACAAATTTGCATGATTCAGACACATAAGTATAATTTAATATAGAGAGCACCAATAATCCATTGGATAAGGCAAAATACTACATATGCTGATCCACTTTTCCACTTTGAAGACAATGGCAGCTTCGTGTTCAGTTACGTTCCTTTTCCCTTCCGTCATCTGTGCCACCCTTTTGCCCGAAAAAAGAAGCATCTAAAGCCAAACTTACCGTAGAAGGGTGAAGACACGGGCCATTTTGCCAATCGCACGTATTTTACCCTTGATGACGTCCTTGCGCACGTTCACGTTGTCTAGTAGGGAGGAAGACGAAAGATGGTTAGGATATAAAACTTGTTCAAAATGGTGAGACTCCTTATTCCTTCCACTTTGAAACAGCAATTCAGATCCAAAATTTCGCATCCGTTCAATTCTACCAATTTCACCTTCAGTGAGGGGGAAATTTGAAATCGTATTGCCTCACACCAACCAATCGGGTCTCGAGATCTTCAGGATTTCAAGTACCAGGACAAGATAATCTCTGAACGGCTCAAAGTCGTGCCTTACAGCCACCTCCTTACAGTGTAGTGAATGGAGAACAAGATACTCTACCTTACTTGTTGACAGGTGCTCCTAGCATCTTTCCATATTTGCCAGCATTTCAAATTTCTAAGATATATATTACCACCGATGGAATAAGGGGACTCCTTCCTGTCATAAAAAACCAATAGCACCGGCTATATCCTTGAGTTATGGGGGCACTCATGGGGGTGACATGGCAGAAGGAAACTAAATTGCGTACCTTGATATGCAGATCTTTCCGCTTCTCCAAGGTCTGATCACCATGCTGATGACAGGGTAGCTAAACACAAGTCAACCACACTACCGGTCTTCCAGTCCTTCTCTCCATCTAACATCAACCCACTTTTACACTTCTACACCTCGTAACGGTTGTAGGAAAGGACAAACTTTTCAATATCCTTATACATTATTCCAAAAAAGTGTCAAGTAAAACTCACTATCATCTTCATTGTCTTCTGTGAAGAGTTCAGCGGAGGAGCAAATGTTCAATACGCTGACAAGCATTTCTGTGACTACAACATAGTCGAAAATCAACAAATTTCGTTACTATTTTAGCCCAGATGAATGATGAAGTAGGATTATTTTTAGTCTGTGAACGCACCCTTTTCACCAACAAAGGGAAGAGACCAGGTGAATACATCCATGAAGTTGGGAAGCCAATAGGGATGCGGTGAGCAATTGAACTGACGAATATTCATCACATTATTCTCATACTTGAGAATAGCAGCTTCATGAAGGAGGATAGAGCCATTGTGGTGTTGCATAAAACGGACCTACCTTTGTTATTGTAAACGTCAAGGTAATTGGGAGCTGAGAATATTGTGATTAGGGCAGGAAAGCCGGTCTGCTGATTTTTGCGATACATTCGATATCTAAAGCGGAGAGGGAGAGAGAGAATGAAAAATGCTTCCTTATTTAGTTACTTAAAAAACGAGTTCATAAAACATTGGCCAATCTTAAGCCAACTGCATTATCAATCACAATTATGCCTAATGGGCAACAACCAACCCGATCACGTGATCCCATACATACACACGCACACACCTAAATGGGGGTTGCCTCTTATCTGCCCAAATATGGGAATGAATGACTTCAGTAACAAAGCATTCCCTGCTCAACCCAAATAGCGGCAATTTTCGGCAAAACATTAGTATGTCTCAGACATTACTTCCTCTCCTAGCCCCCCCCCCTCCCCACCCATCTCAAAGCACTCGTGGTTGGTTAGGTTTTAGGCGCCATTTCGGTAATTAAATGCTCGAGGATTTGTCAGATGACCTACGTGAATGTAGTTAACTGTTGTACGAGTGATTTACATCTCACATTAACTCGAAATGACAGGTTGTCATGTGTCATGTCTTTACAAGCGACAATTGGTGCGATAGTCATTCCTTGACATGTGGTATAGTTTGCTGACAGTGGTGGTTGCAGATGTCAAGATGAGTAGACCCAATTGGTTTCCATGACGTTCTTGATAAAGGGCTAGTAAGAACTTGTCACTTTTGAATCGAGGTGTCCCGTTCTTCCTTTAGTACAATCAAGATCTCAATACCGCACACCGTGGTGACACCACAGGACAATGTAGGATAGGAGGAATGGAGAAAGCTACTGCCTCCACATTCAATGACTCTTACATTCCTCTGAAAGTTTTCCAAACTACTGAGAGGGAACAAGAGATTGCTTGCACAGTGTTATTTACCTGCTGCGACAATTCCAGCATCCAGCTAAATTGAACAACGTGCCTTTCGGCCTGATTCTTTTTTAACAATCAGAACGCATCAATGGCTCCAACGAATGCCCATCTTCAAAAATTCACCACAGAATGGGAAGAAAAAGGGATGCCTGAAGTCCATTATTTATTTACTCACCCGATGCACAGAAGTAATTAAGAGAAACCATGGCGTGCACCGGAGTTGGGAAAATTTTAGTGGGAAAAAAGTAAAGGACGATGTTGTTGCATCAGAGCGGTAATGCATCAAGTTATCC
The DNA here is from genome assembly GCA_001870725.1 of Taenia solium. Classification (NCBI taxonomy): domain Eukaryota; kingdom Metazoa; phylum Platyhelminthes; class Cestoda; order Cyclophyllidea; family Taeniidae; genus Taenia; species Taenia solium. The sequence continues at coordinate 231,714 of MIEF01008298.1, read as the reverse complement.
CTAGCACTAAACCAAGTTGCGATGTTAGCTGGTGAAGAAAAATTGGGAGAGATGTAGCATTGCTTGAGGGGACAAGATTGAAAGATGGAAAGCGGAAAACAGTAAAAGTACATCTGTTTTTTTTTTTTTTGGCATCGTTTAATTTGTCGACTAGCCCGTTAAAACAAGGGTATGAGATGGTTGTCTGGGGTCGGAGAAATGAGGAGAAATATGCTTGTGGATTCTGATTTCATTCCAAATGCGTCAAAGAATATTTGTGTCAAGATGACTTCCCCTAACCTTTCTTGTGACTCACTGGTAGCCAGGCCATAAGCCCCGACGTCGTCTTTACACCTCAACATGTTCTCTGTACAAGTAGATGCTATCGGTAAACATCCTTTGTGTAACAAGAGGCACAATTGTTCACCAAGACTTGACACCAAGTGCTCGCTTGGTTAAAACACAGATTTCATCCATAACCATGCACACAACCGTTTATTAAAAGCAAGTCCAAATGACCGCTATATGTTCCTTCATTTTTGGTCCAACAAAATGCAAGATTGTTTATCCACTTAAAAACAATGTGGCGTTTACCAATTAAAGAAATTAAATTGGCAGAAACTCTTGAGCAGTGATTGGCACAAATTCGAGGGGTCGAGAATTTGGTCAGTGAAGCCTCCATGCCACGTTGATTTCCGGTATGGGGACTGAATTTTGGCAGGGCAGTTGAGATTATGTAAGGAGGCGGAGGAGGAGGCGAATAACAGGAAGATCATGGACAAACGTACTGCTGGACATAGGCAATTCAATGCGTTAGGTTACGTCTGTTGAGAAATTTACCACTTCTACCAAGACCTTAACTGCTGCTATAGCAATCTAAGTTCACTTGACACACACTACTTCTGATCGAATATTTCCCAGTCGAAATCTTATGAAAATATTAATAAACTTCACCGCCTCAACTGAATTTGGCAACTGAGAGGGAGATTTCAACGTTCCGTCAGAGAAAAAGCAAACATCAAATCTGTCTAACCGCATAGGATGGCAAGAAGGATAACGAAAACAACCATAATGGGTAAAATTTAGTGTTAAACCACCAAAAATTAAGTAAAATTTGACTATACAGTGAACTTAGCTGACTGAATGCCTACGTTTGAAACTAAGAAATACGTTTTAGTAAAAGGGACGGCCAAAAGGTGCTTCGCCATGCGGTCTGATCTCTGAGCCTTGTCAGTAATCCCAACTCCCTCTTTACGTCGACAATGCATATTCCGCCCAAGTGTTATTCCTTCTTTCATCTTCAGGAAAGTCTTGGAGCACTACATTAATAGCAAATTCAAACTCAAAAGACATCAATTCAAGCTTTTACTGTTGGGTGGTCAGAAGTGGGCGCACTGACGATGATAGTAACGGAGGTGACCCCATAACAAATGGTTTGAAAATGACGTCCACCTTCGACGACTATCTCAATCTCGTGGTACACTGAAAGGCTGTCAGCAACTAAGGCGACATTAGCTGTGGTTGTAAGCCATCTGGATTAGTTCGTAACAGAGCTGTCTGTCGAACATATATGAAGACACCAATTATGCGAACTTGTGATACCTCCTCCACTTCTCTAGCAGCTGGGTAGAACGAGGGCATACATAGCTGGGTAGCTCTAAACTGAAAACTACGTGGCAAGGAGAAATGGACACAAAATCTTACTCCCACGTAACTATGCTAAGTTCCTTCCTTTATTTTTTGGCGCCGCTTTTAGGCCAGTGTTCCCAAGACTAGCAACTAACATGCGTAATGCCAGCACAATGCCCCATCCCTCAAATCCAGCTCCCAGATCCAGGGTGATAAGTGAGGATGCAGTCAAGTATCGCCTCAGTTTGACGACTGGCACAGTTGGCTCCCGAGTTTTTTTTTTACAGCATCGAAAAGGGTGCTGTGACTAGAGTGGAAGAGAGGATCATGTAATATGTTAGATGTTTGTTTAAATCCTGGCATTGGTAGGCCAAGCTCTTCTCGATATCCATTTTATACATTCTTCCCGAGCATAATGTCTTCTTTCGTGATCAGAGAAGTCTCAAGGCTCTACAAATTGCCTAAGCGGTTGCCGTCTTTAGCTGCACCTATAACCACCTAAGTCAAAAGGACGCACACTACTCCTGGCCCAACATTTGTCATTCAAACCCTCATTAAATAAAATATCAAAAAAAATCCTTTCTTTGATTGAGGGAGACGACTAAGTGTGGAATTTTGACGTCTCCTCAAAGTGGAAGTGGACAAGCAGGATAACCGAACTAGTCGTAATTTGCAAAATTTAGTGTGAATCATCAAAAAATTGGGTACAATTCGACAGGACACTAAATCAGGTCTGGTAAATTTCTGAGTTGAGTGGATATTTACCTCTAGCGCCTCTCTCCAGTCTTATTTTAGCTCCAAGTGAGGGGAGTTGACCATTAATACCAAATTAGATAAGAAAAAAACCCTGATTGTTTTTATAAACTTTTCACTTAGCCAGTCTCTGGTTAAAAAACGTTGCTAGAGCTAGTTGGTTAAAATGAGGTCGCATATTAAATGATGAATAGCCTATTGCATCCAGCTTCATTGTTTCCGTAAGGTTTATGTTGAAATGTGTGCTGCCATCTGTGTGGCATTTTGCATGGTGGACAGCTGTCAAGGCAAATGCTGATCACGCCTTTTCTCCATCTTCAGCATTCAACTAACAGACTGCAATAGACGATCGCTAGACGGGTTGGCGGCAACACTTTTTTGAGAAAAGATGACAGACGAACACGGGTTGTGTCCTTGTCACTTTTCAATCAAAAGTGTCAGTCAAATAGTAGGTGAAAAAAAAAGTTTATTTACAAGTAGTTCGTTGAAACCAGTTTTCAAATGATGAAATAGAGGATGGATTCAAAGGCTTTTTCCCACGTACTCCAATCCAACGCCTTCAAATGGGTACCTCCAAATCAACATTTTCCAACTCCTCAATATAAGACCAATCCGTTGCTATTCAATGAATACAACGTTTGATTAGTGTGTCCTGTAGTTATTCCTTTGAAGGAATTATCAAGAATGCGTTCGGAGAAGTCGTAAGAAAGCCGTATGGAGAGAAATTAGAAAGTAGAAAATTCAGTCTTCTAAGTACTCACAGACTGATTTAGGCGATAGTGAGTGTAACACTTTTTTTGTTCGGACTGCCGGTTTCGGTGGCTTAAGTGGCCATACTGAATTCTCGGGACGCTACATTGGTGGCAGGGGAAAGTGAACCCAGACTTCAATGGATCTCTATCCCGATCTATACCGCTGGTGACAAACCGTAGCTGCGCAAAAGAAGTGCATGTGCTGCGGATGGGAGAACATCTGACACCCCATAAGAGAAGGGCTGAGAACAACGTCCGCCTTCGAAAAATCTTCCCCATCTTCACGTTCTGCAAGAAAGCTATCAACGACTGAAGCAACACTAGCCATGAACCACCTGGAAACGTTTCCCTAACATTCCTGCTTAAGGAGACGGGTGCCCTAATGTCTCCCTATGGGCACGCTGGTACTCGGCAGGACGTCTTATTCTGAATTTAGTTTCCAAACCGGACGAAACTCTAAATCTAGTCGAGCTGTCAATAGGGATCAGTGATACGGGGGTCCTCAATTGGACCCGAATTTCTATGACTGGCACGGTCAGCTCGTAAGTGTCTCGTCAGCACCGATTACGTTTTGATGGCTGAGGCGGGAGGTTCACCAAGGGGAGTGTCGGGGACGACGCTCGAAAGAAGAGAGGAGGTATGTAATACTTTGTTTGTTCAGACTGTCTCGTGACGCTACAGTGAGCGTCTTCTGGTGAAATTTTGCACCGCTTGTCCAGTAAAGTGAGTCCAAGGAAAATAGACAGAGTGACAGCTGGCAGATCAGCGTTAACAAAATGGAGTGCTACGCAAAGGAGCAACGCGTTTTTATTGCTGAGTAATATTGTACAAGTAGTGAGGGTTTGGCAACTACATTGCAAAATATGGTTGAATAGTGATTTAAAAAATTAGAAAGACTGAATTAATTAGTTATTGTAAAAAAAACACTCTTGCTATCCTTTACTTCAAAGTATCGAGACAGTTAGTGACAGTGTAGCTGAGAATTCAGGGACACGAATTCAATACCCCGGTCAAGAAGGTGACATTTCGAGAAGCTCTCTTGCAAAAATTTTGCTACATCTCCATTTTTGCAAAGTTAAATTGATTCAAGAACTGAATCTATACTGACAACGCACAACGAACGGATGCTGATTTTTCGACCGAAACACCTTTTTCAACGATGAGACTGCTCCTTTCCGTTCTGACGGCTTGGTAGATCGACAAAGTTGTCGCATTCGGAGGTCAAAAAATCCACAAGTGTTTGTTGAGATACTGTATGGTGCGGATTTGAAACCGAAGGCATCATTGGTCCATTCTCTTTCGAAAATGCGGCTGACAATGATGCTCACTGATGGCACTTGGTGTTAACATGAGGTAACTGCATGTCATACAGCTCGAGAAGCAATTCAATTGCTGAATGCGTCATTTCATGGTCCTCTAACTTCCCGTTTTGGTGATCAGAATTTGCTGCTCAGATCATGCAATTTAGCACCATTGAGTGTTTTTTTTTGGAGTCTGAACTTTGTGCCAACAAACCCACGACTACCCAAGCCTTGAAGAAGGAAATTGAGCACTTCATCAACGAAATCTAGTCGCATTTTTGCAAAATAATCATAAGAAATTTCAACAAAATAGTGCCCAAATGCCAGCAAAACCGTGGATGCCATTCACCCTATATATTATTCTATATGTAACCCCATGCCATACACTTTACGACTTAAAAAAGATGCGATTTTTATTTATAAACCTGAGTTTTAATCTTACACTAACTCCCTTTACATGCCGAGACATAATCATAGAACCTAAAAAAAGGCCCAATTGGACGAAAAGCCAAGCAACTCCAATGGTTATAAGAAAAACCATTAACCACAATGATTCCGTTGTCGTTTGATTGGGTGCGATAAAAGCAGTATAAACTTAATCTTCCAGGGTACCTAATACACTAAGAGATCTGTTTTCTGTCTCTCAGTCCAATCCAATTGTGGTCGGTATGTCAACAGATGCCTTCTTCTTGTAATGCCTTTACTTTTTGATACAGCCCAGCTGCAGTTCATTCGTGGCTCCCACTGCTCCTGCCTTATTCATTGTGCTTTGAAAAAAAAGAATCTTGAGCTCGATCACAATGCATAGTTAATGACCTAGGGGAAGCGGTGGCCACCTTTGAATAAGGCGTCGAAAAATGGCGACTTGAGACTGTTGTGCTCACGCTACCTAGTAAAGAGCTTGTATTTGCTTTTAAATCAAACAAAGCGAACCGCTTATCACTCTGAAGTCGAAATGAGACGTAGAAGTACCTTTTCTCCTAGCTAAGCCAAGCCCAATCCGTTGGATCGAGTAATAACGTACTGACACATTAAAGTTGGAGCACATTGTGATTGACAGTCGGTGTAAAGGTACTGTTGAAGGACTCGAGGATCAAGACTATTGAGTTGGCCCAGCGGCTAAAGCTATCAGATTCACTCTACCCTATGATCAGTGGTAAAGCACAGAGTAAAGCGATGGCAATAGTTCGTAAAAGCCAAGGATAATGCGGTAAATGGGGTAAATGCGCCTGACAGTCAAAAAAAAAAAACAAATTTCAGTCCTTCAATCTTAAAAACTGTGAAATGATCCCAATCACCACTAAAAGGGGAAAAGCTTCCATCTGTCACGTAATTACGTTATGCTGTGGTGGAAAGGCAACTGCCTGGATTGCGAGTGTGATGATGTGGGCGTTTTCCGCCTTTCATAATTTAATAGTACAAGGCTCTCTACTCCACTAAGACCCCTGGTCCCCCAGCTCTTCTGAACGCAGACAATGAAGCCCTCAAGGATAATGCAGGGTCTTGAGTATCGTACCCGCTCCTGTCTCACGGTCGGCCTCACAGCGCTCGATCAAATTTGCTACGCAGAGTGTCTATGATGACTTTAAGTTCATCCAGGATTGTTAAATTATTTTGCCCACAGGCGGTTAATGGAAGTGTCCAGCGAAAAACATGTGATGCCCTGTTTGAAGTGGGGTCAAAATGCAGCCCAATCTGTCAGTTCCTTGTGCTACATGTTCCAATGCTTCTATATTTCAGAAAGGCGAGAGCAGATACATTACATAGTTGAAAACAAACACAAAGTGGTGAGAAGGAAGTTGAAGTTCAAAATGTGGTCCATTTGAAAACAGTGACCGCGACTTATAATCACAAGCATTCAAAGAGCCAAATGTTAACTCAGTGACCCTGCTTTGGAGGCCTAAAGAGGTTAAGGACTTCCCCTTCCCCTCGTATCAGTGATATTGACACCTATATGGCCTTGACATGGTTTGCAACCTACCCAGCGTCTTGTGCCTCATGGGCGCGGATGAGACAGAGGAGGTTGTTGGCTTGAAGGAAGGCGCACACAGCAGCGTAGGAGTAGAAGAAGGAGCATCCACGTACAGAATTCTGTGAGAAGTGGCTATTGTTCCTTTCCTGCCCAAAGTCCTCTGTCGGATCCGACCATAGGATATCACACATTGGACCGTGTGTAGGCGGCTCTCGGTAACGATCCATCTTATAGAAACGATGGGAAAGTTGTGAAAGACTTTGGAATGCAAAGGGAGCTTCCTAAGCTTCCATCGCCAGATAAATTCTGTTTTGTTTACAAAAAAAAACAAAGTCTAAAATGTTTTAAGGAGGAATGCAAAAGCCAGAAGGAATGTAGGAATGTCAAATGCCTTTGGGGAATGCCGATATTCTTGCAATCGGTGTTTGATGCCAACTACAATTGATTAAAGGATTGGATAAAACCTTCTCTCCCTTGATTGACATGGCATTAAACTGTAACAGGAAGTTAAATCTAGAAGGGGATTTTGAGACCTCTGATTTGTTTCGCATAAGTTATCGCGTTTGGTCTCGAACAGTCAGCGTCATTCGAGTGTCAAAAGCGAGGCAGCACCATTAATTTTGCAGGATACGACCAAATCGCATGCCATAGTAAACGATCAAAAAACACTACCCATGGGTGACAACGTTGTGATAGGACAAAACGACCGATTAGGAAGAGTTGCTATCATATATCCATTTAAAAGCTTTTTTTAGGTTATGTCCTAATCTTTAAAAAGATTACGCCTTCCGTGGAACAGCTCAAATCAAGTTGTTTTAAGGATTAACCAGTACAGATCTAATATAATTGACGTTTGAAAGGCATCCATTCTTTTAGAAATCGTTCACAATGAAAGTCAATGTTTGCAATCTAGGTCACATATACGTGACGCATCAACCTACGAGCTAGGCACCACAACTATGCAAGAATTGCACCGAATTGGGTCACAAATTGACAGGTTTGGGTCAAGGCATAGCTGAGTAGATGTGGAATGCCTTTCACCTGAGGTGACTAACTACACCGATAGAAGAAAAAAACACCTGGGTTATGGTGGTGGGCTTCTCTCTGAGACTCTGGTGGCAAAGGTGCTAACCAGGTTTCAAACCTTTCAAAATAAGCTATAGTGACGTGTCGAAGTTCATGAATAAGCTGGCGAAATATTTGTAAATTATAGTATTTAAGCGAATGCAGGGAGGCGGAACGACTTGTTCTCAGCTTCTTGCCCTTCCAACTCCAACCAAAATGCCAGAATTTCTTAAACTACTTGCTTCCTTGCTTAACAATTTTAGCGTAATTCCTTTAGCTATTCGACGATATTCCTACCAAACTTGTAATTTCTCAGAAGTGACGATTTGCAAAAGTCATCAAATTTTTAAACCCCAGAACGAACTTTCGCCACACGTCATTTCACCGTACAAGTTCGTTTCGCCAAAGTCCTGTACTTTTGTGACTGATCTTTCTGGTCACATTTTACTCCATCCCAAGTAAATATGCGATTTTGAAGAGAAAAAAACGTTCTTTTCTCCCCTTCAGATTTGCCAAGTTGTTACTTAAATGAGGGATAAGTACTATGTTGAGGGATTGCAAGTTGAGTGGGATACCGTCCGTTCTCGTGACATTTTGTCACTAATACGCCCCATTGTTTTTATTTCACCTGGCAGTATTAGCACAACCTGCATTTCTCCAACTCAAAGTCGTACCAAAAAGCTCAGTCTAATTGAAACAGCTCAGCACGCCCGTTGGCAAGGAGATGTTGATGCTACTTGTTGACTAGCCCTGTGCTTCACATCCAGAATGACTACTATAATTTGCCTGGTCTTAATGGAAAATACGTGTAATGCACTACACGCCTGTCAAATGCATTTGCAAGATTAAATTAGGTATATGCCAGTCAACTAACTGTGATGTTCACCACCCTGACTTATTCAGAGTCCACCTTGACTGTGGATAAGTGGAACAAAACAGCATTTGAATGAGTTTTTTGCCTGACTACGTGGATGAATTGGTTGTGAAGTTTCTACCAATCGACTATTCGTCCATGTCTGCACGATGTTGAGGCTGTGACCATAATCGTACATCGAAAAAACGCCAACTATCATAATGTGAATGCTTTAATCATCCAAGTGAAATAGCAGTTGGGATGGCACTTTCACGAATGCATTTCTACTTAGAGATACCAGACTGCAACTTGGAAAGAAGGCAATTCACCTATGTTTTGGTAAATGAAGCAGACCTTCATAATTGGAAAGCTGAAACCAGTCTGACGGAGAATTAATAAGGGCAACAAAGTTATCTTTCTGACGAGAGGTTAGATGAAGGGGTGGATGGGTGGACAGGTACAGGATGCATGCAAGACAGATGGATGGATGGATGGATGGATGGATGGATGGATGGATGGATGGATGGATGGATAGATAGATAGATAGATAGAGCATTTTACAGAGTTAAACTAAATACACAGCTAAATCAAAGCCCTTAACATCGTCTAAAAGCATTCCAAGTTTCTACACTTAAAAAACCGGCAAAAAAGTTGTGGAGCACAAGGTAATAAATCATTAGTAACTTTCTCTCTCGATCTATCATATCTTTGCTCACATGAGGTATTTTTGCAATAATTCTGCTGCAAAACTTTTTGTGCAGATAGCAAAATATCACGGGAATCAGAACTAGTGTGTAAAAATTGCACTAAAAGGTGAGAGGCATAGATGTTTACAACTTTCTTGCAACCTTCAAATGTCAAATCACTTCGGAGAGTAGAAGGGCAATCTCCAATTTCAGGTGAGGAAGCAATTTCCTTCCAAACAACCAACCAGCCTCGAAGAAAAAAAAAGGGTAAGGTGCATCTAAAACCTTCATCACCTGAACATCGCAGCCCATTTTGCATTTGCTTATGTCATTTCCGCTTTGATGGCTGTCTCAAATGTCAAGTGACGAAGGTGGTGGGGCAAGGGAGGCTGAAGGGAGATTTATTCCTGTGCTATAAATCCCACTACAGACTATCTCCTTTTTTGAGGTAAAAAAAGGAAACAGCCTGCTTTATGCTATATGCATCAAGTAGTTGTGATGCCGACGTTACCTTGCCTTTGAATGGACGCAAGGATAAAGAGAAAAGTCCCTTTTGTACAGTGACTACCTATTCTGGAAACTAGGCATCTGCTTCTCCAGTGAATATGATTTGCTACTTTCATTTGGAAGATTCAGTTGGAAATTGAACTGATGAGCTGGTTGAAGATAAATCAATCTGGTAGTTTGCAAAGTAATCAAGCAAATTTTCTGGAACTGATTGTTGATAGACCAAACCTAGTGGATCAGCAAACGGAAATCCAACAAATTATAAGACTTTATTCTCTTGTTCACATACATCGCAAGTAATAAAAGGAGGCGTCCATATACTAATAAAAAGGTCATTTTTTAATGTTATTGCCATCGAATTTGTAAATTATGAGAGTATTTATTCATTACATCGTTTTCTTGGATCTGATTGGTGGATTAAGGTCGAATGATCGCTAAATACGTTTGCACGTAATCAACAGAAAATTAATTGAACTGGAAAGAGAGGACAAATCTGATGACATTCTATGCAGCAATAAAAAGGACAAGGAAATTTGAGCTGAGGTAGTTGTTTTTTTTCCCTTACACCAGATCATAATAAGATGGGTGTTAGATGATTTGAAGGATGTGCATATTCAGGAGGCCTAACGTCGACTAAGCAAGCCTCTGATGCCTTAGGAGTTATCAGAAGCAAAATTTCACTGAGTCTTAGAGTTTGATAGCTACAGGAGAGGGATACTATGTTAGTAACGAGTAACAACCAGCTTCCTATCAGAGCATCATCAATCAGGATGGCAGACAGCGGTAGTACAGGAAGGGTACGTGGTAATGGGGACGAAAATTTCACATAGAAGAAGAGCCCAAATCCGTGAATACAAATACAGCGAGAAGACAGTTAAGTTGTGTCACCTGTTCAAGGTGATCGCGGCCGTGGCGGTGTTTCCACGTGGACATTCACCACGTGGAACTCCTGGTAGCACAAGAATGTAGACCTCCTATGATAAACGCGAAATTAATCATTCGAAGCTTTAGGGACTAGCTCACATTGGACGCCAAGACAGCTTTCAGCTTTGAACCATCAATACTTTGTTGCCACGTCTGGACGGGGAGGTCAAAGTTTTGCTCAATCTTACCGTTAGGCTTGACAACACTCAGACACGTCACTTCACTCCCGAATTGAAGTGCCCATAAAGTAGTAAGAGTATACAAGGATTAGTATTTCATCAACGGCAAAAAAGCGCAGCAGAGCGTTCCACAATGGATGTACGAAGTGAATGGATGTTCCACCGCTTAAAGTTGGATTTAGGATTCTTGGACATCGAACACAAGGATTAAAATCCAACTACTCGTTATTAAATGAAGGGTGCAAACCCTCATTCAGGGAAAGTCAGCTTTTGCTGAAAAGTCTGCTCCCCTGCAGACTGCATAAATTGTCAGCTCAAAAGTCGCCCTCCTGACAACAATTAATGCCTACAATTGGCGCCGAATTTTTAAATGTGCACAAGCCATTCTGCTTCTTATTTTCATTGAGTTCTTTGTTTTTTTAACTCATTTTGTTTACTGCCAAAAATACACTAGTGACACAACTACGGAAGGTCAGCTGCATATGATGCAAAGGGTTTAGGTAATTCTGAGGCAGATTCAAGGGTTTTTCATATATCGTCCCGTCTTTAGTAAGACAAAGGCTTCAGAGAATGAATGACTTTCTCCTCGAAATCGTATGCAGTTGTGAGAATTGGAGGTCTAACGAAATCATCTTGATAGGCCTTCATCCCATCTGGATTGGCACCTTGGCACGGCCCTTATCCTCGGGTCACTAGAATATGCCCTTTTCCATCAGAGAAGCCAGCAACTTGTATCCATTATCATGATTTGACCTTAAAACCTTATACGCGTGGCCTAAGATTTCAATTTAATAGGTTTCGGTGCGTTTGTCATGAGAGATGAAAAAGGCAGCAATGCTCAATGAAGCAGAAGAGTTGACGCAGCGTGACACAGTAAGGTGACTGAACAAAGGCAAGCTTTTTGAACACGGTGCCCACAAGTATGAACAGGTAACCTTAGGTTTGCTATTCACGGGAGAGCAAAGGAATGGGCGGATGCATGGATGGATGGACCGGGGGTGGGCGTTTTTGATATTGAATTATAGGTGGGAGGATCAAGGAGATGATGATTCAATAACAGATGTGAAGTAGAGGGATAAAATAATTCTGAACAAACATATTAATAATTGGCTTAATATGAACGGACGAACAGGTGGGTGGATGGAGAAGGAGATAGTGGACCAGAAAAGTTACTGCATAGCCAGGCAAATGAAAATGGGAGTAATTGAGTAGAGGTATGAAGCAATGACTTGGCCAGAATTTCACCTCACCTTTTTGATGTCGTTGAGAGAGTGAATTTCCGGTGATAGACCTCCATGCACACAGAGGAATTGTTGATTTATGAGAGCAGCTAACGGAAGACAATCGAAAGCCTCCATACAGGCATCGTACACCGCGTCCGTGTACTTCAGCCGACCTACATTGTGATGCAATCAAAAAGAGAATCAGCAAATAATTGCAGTCTTCACATCAAGATCATAATGTGCAGAGAGGGCTTAATGAAGCACGAAACTATCAATAATCATCTCAACTTAGCAAATCCCACTCTCAGTTCCACGGCCAATATCGTTTGGCACAATTCGTTAAGGCTTCGTTCCCTTGCGGCACGCAGTATACTGCTATCCGCTCCTCCAACTAGAGGAGTAATGATGAATGGACGTTTAATGCGCCCCTTATAACAACTATTGTTTTCACACTTATTAGCATCGTCTTCTTCCAAAAATACCACTTTGTCTAAGTAGCATTCACATAAAGACAGGCCATTAATTGTCCAAACGTTCTTTGGTTCTTGAAAAAAGATCACCTACTTGTCATGTGCTGTTTTAAAAAAATCGGTTCCATTTTAGTCTTTAAGCTTCCGACTTTCGTTTTAAAACCTTTTAATGGTTTTCAAGCTTTGATAATTGCAACACATTGCATAAGCTTTTATGATATTTGCATAAAAGTAAGCTTCGGTGCTTTAATAGACGGTGCAAAGTTATACTCTTATAATTAATTATAGACTCATAGTACTCATCAGCTTTCTAATTGCCTCTGTTTAGTCTAATTGCTCGCCATCAAGGTCTCTTACAAACGGCGACTTTTCAAATACTGTCTTCGTTAAAATAGTCAGCTTTCGGATCTAGTCTCTCTTCCCAACAAAGTACAAAGCTGCTGACGATTTTATCTTAGAAAGGCTTTGACTACAAGACAGACATCTTAGTTCTTGGCATTACCGTCTCCACATTACTGTCGCACATTTATTTGCCAACCAATAATTCTGTTTTGGCGTGACATCAACATCAAGGCGAGGTAACAGTCAGCACTTGGAGAAGTATGATGATAGCAACTGGGATAAGGTACTACTTGTCTCCCGCCTTAATGTTCTCAAGTACAAATCCTTGCGTGAGTGTGCCAAACGACTCAGTTTGGTGGTGTGCACTATATTTTTATGAATCAAAAGACATGGTATCTTTCGTTGTGTGATGTCATTAAAACACATTTTTATCAGCATTATCGTAGTCTTGTTTATTTCTGAGGTAAAAAATAGGGGCAGAAAAGCAAATGTGAGGAGAAATTAGGGCTTTGTTTTGTACAAATTCGAATTCTATCGAGCTGCGTCAAGGCCGTAGCGATAATTGCTAGTCGAGTCTCAGCAAATGAGCAATTCTCTGTGAACAATTACATCTCTGGTTCACTGGACATGCATCCACATACCCACGTCACATAAACACTCAGGAAAAAGGCAGTTTTCTGGGCGGAGGGGGGGGAAGGGTTGAATAATTTGTGCCCACAAATAAACCGGGGATAGTGGATAATACTTGGATCGTTTGAAAAATAAGCAATGATAACTTCGTTTGCACAAAGAAAGATGCAGTACAAGGGACATTTCTCTTCCAAGTCGGTTTATGGGTCAGTCAGACTGTCGGTGGATGAATAGATCAGTCATTCAGTCAAGAAAGAGTCTCAAATAAAGTGAAGGACAATGTATCAATGGGCTTTTCGGTTTATCGTCATCCACCGTCGATGGATCATTTGACACTCGTTTGCTTAACGCCTGTTAAAACCAGATATTTCATTACTCACTTTCAGCATTACCTTAAATCCATTAATGCCATTTACGATAACAACTCATATTGTATCACCCGTCGCAAGAACAGTGGGTCTTCCTAAAACATTTTTTCAAATAAAGTTTACGAATCTCTCTTGGCCTATTTATCGGGTTCACCCAAAATTTTATAAAATAATGGTCCGAGATTGGGGGAAATAGCAGTCAGAAAAAATAAATAGTACCAGTAGGCTGATACAACCGGTGGGTATAAACGAGTTACAAGTTGTTACAGCGAGCAACATACCCTAAGCCACACGTACATCTTCGGTCACGCAAAAAATTAATGCTAAGCCAAACGACTAACTTTGCCCATGTTCCTCACGAAAAAAACTCATGCCTTTGCAAATTACTGCACTATTGAATTACTCAACTTAATGTCTGTATTTTTTTGCAAAAAAAGTACAAAGATTAATTAAGCTTATGCTTGAGCAGAAAAAGGAGTAATTGCAATGCTCCGATTCAAAAATTGCGCCGAAAGATCGGTGCGTTTTCGAGGAGGGGAGGGGGGAACGACAATGCCCAGGTTGCAAACCTCAGGAGATACTTTATTTGGGATCTGAATAAGCTGTTTTTTAGTCCGAAATAGCTCCGAAAAGCACTTTATTTATTACAAACAGTGGCTGAGTTTTCAGAGATGCAAGCGCGAAAACAAGTCGCTTCTATGTAATTTTGCTGATTAGATTGTAAAAACATAGGCTGACTACTAGCAGAAACAGGTGATCGCCCAAATCGCCGTCTAATGCGATCTTCCTCTGTGAAAGTGGCTTTTCTTTGGAATTAAAAATTATAGCAACCTCCATTACTTTAAAGAATAACTTCAAACTATAGGCATAATTGCTATAAGACATTGGCTTTTTGTTTAACTCTCAGTTTTGGGAAGGGGGCCACTTGAGTGCTCCGCCATTGTACCTTTGCCGGGTGGACTGGCCTTCGGGCCATGCATATAGGTCTAAGCAGGGGGAGCACAAGATTCACTGAAAATACTGATAATGATGTCACTAATTTAGGTGATGCTGCGTTCACTCCTACAAGCAATGTTTTTCTTAAAAAAGTATACGCACTTTGTCTGAGTCAGACTAGGACATGTGAGTGGGTAGGTTTGTGTAAGTGGGTCAGACATCCGAGTCGGAGTTTCGATGCCAATTTAAATGTGACCACACCGAAATGCAACAATATCCCACTCACACGCAATGCTATAAAAAGGAGGCGATAATGGACTTATTAAAGATTCGTCGTCCGAGATAGCAAGAAAGTTCCGCTGTTTCTTTGAATGTATGGTCAAATCTATGCATGCCTTTGACGAATCGCTTTCAATTAGTCACTCTTTTAACTTTCTACAAATATTCAATTCCTCAAACATTAGCAGCTTTAAGAAGTTTTGATACATGTATTGTTCCTAGTTTTTTTCAAAATTTACCAATTCCCTCGACTTTTGGCCAATGTGTGGCGAAGAATGATGGCTAACATAAACTCCTGCCATTAAGTAGGTCTCATTTCAAAGGGAAATTTAGTAAACTGGGGGAAAAAAACTTTTGGCAAGATAAGAAACAAACGAAATGCACAATAAATTGACGTTTTGCTCGCGTTTTTTTTTTAAAATTGCGCTTTTGCTTTGCTCCCTTTTAATTGGAGCGAATGAGTGGTCTTGGTAGAGGTCAAAGCTTATAAGGATGAGTTGAAAGCTGGTAAGTTGATTGACATTTTTTAAATACACCTATGTTGTAGTGAAGGTTAATAGCTGGGAGGATGAAGCTTCTCAAAGGTTGTACCCCGGCTTAAATGTGAATCATTATAAATTTTGTCTTCTTAAGGGAGCGCTTTGTAGCAGAGTTTAAAACAGGTATTATGATGATAGTGAATTCAGTAGATCGTCATGTGGCAAAAACATGTTAACACAATAAGATACAAGCTTACCAACTTTCTATTTCGTCTTTACACTTATAACAGGGCCCTCAAGGGACACTCTCAAGCGCTGGAAGAGCCTCATGACATCTGTCCAACCAATCATGATGAGCAAGTGTCTGTGATAAAAAGCTGACCCAGATTTGTGGGTTGCAAAAACTCAAAAAAAAAATTAATCCACGAAAAAAACACTTCACAATGCCTTTCCTACATGACAGCAAGAACGCTGGAGAAGTTTTGTTAGTGATAGTTTAGACGTGTACACACAAATGCGTTAATTTCATTTATTTCCGTTTGATAAGGAATGGCAGTCGGTAATTAATAATCTAGTATGTTTCCTGCCCTATGAGGTGTTATAAACTTATGCAAATCGACGTGTGTTGTTGGAAACAATCTAGAAAATAGTGGCCTATTGATGTCAGAATGAATGAAAATGGAATTCTCCAGCATAGAGGTTTCGACCATTGTTTGCCTACACAAATTGAGGATAAACCCATACTTTCCTGATTTTCACGGTGATAGAGTGGAATAAATCATTGGGCATTTGTTGTCCGGCAAAAGAAAAGGAAGCCAATTTACTGCCCGAAGCAGTGAAAAGGCAATATAATGTTGAAGCTTGTCTCAAAGCATCATGGGAGATGTTATTACCAAAAACTGGGTAGATGATGCATCACACCCTGCCCAAATTCCAGTAATAATTTTGCATTTTGTAGCGAACAGATGCATTCAGGATTTGCATGCTTTTTGGGACATTTCATCTGTCTAGTCAGCGCGAAAGGAGGAAAAAAGATGTCATCCTGTATGACAAAATCACCAAAATGTAACGCAATTTTTTTTACGGAAAAATGGAAAATTAGGGGTGGAACAGACAATTCTACGTAAGGAGCTGCCACCATGGCCAAATACTGTGTGTTTCCACATTTATTTTGTTCTGTTTTGCAAATTTAACACTTAAATGAGGAATATTCGTGAGAATCCAACGCTAAAATAAAAAGAGGCTTTGTATTTAAACTTAATACAGAGTTATAAATGCGATTGAAAAAAAATTAAAGCGCTGCATAATAGAGCACGTAAATAACCTGTTGGCTTCAGTTCTAAGCCCTTCGCTTTGAAAATAAAGTCACCAAATAAATTTATAAATCATTCGCTTGTGTCTTCTATGACGCTTGTTAGGCATTTACGACCTGGTTACCCATGTCGCCACATCCGGTTCTTTGAGGTACTTTTGCCCTTTGGCAAATGCTGAATTAAAGTGCTGCTAGCACATAAAGTGACCTCGCCATTGAATAATTTAAACCTCTAACTCATCCCCTCAAACGGCACGAGAACTAAGGAGCTAATGTGCTTGTGATTTTCTTTTATTTCCTTATGTCATGCAATCCAGTTCAAAAAGCTCTCATTCTCCAAACATCGCCCTTACGATAGCATCAACAACGAAAAAATAGTCCATCTTTCTGGTTCTTATTATTCATTATGAAAAGAATTTGACATCGAAAATCCTAATTTGTTCTAATCTTAAGTCAAAGTAACGCTCGAGCACTTCAGACTTGCTTGTTCCTCTATCTTCCTTGTAATTAACGGCAAATTTTGACCATGAAAAACGGTCATTAGTTATTGTAGAATACGGTCAAAAAAAGTACTAGTTACCCATTCACTGATGCGCTTTGATCTATAAACTGATGGTAAAGACGTGAAGGCTGTAAGGCTTTTTCGTCCGCAAGAAAATCACAGACGATTGAAGGGTTCCTCCCCTGCTCTCCAAGTGAAAAAAGAAGCTTCCCCAAATGTGTGTACCTAAAGATCTGGTGCTTCCTTGAGCGTGCCAGAGAGGATGCTGGAGTGTTTTAGTACAGCACTTGGATCCATTAACCTCTTTATCTTAAAAAAAGGTCGTAAATTTTTTTGCTCAGAGCAATTCTCCTCATTGTCCTTTTTCCTCTCGTAAAAAGGCGTCTCAATCCATCTGTCACTTTCAACCGAAAAGGTTAAACATTCAAAAGTTTTAAAAGGCAAAATAAGGGTAAATTTTAGTTTTTTTTAGTACCTACTCTGAGTGAAAGCGTTAACGCCATCATCGGATAGATTCGCACGCAACATAGTGAGGTTTCATGCAAAGGATAAGCCAGGCTAATGCCACCATGAAAGCGAAAATATGAGGAGACAATTAATAGAGTCCTGATCAAATATCACAACCATTGAAAAGGCAAAATGAGCTTGCAAAATATAGTTTGCATTGTAACTCTGCAATTCCTTGCCATGTGGGATTAATCGTACATTCATTGGCCTGGCAGGTTGTCTACAATTTTAGTCCTTACTGTCCGAGGCAAACTGAGCCTCCATTACAAATAACAAACTTAAATGACATCATTATTTTTTTCTAAAAATTGTATTAAATTTAATGGCGAGTGGTTTAACTTCCAGGTAGTTATTGTATTAGGTTGATGGAGAGAATTGGTCACTCCTAAATAACGCCCAGGCAGTGAATCCACACAGCACTAATCACAAAGAAGACGTAATTGCAGTTTCAAGGGAATCGACAAAATCCATCAGTGGCGTTGGGATTAAATGGAGACTTCCGGGTGGTTCTGAAAGGTTCAATTGCATTATAATGGAAGGCATAGAAGGGTAACCGGGTGAAGCGCTGGGAACAGCATGACACTCCGTATCCCTCACTCTGTGTAGCCTCCCAAAGAGGACCCAAGTCCTCCAGGTGGATTAACAAGAGCGGTATGTTTAGAGTTTGTTATTTGAAACAGTCTCCACCTTTGTGATTAAAACAAAACGTGCATAAATTATTCATGTGTCTTAGGCTTCTCAGCAACAATAAATTTCTATGTTGCAATTTTTTTGAGCATTAAAACGAGACGTTTTTATAGCAGAGGAAATTTCACGCATAGATGGACACCCTGGTCAGGTAACAAAGGCCAGGCTTTTGCACATAATTCAAGGAGAAAAGTGAATTACAGATGGCAAAGTGAGAAAACATAAGATAAATGGCCCATCACTTCTTAAACAATCGTACTTTCCGCTTCAGCGGAGGTATGAAAGTTACTTAAGCAATTACTCTCCAAACAATTTCGTACGACAATGGGAGGAGAGAAAAGTGGCTTTTGGTGGGGATTTCATCACAAAAAGGCTGCGCCCCCCCGCCCCCACCCAAACACTTCACTCAGTATAATTAGTTGTTAGGCTTTGAAGTAACAAAAGGACTATACATATGTGTAAATCCCTGGGGAGAAGGATAATTTTTTTTTAAAGGATAGAGTCAATGGTGACTTACATTCCTGTCGGAAGGTGAAATACTCTGTTAGATGTCTACACTCATGATTACCTCGCAGTAGGAAGAAGGTGAGAGGGTAGGTCATTTTCAGCGCGAAGAGGTAGAGTACACACTGAAAGAAGAAGAAGTAGGAGTGGAACAATCTAATGAGAAGACTAAATGTGTATGGAACATTCAGTCCTCATAAGTGACGCCAAGCTTGACAGTCTATTGTGCTTCCGACAATTTACCAAAACCAAGGGTAGTTTCGAGGTTAATT
Organism: Taenia solium; assembly: GCA_001870725.1. Classification (NCBI taxonomy): domain Eukaryota; kingdom Metazoa; phylum Platyhelminthes; class Cestoda; order Cyclophyllidea; family Taeniidae; genus Taenia; species Taenia solium. The sequence goes on along the minus strand of MIEF01008298.1, from coordinate 212,603 downwards.
TCGCTTTTATTGTTATGTTTTTCAAGTTGTTATACGATGTTTGCTTGTTTAGCTCTCAGTTTTGGAAAAGGGGCTACTTTGATGCTCTGCTATTATATCTTCACCAGGTGAGCTGGTCTGTGGGTCATGCTAGTAGTCCCAACCGATACCTTGTCTTCTTTCGTCTTTAAGGAAGTCTCTGGGTTCTACATTAGCGGGAGTGGAAAGTGAAAAAGATCCTAGAGGACGTCAATTCTGAATCGGTTGTCTAACCTCGGCAACTACTTCAAATCCCGTGGTGAAGCGATGATAGCCATGAATCATCGCGATCCAGTTCCCAAACAGAATAAAATTCCAGATCTACTGGAATTACCAAAAGGGATCAGTGACGTTGCAATCAAGTATCCTCTCAATTGCATGCAAATTCAACGGCTGCACGGTTGGCTCATGGGTGTTTCCTTACAACACCGATTAGGTTGTGCTAGCTGATGCAGGGGAATGACTGAGGGGAGCGCCGGCGGTGACGCTCATTAGAGGAGAAGAGGAGCTCTGTAATAAGTTGGATGTTTGTTTAACTCTCGGTGTTGGCAAAGGGACCAATTAGGCGCTCCACCACTGCAGCGTCGACGGACGATCAGACCAATCGCCCCAACCCCTTCTGCATGTCGAAAATACATAATCTACCCGAGCATTATGTCTACTTCCGTCTTCAGAAAGCTCTTGGGATGCTGCAGTTTATGTTGCAAAATCATGAAAAAGCATCCAAGTACTAGCGGTCATCATAGAATACGATCTTCTTTGAGAAAATTGAATACAATACGTTGAACTCGCAGTCGTGGGGATTTAATTTCGAGTTCCCAAACAATGAATGCGCCATGAGTGAATGCACAAGCTGTATTTTGACCATTTTGGCAATTTCCTTTTTGTCATCAATGTAAGTAGTAGATCTGCGCAGATGTGTCTGAGTGTAAAGTTGGGAGCAGTGATGTTTGCTTTCAGCTACCTCAGTGATCTCTGAGGCAGCAGAGGTGTAGATAAAGAAGGCTAGATAGACGGCTATAAGCGAACCATGGATTTTATGCCATGCAGATAATGGTTGGAGAGAGAGGAGAGAGAGGAGAGAGAGAGAGAGGAAGAGGAGACGAAAAGTATCAAAATCAAGTGCTTCGTACCTACTCAGTGGATTGCAGCGAAATGACGTCTAAGCATTACTTCGCCTATTGCAAACGGATCAAATTCCACTCCACAATTTCAACCGTGAACAGTGGAAGTGATCTGATGCACAAGGCACATGATTAGACCAACTGTTGCGTTGCACCCCTTGAACTAGAAGGAATGGCAGCTTAAAACAGATCCCTCGAATTTGGTGGCTGTGCTAACTGCTAATTATTATTACCAGCGCTTTTTTGCATCCAAGTCTCGTGATGTTGAAAGCATTTTTTTTCTTAAAATAGCCAGTGCACAACTTTTTGTGTAGCAAGGACTAGACAACAAATTGTCTGTTCGCTTAGGATTTTTCAAGTTCTTGGTAGAAATAAACATAAAGCTTCAATTTTCTCACTAGCGTTTCGTAGGATAGTTCCTTCGTTCGTTCAAATAAATTGCTTTTGGGTTTCAGTGGCAGCTTTAAAACTACGGAAATTCTAAACAGTACGCAAGCATACTAATTTGACATCGAAGGCATAGATTTATGGGGAGAAGTTGTTTCTGTGTTTTGTTTTTATAAGATGAAATGCGTGATCCGGTGATCCTGTGATGTTCCACCTTCATAAGTAGTGCTAAAAGTTAAGCCATTGTTGAGTTAGGGAGCTAGCGGTCTGAGTGGACTCTTTGGGAATGGACCAAAAAATGCCTAGCATTCCTTTAAAGAAGCAACTTTTAGACTAATATATGCAAGCACTGAACAACGGCCACCTTGTTGAGCTCGCAGTTACTACACTCCATCGTAATTCCTTGATTATTTGGTTAACTCTGGGGTCTAGTCTCCAGTCCTCAACCCTTTCCGCATGTCGAAAGTACACATTCTGTTCCAGTGTTATATCCTCTTCCGTCTTCAAAGAAGGCTTGAGGCACCACACTATCATATCTTATGTGGTTATAGCAGAAGAGTCGTGCACAATTACACTGAAAATGTCTATCCGAGTAGCATAATTATTCCAGACACTCACCTTACCGGGATTAAATCATTAGTCTTCCCTTCGGTTCTACCTGATTTCTCTTTGATAACAAACACAATGGCTTCATATCATTAATGAGGTAAGTGTAAAGCTCCACATTTTAAAGCCTGCACATACCTCCATGCTGAAACAGCCCCGATCGACGTAGTCGCCCATAAACAGGTACTGTGTCGCCGATGGATCTCCACCTACTTCGAGGAGCTTCATCAGATCGTAGAACTGGCCGTGAATGTCACCGCAGACTAGAAAATAAAAACAAGGGCAACAAACACTAATAAGTTGGAATTTCAATCTATGTGGAGGTTTGCATTTGATTTACCCCTAAAGAAATCACAAGGGTTAATAGACCAGTAGCTTCTCCAAACGTTACTGGCATGTATTCACGTCTACATTTCAACTACTCCATCCCTAATAAGTGCTTTTCAAAGCATTAACCTCCTTGTACTAGATGACACTTCCTATCAAAGTGAAAACTCCTGTACGGTATTTAATTGGCCTTTACCCTTGGAAGGCAGAGGTACATAAAAGTGAGACCTTGACTTTGACCTTAAGCGGCAGAAAATACAAGCAACTCCTTAGCCATCATCGCCTCAGCGTTGCAATAGGACACAACTTATTCGTGAAAAAAAGCAAGTCAAATCTGTCAACCTTGTCCAATGTTATGCCCTAGGTGTTGGCATCATGAAAGTATGCAATGCTTCTGGACCGTCCAGTTGTTGATAAGCAATTTTTTACATTGTTCCAACTGTAGTAAATCTGTTACACATTCTAGCACACTTTTTGCTATCGTCTCTTTCTCTTGGCACCTAAATCAGTATATTAAGAAGTCACTCTTAAAAAAGGTGTTATTTCAGTGCCAAACCAAGCGCTTGTATTAAATAGTAAGCAAAAAGCTAATCGGACAAAAGTGGACCGGAGAATTATTTGACCATTAGATGGCATTTTTTAATGACAAACTTATTTAAAGAGATAACCGCAGAAAGTTTCTTCAAGTATTTCATCCCTTCCCTACTAGACAAAAGCTTGCCGTCAATTCTGCTTTTATCAAGAATTTGTATCCACCTCTGATAGCCCTCGTCTTTACCCATCTCACTTTATCTGCCAAATGTTTACTCTACTTTGAACGCGATCAGGTGATTTTCGAAGAAGTAACATCAGAGATGAAGGAAATGGTAATGATAGGGGATGGGGCAGTACTTGGTCTACTTCTTCCCCTTCCTCCCATCTAAAGTGCATTGCGGTGTAAACTGGACTTTGGGAATTTGACGTTTTCCTTTGAAAAAAAAACGCTGTGGAGAGGCTGGTCACCGCCCCCTCCCCTCTCCTCTCCTCCCCTCCCCTCCCCTCCCCCCTTCCCCCTCAAATATGACAAGAAGCAGCATTTATTCTGGAGGCCTGCACTCCTAGGGACACGGAGGAGGAGGGCCAGCAAAGGCGCACCGAATTTGCAAATCCTCACGTTTCAACTACGTAGCACTGAGGTTGACAGGAAGAAAAGCTCAAAATGCTGTAACAAGGCTTTCCATAGTATTCTTTAAAAAGGGATAAACAATGAACAAGGTCATAGAGATTGAAGGCAAAACAGGCTACTAATTGTTAAAAATCATTCATACATGCAACTGGACGGTTTTGTTCGGCAATTGAAGGGGAAGGGTCGTGCACGTATTCAAAAAAAGCTTTCACTGAGGTATCATTTCACCTTATCTTCCCCATTCCCATTTTGTGAATGAAGGCAACAAATGTAACACTTCTTGTTGCATTAGGTAAATAGACCTGTCAAGAATGATGCTCAAAGTTATACTTGTTTTAACCGCAAACAATCTCACGGTAAATGTCATCTCTGCTTCCTATTCCTCTGACCCTTCCGAACTTGCAGAATGAGCTTAACCTCCTAACTTCCATTAAGGAAATACAAGTGGAAAGTGGAAGCGGCTTTAATAAACTACTCAACTGTTACTGCTCCTTTATTTCACAACAAACTCCAAAAGCCACAGTTCATACTTAAAAGTAGGACTTGCATCTGCTCCTCCCCTGTCAGATTCACCATTTTGACGACTTCCATCAAAACATCTGTACATTTGGCTGTTTATGTGCGAGCTGTCGATGGCCTGGTTGACCCTAACTTGCTGGCAATTATTGTGATCCTATACACTTCTAAAACGAATGTCAAAAGGCCAGCAATACTGCCTCTTGGGGGAAAGACGGAAGTTCACTATGTGTTAAGGGTTATTACGCCTTAGTCTTCTACATGTTAACTAAAAGAGCTTTGACCTACTACGTTGCATCCAAAACACCTTCTCCAACCGGGGTCTTTTAACTACTAAAACACGTAAAATACAGCCATAAGTAATATCCACTTCTACCTAAAAAGTGTCAATAAATTCGGACTTACTCCCACCAATTGAAACTGCTCACTGGGATGTCCATCTAATTGGCGCTATCCATCCCTAGGTAAATGCCTTTCCTTAGCCTCATTTAAACGTTTCAAGTTTTGTAGAAAATACGAGACACGCGAACAAGAAATTTCCATGCGTATTGTCAAACATAGTCAATCAATCATAGAGACAGTCAGTGTGTATATATTCCCTATTAAAAATTTATATATCAGTATTAGGATATTGGAAAATTAGGTAGACGCCTTGTGTCTAATGGTAGATGATTGTCTAGTGGAACTCGAATCTTGATGAGAACCTGGGCGGAACAAAGGACGCCAGTATGATTAATAGCTATACCTTTTTAACTATTGGTTGTGCTTGTGTCAGGAACGCAATAACTTGGAGGAACAAAGACAACAGCACACCTACTTTCAGGTATGCAATCCATAGGCACTTGGAAACCCCACCAACGACAACTCTTCATTCCATTTCGGGGCGCACAGACACAATATGGCCTCGTAGCCTCACAGGATTTGGTAAACGAGTCTGCATAATTGATGGATTAGGGAGCTAATCCACCAGGAGAACGAGAAGAAGAATTAGCCTTTGCAGTTGGTTTTACACTACGATGAAGCAGAAACGAGAAACTCCTGACACTTTTAATTAAACTTGAACTCAAGCCCACTAGACCGGAGCTTAATGCTATTGGTTGTTGGTTTACATGTTTACTTTACCTTCCCTATGTGTGATATCATCCTCCTGTTTTCATTCACTCTTGCAAAAATAAACAAAGGGAGTAAAGAAAGTCTGCTTATCTGACTAACAAAATCTCGTGATTTGCATAGTGCAAAAAAGAACCAACTTCAAGGGGTGGGGACCATTGGTTCCAGTGCTTAATTTATGCCTAAGAGTTTGGTCTACAAGACGTCATTCCTGTGGCTGAACGATCCCAGGGCAACTTGCCTGGTTGGCCTGGTATCCAGCATGTACCAACTTTCAGAAGTTTCTAATCTCCATAAGCGATTATGTTCACTGCTTTTACGGAGCAATTTGTTTCCTGTGCCTACTGATCAGGCGTCCCACTCGCAGAATACTCACGAAATGACTGCCATGCTGAGAGTTGGGAGTGGAACTAGCACAATCGGAATCGGCGATGAAGGAGAGATGTATGGCCACGACTTGTTCCATACATGCACCACCACTGTCACCCGCCTCCCCTCCCCGTCTCCCTCCCTTGAGGAACGGGACCCAGGCTGGCCCACGACAAGTGGCTGACTATCGATGAATAGGACACACCTACTGCCAAAATAGCGTGCCTTTTATACGTATAAAATGTAAAGTTCCAGCTCAACTTGATCACTCCCTAAGGCTCACTTCTTGTGAGGAGCCACACTGAAAATCGGGTTTTGGATCCGTAGAGAACGTAGTACATGCACCTCATCCCATGCGTGGAATGTGAACGAAAGTTGGACAGTTTCTAGATCTCTGTAAACACGAAGAGCCAAAACTTGTAAACATTGGGACATTTTAGTGCAAACTTCAATCCTTACATCTTGGTCTTCGCCTTTTTTACGAAAAGAATACCCACTCAATCGCCACTCCCCCTTGGGAATTAGCACATGTCAGCGTGGCGGTCATTTGACAAGTCGCCTAAGTTGACATTCAACATACAGAAAATTGCCACTCAAAGGCAGTCTCTTAAGCAAAGGAAATTGTAAGGCTACTCAGCTACTCATTTTTGTATAGATTTGATATTCTTTCTTGATTTAAGTGAGTGGGTTAAGTCCATGTTGGGGAGAGCTCATCTGTCAGACTTTTAACACATTTTTTATTAAAAAAATTGGTGGAATTGTTTCCTTCTTGCTCAAAAAAGCCCATTGAATACAAAACGAGGACGTGATTTTATCCTTTCCCTGGTGTCGGTTTGTATTAATCCCCAAAACCATCTGTTTAGAAGCAAAAAGAAAGCCCATTAGGAGGAACAAATAGCCTCTGTGGTATGCCCATTGTAATCGTTTTTCTTCTACTGGTTCAAGGCAGTCTTGTTAAAGTTGCAGCAATTCTTGAAGTCCACTTTTGCTTTAAAAATTGTTGATGCTGTTGTGAAGCTTGATTCACATTTGACACCGTTTCGAGATGGGAAATTGGAGGTGAGTTACTGAATGCAAATATTATTCATATAATTTCGTGTCGCTGTATTGTCTGTTCTTGCTCAAGCATTACAACCCACTGGGAGAAAAAGGCTAAAATAGTTTTACGAGTATAATAGGTCAGTTTCATTTGAAATCTTGAATTTGAGGTAACCTATTTGATTTAGAGACTTCCATTTTTTGTCTGCTCTTCAACGTTGAAACGCCTCTATAAGATCCGATAAGGCAGAGGTAAAGTAGACTGCTCGAGGTTTGTAAGCTTTCACGTCGAGATGTCTTTTATAGCAGGATGCAGACGACTCCTTCCAACATTTTATACAGGTGAAATTTTCGCCTCTACAAATATGCATCATTTTCCAATCAGGCAGAATCACAATGCCAATTCTACTAGTAAAAATGACTTTTGTCTCCAACAACAGGCATCTAAATCCTTCCCGTCACCGCTTCTATCTATCCAACGTTCTGCTACAGCCTAAATACTGATACCAAGGAGGGGTGATATTCAGAACTTGGAGGAGGATTTTCACAGGTGGACGGATGACAGAGGTGGAGATGAGGCTGTTTTCCTTCCTTTCACACTAATGTGTAAATTTTTAACGGATCAAGCCGTAAAGAGGAGTTTGGGTGGGTGACTGAGGTGAGATTAGTGACATGGTGATGCGTATTATGTGCTGAGGTAGCAGGTGGAAGGTCTTTTCCTCTTTTAGACTTTCTTTTCTGTCTGTTTTTGGAAAGTCAGTACTTTCCCCTCAACACCCCTCTAGTCATGCCCCCTTCTAATGCTCTAACAGTACCACATGTGGTAGCATATGGGAAGGAGAGGACAAGGATGATGAACAATAACAAGGAGAAGTTCACGTTCACACCTTCCACTTTCACCGTGTTAGCCTCACATCCAAGTAACAATTGTTGTCAACACTCACGTCTGCTATTCATCACTCACACACCACACCACACCACATCACACTACACTACACATGCGAAAAACAGGCACACTCTTCCGCCGATGAAGTAGTTTCTGCCTCACTTCCACAACGCTCATTTTGATGCACGAGAAGGAAGCACATAAAAACACCTTCACAGGCTCTCAAACCCATTGCCATCTCGCACTGTGTGACAGCTGACAAACGCTAACTTAGCTTCCGTGACCCGCCTCTCCCACCTGACGTTTGGACAAACCACTTGTCTCACCACTCACTTTCAGCATTACCAAGTGATTTTCTTCACGCCTTTATCTTCTTCTACCATTTGCAATGCAGTATGTGTATTGTCCAGGACCACATGATTTTCCTCGTTCCCAAGACCAAGGGTAGGAGATCGTAGTGATGCATCTTTCGGTGATTCATCACAAGCATACCGCTTTTACCGATGCTCTCTGCCACCATTTGCCTTCAAACCGTTGCACAAATTGGGATGTCTAGTTTTTTTTAGTTTAAAATCCGGTTTGAAATCATCAAACAGACAATCTCGACTTGCGTCCATTAGATTCAATCAACAATTTATGACTATTTAAGGTGTGAGGAAAATGCAGAGATTAAAAATAAGCGGTACCGATTCCCACCTTTTGTTGTAGCACATGGAAACGCTCGAATGCATTCAACGAGGCTTTTAAAGCTACAACAAATCCTTTACACGAGACCCACGTAAAAGAAACAAACCCTTTTTATCATCCCCAGTTTTATCCACGTCGGTTTTAATTACACCAGACCATAGAAATGTGGAAGATTTTCCCTCGTAAAATATGCTTTTCTGGTCCTGATACCTTCAGTGGAACCAAGCTTACTCCTTATTCAATAACTCGTGGCACTCAACTTATTTCAAGGAAAGGATTATTATTCAGTACGAAGTGTGTTCGTTCAGCCTTCAGCATTAATTCCTCTGTTGCCCATTACCCTTCAACATCTGCTGCTCGGATGAATGTGACGTTGAAGCTTGCTCAGACACTCCTTCACTGTGTCAGGGAACACCGGTTGGACAGCATTATGAGTCATCCATGGCCTAGAACATACCAGGACAAGGACGTCTGAACAGCATTTGTGCCCCTTAATACAATATGCATAACCAATCAGCGTTTACGAGTCCAAGCAACAGACATGGTAGGGTGGTGAGCACCACAGTCCTAAATAACCCACTCAGAGTAGTCACATACCTTAATTACGTACTTTATTACATGAGTCATTCAAGTCGCCCATGATTCGAGCCCTCCTCATACTACTTACAATAAATTTTTCATTCAAGCTACCCACAGACTTCTACAATTCGTATGACGCAAAAGGGACAAAAGTTAGTCTAACGTACCAGTAATGGGCGCCTCGAGTTCAATAAGATTGTTCTCGCTCTTGAAAATCGCCGCAGTCTCATCAATGATCTTCAGGGCCGCCTTCTCTGTTAAACGGCCCTCACCGAAAAGGTGACTCCGCAGAATCTCCAACTGTGGGGGCTCATCGAGTCGTGGGAAGATATCATCTATTGTCAGCAACTGCGTCGGTGGCGGTGGGGTACCTGTGATCACCAAAACAGGATACATTTAATACGCATTGCGCAATTCCCCAACCTCCCATTTTATGGTGGACACTAAACTACCGCATTAAAGCCCGGTTTGGATGGCTGTTTTCAAAATTTAAAAGTCTTCGAAGGCGTTTTCCTTTTCACGTCTAAATGACCAGTGTATTGGGGTAATTGGTGTGTAAAAAAGGCGCTGAAATAGTGAAAGTAAGTACTGGAAGATGTCATAATTACTAGTTACGATAAAGTCAATGCATTTTCGGAGAAACCGGTTTAAGTAAAAGTGAAGTCAAATCCTGATGAGATTGACACCTTTTTATTTTGATTCTACAAGAAAATGGTAACAGCGGTAACCATGGCAACACTTTTATAAGTTGTACATGATCTCCGATCCTCCCAAATGACTCTTTTTCGCTCCTCACTCAAAAAAGAGCAGGGCAACTTCATATAAAACCCTTAAAAATTACTATGGTTTTAAAATTCGAACACGTTGGTAGAGATTTGTCAGCTTGATGACGTTTTCACAGATACCATTCCATACCTCAATAAGTTAATTAATCGCCGGCTGATTGAAAGCATTGCTACACCAAAGATTTTCCAAAAATCTTCACAAAAACTAGTTAGAAACTATCCTTAGCCAAGCATTTAAGTCAGCTGCTGAACTACACCACACTTAACGCCTGGCCTAATCCCTGACCCTATTTGGATCAGTAGTTTAAGAAGTACAAGGGTCGGTGAAATTGGGTGTTTCACGCAATACTTCATAAGAATTCTTTTTTTATTACCTCCTGTATACTTTTCAGTGCATTAACCTTATCATCAGCCCATTAGATAAGAGTGTAGATAAACGACTGTAGAGATTCGACCAATCGCATATTAGCGGACCCGTGCTACTTACCTCAACAGAAAGTATCAAAAAGGTTTAACTGGATGAAAAACACTTATACCTGTGAAACTGAATTGCTGAAGTCTCCCTCACATATTTCCTTCGTTGGGGCATTCACTCTTACAACGAGACACAAGATTTTCGCCAATTTCATCGTTCACAAGAACCTTTGTCTTTAGCAGCAGCCTATCACTAGCCATGCCGCTTTCACTTATCCATTCCATGTCTCTTTCCAGACTATCTATTCCTTTTTGCATGTGACCAAGTGATTGCCAAATCCTAATCCGGAAGACGAAGATGAGGGAATTGGTCAGGCGAAGCAAGATGAGGTGCAGTGGGGTACGGTTCAGTTTAGTGTGTAGCACGAGGTCTTTCACCCCACAAATCGACTAAACGTGTCCATTTCCAAAGATCGTAAGTTCTATTTAGATTCCTAAGGCAGAAGAAAGCAGTGCGGGCCGCAGTAGACTGATATATCGTGCATTGACTTTATATGCATGTGCCTAAACAACAACACGTATTTCACAAGTTCCAGTAGCCATTGCAGCATACTATAGCAAAAAATCGTACAAAAAATTCCTAATCCTCCCATGGGATGCGCAGCTTTATCCCTTATTTGTCGGCAGACTTGAACCATGAGGGTGATCAAAATGTGGTGGGGATTGCTGAGTTGAACGCTTCCATTAAAACCTCGCCCCTTCCATAAACATGGATAAGGCAGCATAACTGAAAATGTTCTGACCTTTTGATGGTTTATACATGGCGTTCAGGTGTGAAATAACCATCCCACTTTCGCATTTTTTTCTTCCACCGAAGCACTTCCATGGACTGAGCGTCCGATTGGTTTTCTGGTTTCTTCTCCTATCTGCTTCTTCGAGGTAGCGTGCAATTTTCAGGGTCTTTAATAAGTACAGTGAACTATATGCTATTTCACCTGTTGATCAGCGTAATTTTTATTTCTTCAAAACACATAGGTGTGCACAAATCGCAAGGCCGGCTAAAAAGTCAACTTGTGCTCCTTGTTCCGCATTTGAGGCGAGAGTCCAAGTAAACAAAATAAAAGCTACCTCACAACAAAAAACAAGCCATGGCGGGGAGCACCCTTCGTTGAGGTCTTAATTAAAGAAGACGTGAGCTTTTGTTTAAAACAGATCTCGCGCTCTTTGTTCCCCCCCTCTGATAAATGGGCAGGCTTGTTTATAAAATGGGGATGATTTAAAACAAAACACAGATGGTCATCTTTTATACATGATTTTTTTGAGGCAGTCGGTCAGTAAATACAAACTTAGTGACGGATCGGACACCATCGGCTTCCGCCCTGAGAAGGAAGCCATGATACCTCTGTTCCCCTTTATTTATCACTACTCAATAAAGCATGTCCCCATCTACCTCGTCCACTCGTTCTAAGAGCACGAAAGAAGAAGTGGAAAGGAGTCTCCTCATTTCTTCATCCAAAAGGCCATTTTAGGCGTGGGTTGAGAGCGCCAAAGTGGGAGAGGCATTATTTTTTAATTAAGCGACCGGTTTCGGAGCAGCAAAGTAAAATAATTCGTCCACAATGTTTTGTTTGTTAACACCGCTAATAATATCCCAAAGTGGCAAAGAAAAATTGGGATTTTGTGAGAGAGCACATAGGCAATCGTCAAAAAGATTTGTGTTTCAAAGCAATACAAGTAGAGGTACAAAATTCCTTATCCTTAAAAATACCTCTCCTGTTTAAGTCCATATCAAGAGTGTTAAGAGCCCTGAGACAAGAGCAATTTTTGAGGAAAAGCGATGAATACCCACAGTCTCGCGGGTACACTGACTTCAAAGGCCACATTGATACAGTCGCGCCACGTATCATCATCACAAAAAATAGGGCAACAGAGTGCCCTTTATCTGAGAATTCGACAGATTCGACCATTCACTAAGGCATTTTTTCCGCTAGGGGGGAGAGGAGGGGAAGACGGCGAAGGGAAGGCATGATATAAACCAGTGGCGGTAAGCTGCTAATATTCTCTCCTAGAACTGCCCGCTGGACAAGCATAAATCCCCTCTCCCACTCGCTGGTCCTACTCGACTAAACACGCAATCGAGCATGCAAATTGAACCTTTTCTTCTCTCTTGCACACAACTAAGCAAAAAACCAGGGCTTATTAATGCTTCTCAACGGCGAGTGTCATTCATTGTCAGTGTCATTACCCTGGCTCAATCAAATGCCACTCAATTCCTATCAATCTCATTCCTTTGTTTAAATCACAGTCAGATTTTGATCCTGTCGTGTTGTTGAAAGACAAATGCTGCAATTTGGAAATCGTTTGACTAGCCAGCAAAGTTCTGACTCACGTGGAATCCCGGTCATGCCACATGTGCCTTCAGCTCCGCCTATAACTAGGCATCACATACCATAAGGAACGTTGAAACCCTCACTAGCTACCAAAAACAAATGTTTTTGTGCAGGTTGCCTTTTTCCAGTCCTACTATTATTGGACTTCGTAAAGAAAAAGATTTAATTTTTAGGGGAGGCTTAATTAATGACCTATATTAAAGTGGGTTGATACCACTTTTTCTCTGAAAAATTTGCTTACCCTAGAAGGAAAATTTAATCATGTTGCTATGCCTAAGCGTTGGAGTGACATTTGTTTTCTACAAAAAATACCCAACTGTGACCATCTTTAGCTATCCAATCAGGTCAAAGTTCAAGAATTACACTAGTAACAAAACTCCCAAGCGCTCCTGATTAGTCTCTGGCACTCTTGTGTAGACAATGGGAAGCTACTAAAACTGACTACATTTTCTCCCCCATTCAACGCCTCATTCATCCACACATGGACAAATTTGAGGTGTAGCCAACAATTCCGACCCCATAACTGCCCGCACTCTTAACAAAACACCAAAACTCATTCATCTTTTAAGTAGGCGGAGCGCTAAGCCCACAACGTATATAATTTACCCTTTGTATGGAGCAGCAGCCAACGGAGGGCAGGTTTTTATGGCCCCAAGTGTCCACATAATAATAACAACAGCACTTCGATATAATTGTCAACATCCAGCCGCATTGGCACGTTGGTTACTTACTACTCTTGACGTTGTTTTTCCACCAGTGGTAGCACTGTCATGTGGTCGTCTCTTTCCCTAATTGCCGATTTTGATAATCGCTACAAAAAAGACTCTCAAAGAGGTCTTGTGAGTCCCTCTCTTCACCCCTCACCAGTACCATTGACAGGTTTTTCTCTCAGGAAAAATAAACGACCTCTCTATGTCTCCCTTAATGCAGTATCTACGCCTTCATCTTCCGCGGTTCCGCTATATTATTTACCGTTGATTGGCCCCAATTAAATTATCTTGGAAAAGGGAGGGAAGTGCGTTTCTTTCTCAGTCAACGTCACTGGTAGGTGCGCAGTTGGATCAAAATATCAACAAGCAGAATTTTGGCAAGCTAGGTAACACATTACAAGGGCCAATGGCTTGAAGCGGGGAAGGGAAAGCTTTAGTTACTTTGGGCCATTTCGAATTCCCGTAACGTTTAAATAGGCAAGTTGTAGCATCTTTGTCATGAGGACAAAAAGAAGTTGACAATCAAAATGACCTAGGAATATGATGGGACTTCAAACTATTTCATGATTGTTAGAGGCGTTGTTCGGTTTGAAGACGAACCCTCCTTCCTTCCGGGTTGATTTATCGGAGGCATTCGGATAGCAAATAGATATAGTTTAATTTACTCTAGGCACAACAGTGAAACTAAACCTCATGTTTTGAATTGCAGAGTTAAACTTACATTTTAAAACTAGTCAATTCATAGTTATAAAATTGCAGTAATCACAAGAGATCGAATGAAATGATCGAGAAGACGATTGGTGGTTAGGTTACCAGTGTGATTGACCAATCGAGTTGGGCCTTTAAAATCATTTGACTCAACAAACGGACTGTAAGCCTTCAATTCGAGAACAGACATCTCATGTTCACTAAATCAAATGTTTCAGTTGCAATTTCTAAGTAAAACGATGACAACTCGCATTCTATTAGCATTAATTACTTGCTCCTTTCCTCTTCCGGAAGGGTGAACCTACTAATCTTATAGGAAGTCAGTGTCAAAACATTTGCTACTCGCGTTAATGACTTTGAATCCATCTTCCGGTTTGCATGTTCGGAGTAGAGAATGGAGAACTCGTGTCATGTGACCAAACCGAACCACAACCCTATCTAACTTTATGGCCTCAAATGTGGTACAGATATCACCCTAGGTACCAATTAAGGCGAACCGAAAGTCAAAGTCTTCTTATGTCTTATACGACACCTCAGCTTTCAATATCCAGTTACTTGAGATCTTGACGCTCTGGATCAGGAGAACTAATCATAGAGAGGCATGCGTGCCTCAATTGAACCCTAAGCCTTACCACACAGCTCCCACGACCTATAAGTGCAATGGTGCAGCATCTCTAACTTTCCTCACTTAAACCGCTTTGTTAATTGTTTCGTATAGCTTCAATGAGGCATTCGCTACCAGATATGCTAACAGTACGCAACACCTCTTGACACCTTTTGGGGTCGACGTAATGGAACACCGCTAGAAAGAGTATTCGTTTTGCAAAGCAACAGCGGTTCCGATAAGCGTTACTTCAGTGCATAGTTGTGTCCCAACCAAGTAATGCAACAATATCTCGCCTTGGCCGAAACGCCTGTGCAGGTCCCAACGGGTAAATCTGTGTTTCATCTGACTTTAAGGCTGACACACAAAGTCATAAGGTATCAGTACTGTTGTTTCATCAGGGCCGGACAAAAGTGATTCAATTGTCCCAGGTCAAAAAAACTTGCCGCATTTGCCGCTTCTCCCAAGAACAATTTATAGACCCTACTACCATGAAATGAGTGCAATGAATGATTAATCTCTTAATAAAGATATTCAAATGTAAGTCGGTGCATGCAATTTATGGGACTAGTTAGCGCAGGCCTGGAAGAGGATCTTCTTTTTATGAATGGGAATAATCCATCACTTAGTGAGGGTAGCTAATGGCATGTAATGGGAAAGGCGTATGACTGTCCGCGGTGGATTTGGGAAAAGAAGTAGCGACATCTTCGTTTTGAACGCTGCACACCAATGCAAATGGGGGGGAGATAGCTGTAGCAGTCATTTACCACAAATAACCTTAATATTAGCCTTCTTCGGATTCCTAGCAGTACACGAGCTCATCAACTTGCTCCTTCTAGCAGTCAATGCAACTGGAATTATGGGGACTCAACAGAGTACCCACTTTTGAATCAGTTCTGAACTTCCAATAGCTGCGTGAAACAGCTAAGAGCAGATACAACAATGACCCACTTTCTGAGCTCATGACCTAGTCTTCCTCCCATTTCTTGCATGAGCAAGTGTACACAAATGCTCTACAGTCCATGCGCAGGTAGTTAGATAGGCGGGACTAGTTGAAAGTTGTCGCCCCTAGCTTCATTCACTGTTTACAACAACAGCCGAAAGGTATAAAAGCACTGGGAAGGTAAATGCTTTGCCATTCTCAAAAAAAGACAGCTCATAACTAGTTAAAAAAACCCTTAGCCGTAACAAAGATATGCAGGGAAAAGTGAACTGAAAAGTTGTAGGAACGTCTGGAAAGCATTTAAAAATGATTTGCTGTTCGTGTTATCAAGCTTATCGGACCAGCAGATTTTCTTTGGTAGGCCAATTTAAAACATCAAAATTTCATTTTGGGGCTACACAATAGTAAAACACAAGCCTTGACCCAACAACTACCATGATGCTGACATGGGGTTCTACTATCACTCTCCCAATCTCTCTGTAGAGCACTAAAAAAACTTACTTCCCGACTCGTAAGCCTTCTTGACGAGAAGCTTATCATTGAAGGTGGTGAGCAGACATGGGTGTGAAAGATGAGGAAAAGGTGGACGAGGAGATTCACCAGAGGAGGTTCAATTCTAAGGCATGATTCTAACATTGAAACAAAGCAATTATTCATGGCTAATGAGTTATCCGCCCTCAAATGGCATTAACTAGAGTCCGTTAAATTTTAAAAGGCGTTTAAAGTTCATGTCTAAATTTACCTTTATGCAACAGTCTGAAGATCTACTACCTTTTCCGAAGGAACGCTCCAATTTAAGACTAGCCAGTTTTGATCTGCCGATAACTTAGGAAAGATGTGAGCGATTGAAAGGCGTAAAATGTTTCCTTTTTGCTCCTATCATCGACTTCAGCAGAACAAGGCATAAATTAGCAAGATTCGTGATTGACAGAAGCAAGGTTAACACACTCATGGTCTTTTAACCGATAGTTTGATAGGTTTTATTTTACCAGGGATTTTTAATCGTCACCACAACTAAGTCACTCGAAATATGAGAAATTGGAAGTTCATACATGCACCACAAGCTATTCACGAGTCAGTAGGCACTCTATTTGAACATTCGAAGTATGGGAGAAGAGGAGGAGGTCAATGTACCCTACTGCTACCAGTGACAGATCCTTTCAAAGGTTATTCTGCAGGTGCTTATCACAGCATGTGGATATGGTAGTTAAAACTGAAGATCTACAACGCAAATGGGACCGCCAGCTGAAAAGTGGAACGATATTTTCTATCGCTACGTAGTTGACTACGTAGACCCTTTGATCTTCCATTGTTTCACTTCGGTGTTGGGCCACGCCTCTCAACCTGCTGACCTCCCAAGCTGCGGTAGTAGTCTTGAACTCGCTCCAAGAAATCAAATTACCCCTTTTTTGGATGCAATTTACCATAGGTGCTGGAATTTGCAGAGACCAACAACAGAAATGTTGTTGAGACCACGCCAACCTGTGAAAAAAAACCCAAATCTGGGAGACTAACCTAATGGTCACTAGGAAAACGGAGCTTGCTCACCCATATGGGCTCATTCACCTCTGTGGGTTCGATTCCCTTCTAGATGCCATGATTCCAGCCACTCTACCTGCCCTTCTCTCTTCTGTTTACATCTACCAACGGAGGACTCAGGCAGCTGAGGTGAATGACAAGGCCAGACAAGATTTGACCGAGATGACACTGATAAATATGAGGTTGAATTTGTTTTCTGCTAGTTCATCGATGCTGACACTGTTTGGAGACTGTTGCATCAAAACTTTGGGTTACTTGTGCATGACGCCAAAGGGATGAAAAGATTAAACATTTCCTGCCTAATAACCCCATTCCTCAAGCACTCTGTTACAACACTCGATATTGCAAAATTAAATGCAATCCTCGCATTATGCTTTAAAATGAGGCTCGAATGATAGACTGTACGTTTAGCACCCATCTGGGATTAGGAAATTGACTGAAATGAGGAATACACCGCTCTTTTCAGTGTCATAATTAATAACAGAAGTGCAAGGTGTTGTAAAAAAAACCAAGCAACTTTCTTACCTCACTGGAACATTTTCTTTTTACTTCACCATTAGAGGTGTTAAACCCAATGATTCACACATCTAGGAGTAAATCTCTAGAGGTCTTGGATCGAGTGTCATTTTCTTTTCTCCAGGAGAGAGACTTTAAGCCTCGTTTTACAAGTGTTTTAGTCCTCCTCGTTTCAAAAAATCACCTATTTTCAGACAGTTAGATTATTGTCTTTTTTTTAATAAAAAAAATTTGTCTGTCAGTAAAAGAGTAGATGCTTCAATTAAGGGAGAAGTTTGTGGCTCTCAAAAGGCGATGCAACATAAACAACTAAGCATAAGCTGAATCTGTGGTCAGAAAATTGCATGCTTGTAAGAGGACAGCAAAATCACTCCCTAACTTCCCTTCTTAGGATTCTCGAATAGGCGCCTCCTTCAAAACTCTTGGAGGATTCTAAGCACTATTATGCCGAAAGATTGCCGTCTAATTACCGACTTTTTTAAAGCAGAAATTCCACAACAATTGTTCAAATTATTGTATGTACTTGGGTTTTGGAATAGGTGCACCTCGAAAGAGGGCGAGTACAAACGAATTTATATCTTTTTAGCTTTTAAAAGTGGTACAGAAAAGTTTTGAGTTTAATTTGCCTTAGTTCACTCCCAACCACTTCGAAGGGAATTCGATAGAACATTTTGGTGGGAAGAGAGTTGCATTTTCTACTCGTGAGGTTTACCGACAGTAGAAACAGACAGCAACTGATGAGCCCTTGATGATAGGCAATGCTATCTATCACCAGCGCAAAAAGATTTCTTATTGCCTCTTGTAGTATTTGAAGGCTGTTTCTCGCCTTACTACCATAATATGCCTGCCTTCTGACTAATTAGCCAGCCCTTCAGGTAGATCGAATGGATGTGGATTGTGCAAATAGGGAGAGTTGCCAGCCGAAGCTACCGAACCACCACTACTGCCCTTCATGGAACCTATGCAAGCGATGCTGACAACTGCTTCATTTAGCATTTATATTCCAATTTTTGTGAATAGGCAAAGTTTACAAGCCTCGGGAATAACACACCGATTTGGGCACCGAGCAGTTCGAAAACTACCCAATTTGGTCAACCATCAATCCGGGAAGGGAACTGCATCCTACCAAGCTGTGGGACTTCATAGGGTCAGAAAAAAACAGTCTTCAAAATCATTTTCCTACCGGTGCCGGAAGTACCGAAACATAATTACCTCTTCCTGAGCCTCCCTCCACCCTCACTCATCCTCCCCCACCACAGACAGCTAGCGAAAAATGAAACGAGACTATGAGTCAAACACATCAAAAGTGGACCACAATAAGTGAATGAGTAGGTGAATGTTAAAGGTTAAGTATTCTCATGAGTGTGTTCACCTGACTAGTAGAAAGGCCGTAAATATATGTGTTTGTGCATGACTTTGACGCTCTTTGACCTGTGTACGCGCATGCGCGTAGGAGGTTGTGCGTGGACGCCTGGGCGCACGCAAGCACAATCTGTCCGCACATTCGACCAGTAGCTGACCATAAAGCCCCATTCCAACTGCCTACCTGCCTGTCCGCTTGCCCACCCGCCAGCCTGCTTACATATGGAAAAGCGGGGCCAAAGCCTCGACCTTTGGGCAATAAAAATTTCAGCTGCCCACGGTTTGATCTAAGCGACAACAAGCCTCGAGCCCAGTCCTGAGTGGTTTGGATGAGGGAGAATGGTAAACTATAGCTCGGTTCGACAATGCATCTTAGCAATCTGTAATTTCTCAATTCGTGCTAATAATATGGGGGTTTGTGGTTGCATCAAGTTCATCGTATGACCGAAAAAATCTAAAAAATAATGCCTTGATAGTCGAAAATAGGGTGTGTTTGCAGATTAAAAGGTGCCTCCCCAACCGATGCTACTTCTTGATCATTTTTGACAGTCTTTGGGAAATGCAACTGAGACAACCGGTGATTAATAATTCTAGTCACAAGAGCAGAAATCAGAAATGTGGCACATTTGCTTAGCTGCCCATCATCGAAAGTTAGAATGAATAGTGTAGTATTTTAGCATGGTTTCAGTAATATGCAACAATACCACTGCAATAAACCCCTTTTTATCTTCCATAGCTATGAGACATTTTAAGTGCAGCTCGCGGTGCGTTGCAGCACAGGTAAACCATTAGCTATCCACCGGACAAAAATAAAAACAGCTAAAAATCTGGTTCAGGTGATGCTTCAGTCATTTAAACGAGCATGATTTGCACCATTGCTTAACGCTATTATAAGTAGCTAACACAACCCTACAGACATTTCCATTAATAGTGTACCAATTCAGCTTCAAATTCACTAAGCATTAAAGTCAAAAAGTAGGTTTTAAGGCGCAGTAAGTTAAAGACATTGCATGCATTCCGATGCAGTAGACGTAGAGCTTTTTAGAAATGTGATTAGCTTACTTAATCCTCTTCTCATCGATAATCCACTTTTGTTATTCACTGGAAATTATGGGATGAATCAATACAACTGAAAATACCAGTGGCTAATAGCGCATGAACTTAAGTAAAGCGAACTTCTTAATTCACGTAAGACTATGCATTTGCACGCTACGCAGGTAAAAAGGTGATAGTTTTAGGATGTGAATGTGAATAAATTTCCGAAGACCCAGAAAAAATTACTTGATTGTTATAAAAGGATGCAAAAATGGTAGAAGGCGTCCAAAGTCCCTAGTTTTAATAAAGTTATTTGATTGCGCAGCAATGCGAAAGTCCTTTTACGTATGCTGTTAGCATAAAATTTTACTGAATCAACAAATGCTAATCATGTGTTTGAGTGGGCATCATCTACTCGAAAACAAGTATTTGGCGGAATCACTTTGACTGCAACACAGCAAAGTATTAACCCATGTTAACTAGGTCGAGTTTGCAAAAATTTTGCACTAAAATTTGGCATAAACAGTGGAAATAAAGAAAAGCACTGGGGACGGTGTTTTTTACTTGGAATGCATTTCCGAGAGTCACTCACTTTTGACAACCCGATCATCCTCTGGATTTTTCGGAGGAGAGCTTGGCATCCTTAACCAAAGAGTCGCTTTCTTAAATTAGGGATTGGCTTTTTCGAACCAAGCGACTTTACCGTCTAGGGTTTGGATCTAATATTTTAGCTAATACAAACGTCAAGGTCACTCTCGAAATAAATGCAACTCTAATGTTTTTGATAAGAATTAATGCATATTAAAGGTAAAATAGCATGAAAACTATTTTCAGAACTGTTGTTTGGTAGCGGACAAGCAATAACGCTTTTCCCAGGTGACCTTTGCATAAATTGCCCCCTAAATTGCTTAACCTATCAGGCTTTCTCCCTGAACGATTTGTTTCATCCCTTTCTAAACTAAAAACTCCCCACTTTTTCCTTTATGCCAAACTATGATCCCAGCGTACCCTCTAGCTATGAAGTTACTAGCCTGGCAATAACCTCTACGCCATAATGATGCTTAAAATTAGTACAATCTGTGAGCTTATAAAAGCCTTTTAGTTGTTACATATACGTACCATATTGTTCTACCTATGGTAAATCAAGTAGTTCTATTTTGCCCCAATCAAATTTTCTCTGTCCGCTGGAAGCAAGTCTTAAGCAATCAAGGAATATGCACCACACTTAAACGCATGGCGGAGCTGTATCGTTTTTCGGATTTGTCTAGAGCTTTAAGGCTTCCGGCTTGAAGGCTGTTTCGTTTGACATAACATGTTTAACAAGCTTTAAGTGCTAGTGAACAAATTATTGCTACTTTGCGGATTGATGGGTGAACTGCTGGGCTAAAAGAAATGTCGATATCGACTGAAGTTTGGAGAGCTGTTGGCCTTGCAAACGAAAATATGCTCAAATACACTGCATGAATTGCAAATCACCTTAGTTTTCTCTGGGTTTATGACCTCGTTATTTACATTTTTTAACAAATACATTAATTTGAAATTGGTTTCGAAACCCTTCCTTTAAAGCTGAACAAACAAATGAAATCAAGGCTTCACCTGGTCTCGTGTTCTACAGTCAGGATGTACAAGTTACATAAAGGCAATAATTTTAATGATTCTTCATTTTGCTGGCTATTTCGCTGAAATATGGCATCTTGCAGCTGTCAACATTACTACTTACATATTTAAGTAAAACGATGGCAAACCCATTTAGTTCCTCTGACCCGCGGTACATGTTTTCAAAATCTAATTATGGACCAGCTTCTTTGATCAGCTAACCATACTGTGCCCACAGGGATTACGAAAAGTAATGCGGGATTCGGATTTATATTATTCATACTATTTTGATCCGGTATTATCCAACTTTTTACTCTGTCGGGAAAAGATGAATTTGATCTGATACCGAATTACTGATTCTTGTGTTGTGGCGACTTCACTTTACCAGTGGAATGTCTATTAGTTTTCCACCGAAAAAAAAGGAGATTGTTATTTACATTCCATTTCGAGGATAATTTCAAATAGTTCCTAGTAGACTAGCTGCCATATGAAATTGTAGATGACGCTGGGTGGTAACTATTATAATTCTTGTCAAAGCATTAGCTCCTTCTAGCTTTCATAATGTTGGAGCAAGATTTTCAGGCAAAAAGAATTTGACAGAACTTTTGCCCCATTTAGCACTTCGTCGTTCTGGTTGTATGTGAGTTTTAAACACCCTGAACCTGCACCCAATCGATAGAAGATAAGCGAATGATTTGTATCAGCAACTGATACACTCGATGTCAGGCAGGAACCACTAAGGTAAAGGCGGCAGGTCCCCCAAGCTGAGTCGGACGAGCCTCAGCCCCTGGCATGCCGCCGAATCGCGTGCGCATCCACCCCAGCCCGTACCCGCCTGTAGCACTAACACCACACGCACGTGCGTGCGTACGTGCACATGTCAGTGCATTCACACTTGCCTGCCTTTCTTCCCATCTGGCCAATTGAACTGCAGCATTACGTATTGAACGCCAGTGAGGCATCCAATCACGAATCGCGAAGGTGGTGCGCACGTGCATCTGTGCCCCAGTGGACGATGTGGGATTGCGTGGTGCGTTAGTATGCATGCATGCGCATGCGTGCGTGCGTATATTCTTGTGGGGCAGAGTGAGAGAGGGCCAGTCAAACGGCCAGTCAGGCGGTGGGGAGTTTTCTGCTTTTCCCAGCCAGGCAAGATAGAGGCAAGCGAGCGATCGTGTAAGAGAAAGTGAGAGAGAGAGCTAGTGAGAAAGTAGAGTGGAATTGAGTAAAGTGAAGCTAACCAAACCACAGGATTCCGGATTTAGACACCGTCCCACCCACCACCCACAAACGTCATCGGTCGTCGAGGCCTTTTCAAAGCTCTCCTTCTCTTTCTCGTCTCTCTCACCTCCACCTCATCATGGGATGTACGCTGTCCAAGGAGGAGCGTGATGCCTTAGAGCAGAGCCGTAATATTGACAAGAAACTGAAGGAGGATGGCATGCAAGCCGCCAAGGATGTTAAACTTCTCCTTCTCGGCAAGTCCTTTCACCCCTTTTAAAACGTATTTTCCATCTAAAATTAGCCGAAGTCGCTTCCACGGTGCCGTTGACATTTAGTTCCTCAAAATCAGTCGCCTTGGGCAAATTTTAGACATGTGGTTCTGTGATTACTTCGTTGTTCTGGGTGCTCCTTGATTCAGACTACAGTTTTGGCATTCCTCGTCGATTGAATTTTGTCAAGCGGAATTCTTTTACGTTATCAATCCTTTTGTCCTTGAAATTATGCGTTCTCTCGACGAGGAGTCTTTAACAGTAGATCAGATACTGTATCAACGAGTTAGAAACCTAATACCTTAATCTTTCTCCCTGTTGTTGTTTAGTTCTTTAACTTAGCAAGTTCCTTACCACCGCTATTTTTCCTTTTTTCCTTAAAAATGAATACGTCACATGTGCGTGACATGCCCGACGGGTTCAGGTAGGAAAACGCATTAAAATAGGTTTTTCGGATCAGTTGCTTAATTTTAGGTTTATCCCCTTATTCTTCTTCTGCGTGCCATGATAATGAAGCTCGGTATACCTGTCCAATCGACAGTCTCGACCATCCCCGAAAGGGGCAAGTGTCCGCACACTAACATCTGTGACACTTCAGAGCCCTCTTAGGCTTCCCCTGGGGGACATGAACGGACCAAATGGCCTTGTTCTTGTGTGTGTGTGTGTGTGTTTGTATGTGGAGGGATTACGTGTGGATGTGTGTGACGCAAATCGCTCCCACGGCGGCTGGTAGGAAAGCCTCCAGTTGTCTGCCCACATCATGATTATGGCCCAAAAAAGCATTTACTCGGGAAATAATTGCTGGGTTTCACGATCTATCTCTCCCGAAATAAAAAGATACGGTTTTTTTTTGATGACTGGACAAAACTTCGTTGGAAAAAAAGCTGCTTATCGGGAGTCGGAATAGCTGGCCCAAGTTTGAACCACAGTAAGTTGGGATCGACCGACATAGTCAAATCTACCCAAAAGAGGAGGTCAACTTCTTGTCACATTTTGATTGATCATCTTCCACCAACAATGTGCAACTTTTTTGCCATCTAAATGTTTGAGGACCTTTCTGCCCCCTGAAAAAGGACTCACCTTGATCTGCTTTCTCTTCATTCAAGGTGCCGGAGAGTCGGGCAAGAGTACAATTGTGAAACAGATGAAGTGAGTACCTTTTGCTTTTTGCTATCCCTTTCTCCCCCTGTTTGTACACCTTTGGATCGGCGTTTTGTGCGTGCCATTGTGGCCGGGGGATGCGAAGCTGGCAAAAGCGTAAGCGCTAGTGCCTAGTGCTGGCGACTGTGGCGATTAATTGCTGGAACACACTGCATTTAATGCATTCACGGATAAAGTGGGCTTTAGTGGATGGATGAGTGGGTGGGTGGATAGATGGATGATTTGCGATAGCATCATTTTAAAAGCCATCCTCCAATTTGTCCCTCCTCGCCGATTTGCTAGTCATTGCTGCGCTTTGTCGCGCCTCCACTCTAGGAACTTGCAAAAATAAAGCTGTAAGGCTTCTTAATACCACATTTTTATGGTAATTTTAAGCTCAATTTAGTAGCAGAGTGGGAGTGGATTTGACCTCCCATTTATGATTGGTTAATAGTATTCCATCATGGCTGGGGTATCTATACTGGCAAAGGGCGATCAGTTCGGTATTGTTTGTGCCGGTTTTTCCAAAGGTGATTTACCGAGACGTCGAAAAGTTTCCGTGTGTCTTCGAATTCACATCTGATTTTCACACAGTTGGTTTAGCATTGCTACAACTGTTTTCCCTTTTCAAAGCAATCTAAAATCACCTTTATAAATGTTATAAGAATTGTATAAATGAGGCCCTTTTCTGTGTTGTAGGCTCTTACAAATGCTAAATATTTGTCGTTATGCTAGGATAATTCATTCCCAGTACGTTTCAAGTGTCTGTTGGGAATTGAAAAGCGGAGTAGAGAGGGATGTAACAACGTGGAATAAAAGCGCATCCTTTGAAGGGGCAAATTGTTGTGTGCATTGTTGTGGCCTAGTTCATACGCTCTTGATCAGCGCTCTTGGAACCTGCCTCGTGGTTGGGTCTAGAAGGGAGCCAAAATGCTCAGACACGTGTTTTTGTCGTCACTAGGAGTTGGCTTGTTCATCTAGCAAAACATTTCGGCTCGTCGTATGGAATAGTTCATCTTTTGCTGCTAAAGTAAGATGAGAAGCCACTAGCTGCCTTAGTCACCTCTATAAATCAACTCAAAATGAGGGTGTTGTCAAAAACTAGACTGGTTTGCGAATGGAAATGCGATTTGAATTTCCTTTCAAAACGCGATAATTACCGCTGTGATGAAAGAGTAAGTATGCTGGTGTGCCTTGTGGTAGTGAATTCATTTTTATTCCCATTTTTCAAAGGATCATTCACGAGGGTGGTTTCACTCAGGAAGACAATAAGCAGCACAAACCCGTCGTCTACAGCAACACTATTCAGTCCATGGCGGCCATCTTGCGGGCGATGAATACTCTCGGCATTCCATTCGGTGATCCTGTACAGTGTGTAAGTATTTGTCTCCTCCTGTGATCGAGTTGTCGGATAGTGAATTGAATAGAAGTTGAATTTTGATTACTTTTTCGTGCACTAAAACAGCCCGAGGATGCACGAGTTGTGAGTGACGTGATTCAGGCGATGCAAGACACCGAACCCTTCTCCGAAGAACTTCTAGAAGCCATGAAACGACTTTGGGCCGACTCCGGTGTCCAGCAGTGCTTTGTGCGGTCAAACGAGTACCAACTCAACGACTCCGCGAAGTAGTAAGTTCCCCTCCCCTCCCCTCCCCTCCCCTCCCGACGATTACGCTTAATCTACAGGTGACACCGCTCCTCTTAATAATCTACCTCGGCCTATTTTTACCAGCTTCCTCGACGATTTGGATCGGTTGGGAGCAAAGGACTACCGACCCACTGAACAGGACATCTTGCGAACGCGAGTCAAAACTACTGGTATTGTTGAAGTCCACTTCCAATTTAAGAACATGAATTTTAAGTAAGTTCACCTCATTCTGCGCTACATAGGACTTGAAGGAATGCTAATTATCTGAGCCCCCTTGTTTGGTCTAGACTCTTCGATGTGGGTGGCCAGCGTTCGGAACGGAAGAAGTGGATCCACTGTTTCGAAGACGTCACAGCGATCATCTTCTGCGTGGCTATGAGTGAGTACGACCAGGTGTTGCACGAGGACGAGACCACCAACCGGATGCAGGAGTCGTTGAAGCTCTTCGACTCCATTTGCAACAACAAGTGGTTCACCGATACGAGCATAATCCTCTTCCTGAACAAGAAGGATTTGTTTGCGGAGAAGATTAAACGTTCGCCTCTCACCGTCTGTTTTCCCGAGTACCCTGGTACGTCTCCGGCCCTCCATTCCCATTTAACGATGGCTCCTTGTGTATTAGATTCTGGTGTCACACATATGTGACACCCGGCATTCTCACCCATTCTAATGTTGCGAAGTCCTTGACGTGTACCTCACCACTTTACGTTGACTGGTTGCTTCATATTGCGAATTGTGGATAGATTTGTTAGGTCTAAAGTCACAAAATTTTTTTACGATTTTGGTCTGAGGAGAAGTGGTTGAAGTGACCAGCTAATAAATGTTGGTGTTGTTGCTTTATTGCGACAATAAAATGTCAAAGTTTCGCTGGTGGGTCTTCCCTAGGGGTTTCGACAACGCATGTGCCAAGCAGTTTTTTTTGCGGAGGGAAATAAATGCTAGATAAGTATGGCTTGTTCCATAGTACACAGTTAATTCGTAGTTTCGTTATGCCTTAAAAACGGATTAAGTTACTGATTTCGAAATTTCTGGTTTGCAAAAGTCGTCCGCCTAAAATTTCACGGCGAAGAAGTTTGGATTTACATGACCTCCAAATCACCTGTGTTCAACTGCACATCTGAACAAAAATTTTTCCCCACAGTTTTCTTTGATGGCGTGTCCACTCAATTTCCCGCCATCCCACCTATATGTGGGCGTTAAGCCAATTCCCATGCGTACATCCACTTTAGTCGTTTTATTACAAATATTGCAACATGGGACTAGTTTATTGTTTTCATGCATCCGAATCGCCATGGTTGGTGTCTTGAATGGGCGGGCATTGTTCTGGAATCTTTATGGTCTTGTCATCACAGCTAGCTAGCCACCGTGAACACCCGACTTCCTCCCTTGATTTGTGTTTCTTCAGTCTTGAATGCAAAGGCCTAGCTGTCATTGGTGGGAGTCCTTCCATCCCAGTCGTGGAACCAAGCGTGTTGTATTTTCTGATCGTAGGCAAGCAGACATACGAGGAGGCAGCAATCTACATCCAGGCGTCCTTTGAGGCGAAAAATCGGTCGCAGAACAAGGAGATCTACTGTCACCAAACCTGCGCCACCGATACCAACAACATCCAGTTCGTCTTTGACGCCGTCACTGACGTGATCATCGCCAACAATCTAAGGGGCTGTGGTCTCTACTAGCTACTGGGGGAGGGAAGGGTGACGAAGTAGGCCACATTCACTTCCCTGACGCCCCCAAGATCTCCAATTCCTTCCCTCCTCAATGCTGCGCAGCTCTTGGTATAATAGCTTTGTGGTGTTGCCCATGCTAGTTTGACTTCCTTTTCTTTTCTTCGTCTTCTTTTCCTCTGTTCTGTGAAATACCCTATCCTTTCTTCCTCCCTCCACCTAACTCACCCGTGTGTGTTTGCACTCCGCGAAATCTCCGTGCGCGCGTCGTTATCCTTCCAACTCCATGTATCCCTATGTCCCCTACTCCCTTTCTTTCCTCCTCCTTTTTGAGTTCTTCTGCTCTAGCGTCCTCTTTTAATTTAAGAGAGAATTGACGCCGCTATCGACGGTGATTTTGAAATGAGGAAGTTGATGGTGATACTACTACTAATGATAAATATATGACTGTAAAGCGTATGCACCAGTATCTTTTCCCTCTTCCTATGAAGAGAAATAGACTTATTGTTTGTGTGTAGCAACTCCGGTTCTTCTTGGCATTGCTTCATCTGAAAATCCCCCCCAGTGGGTTATTAAATTGAGTTTTATTTCTTCGATGCTTCATCCTTTTCTAACTTTGTTTAAGACTGCAAAATTGGGTCCATTTCCACAATCTCTCCTAAGTGAATAATGCCAACATGTCAACTAGTAGTTGCGGTGACAGTTTTTTGTCACTTAAATGAGGCACTCAAGATTTTGTTTGGACTTTACTGTTTGCCATCCTTCAAAACGTGTCTTGTGGGGTGACATGAAGTGGGTATATCTTGCATACGAAGCAACCATCTGGATGGCGGGACCCGAAGCAGGGTAGCCTCCCTGCTGATTATCAAAAGAGAAGGGAATTTCTTTGGATAAATTTATTGTGATGCTTCTGCCGTAACATTGAAAATTTCCTAATTATAATACAGTGCGATGGTTTAATGAGTTAGGTCGGCTGAATGTGGAATAAATAAGCAGGCAGACCTCGTGACCTTTCGTAGCATCCATGTTCTTTCCAACTGTGTCTCGGAGTTTCGCCTGAGGCTTTTTTCTGTGCCCACATATACCTGATGACGCATGCTGTGACAATAAGTGGGAGGACAGGAGGTGGGAAAAAAAATTCAGACTGTTCTATTTCTGACTGACTATTTTGAATCTTTATTGTATGAATTTGCCCCACGTGATGGTGAATAACCCAACCCAAGATTAGATTCCGTTGAAGGAGGTGGGGCTCCTTGGACAACCAAGTAACCTGTTATATGTACATAAGACTCCAAGACTGCCCGGTAGATGAATGAAGACAATGCTCGGTAGATAATACAGTAGGGTTTTGGGCTACCGACATGGCCTGGAGGCCAACCCACTCTGCGAAGGTACAATAACGGAGACTCCTGCCGCCCGTGTCAGCCATCACCCACGAGCTAACAGTGCCAATCATCTAATTTTCTTGCCAATGAGGAGATGCTTGACTGCAACGTCAGTGACCCCTCTTGACAATTCTACTGAACCTGGAGTTTCAGCCTTTTTGAGAACCGGATTCGGAGACGGGAGATGTGATGACTATCATGTATGCTCACCCCTAGTCGTAGATACATCGACCCAAATCCAGAGTTATTTAGTAAATAGCAGTGTCTACAATAGTCCCCCGGGGGGTAGGGTTCCCAATCTCTTCCTCCTTGCCACTTTTTTTCTCACTTCACTGCTGCCTAGCCATATTTCTCTGGGTTCAATCCAGCCTGTAGAGACTTGGAGGAGGTACCGCGTATTCACATCCTTAAAATCTGAATACGGGTACAGTTGACAGCTCTATAACCAACTTTTCTATATGATTCAAGATTAGTGTTACTTCAATTGTTAATACTTTTCATGCAGACCAAGGTTGGACATCATTTCCAGCTCTTCTGCTAGGAGTCGCCATGGTTTCTCCTATCTGCAGTTATGAATTTTTTCTACCCCTCTACAGTTCATCGCCCTGCAGTATAACTCAGGATAGATGCCCTTTAAGATAGGGTTCGCTTACCGCTGCCATCAATGCGAGCCTCTGAAATTGCCCCGAGGATGAAATCCGTCAACATTCCAGGCCAGACAATATAATATTGAAGTTGAGAAGGCTTGGGGATGCTGATGCACTCCAAATTCCAGTCGATTTCGCGGAAGTACCATGGCAGAGGACCCAAGTGGTCCCTTTTACCAAGAACTAGATTTACACAGACAACCAACGTATTACATTCTATGATGGAAGCAATGCTTGGGTTGTCCACACCTTAATCATGTTAATCGGGATAGATTGAAAACAGACACAATTTCAAATCCAGGTTGGAAACGGTAACGGGAATGTACCACTTTAATGACCTCAGAAATTAAGGCGGGAGAAGTTGGTATGTCCCAGAATTTCGCCAAAACTTTTTACTTTGAATGCATGATAGTATCCGTAATTACTGTGGATTAATGGAGATGATGGGGAATGGTTGAACCCTCCAGTGGGAATTTTAGCTCTCTGGAAAATACTGTCAAAAAGATTTTTCAATATGCCCCTAATAGGTGGCGTTCAGTTCCTCCCTGATCTCCTCTTCAAATCGCTTCAATTTTGTGCCTCTAAAGGGAAAGCATAGCACACCGACAAGATTTATCTTCTCTCCACGACCATGTTGACCATATGGCAGTGCATTTTTGCCTGCAGTGAATATCCTCTGTGGATTTTGCGCCGAAATGTACTTTCAATGAAGCATCGTTTTTCTAGGGTGTGTGTATTCCGGAGATCTGTGTGACCTTCCTGCCCACCCTCGTGGACTAGGATGGCTATTGCTTGCTTTAAATTAGTTTTGGTGGTTAGAACTGAATAAGTGCAAATGTTGACATTTGCTTCAGCATCACTTTGTGGAGTTTTTTTCAGGCCTTCGTGATTAGTTTTTGTCTTTTTGCCATTTACATAACAAAGCTGTCGCTTCTCTCATTGAGAGATGACTTGCTTCAACAGTGGCAGAGATAAGCAATCTAACTTGATGGCCGGATACGACGTCGAGGTATTCGTTTGGAAAGATCAAAATCACTCCAACACGAAGTGATCCATAGGGCATTTCACATAGCTCGCACAAAGTCGAGAGGAACCCAAGTAGCCGGGCGTAGCTCTAACGTATACTTATTCAATGACCCTGCTAGTTTGTTCCACTCTGCCTGCTAAAGAACGATGTCCAAGTTTTGACACTACTCACCAGGTGAGTCCCAAAAGATGCACATCAATTAATGAATTGAGAATCCTCCTCACCGCG
The DNA here is from genome assembly GCA_001870725.1 of Taenia solium. Lineage (NCBI taxonomy): Eukaryota > Metazoa > Platyhelminthes > Cestoda > Cyclophyllidea > Taeniidae > Taenia > Taenia solium. The sequence goes on along the minus strand of MIEF01008298.1, from coordinate 181,954 downwards.
AAGCAAGTTTGCACTGCCTTCATTCCAATCTGAAGACCTGTGATGACCGTAGGAGGAGAGGAGTCGAGGCCAACGCTACGGAAAGGCTCAAAACAAGATAGAGGTAGTAATTTAGCATTACATTCCCTTGGGTTGCACATGTTATTACATTAATTTTCTTAATACCTCTTAATTCTTTCTTCACATTGGTGTTATTGAGACCTGCCGTTAGCTTCCCAGCCCATCCAGCCGTATATTCAGTCACCTCGAACCTGAATTGGTTTTTGACTGTCAACGGTTATTTAATGGAAAAGGTTGGATAAAATTTACCTAAAGGAAATGCTTGTTCATTATTTTTTCATAGTTTTAAGTACTGTTTTGTTTTTTGAAGTTCGAAACTGCTAATAATAGCTCTACTTACAACTCCTTTTCAGTGGCAAGGAATTCCCCGGCTACTTTCAATTTGCCCCAAAAACATGATTTATGCGCTGGTAAGTGGTGGGTTGGAGGTACTTTTCAAAAAAGGAAGGCGATGAAATCATTCTTTCACGTGATCGTCCCACTCGACCGGCAATGTGCATTCTTCTTCCCTCGTGGCCACAATTCAGATACCTTCAGTGGGAACTCGAGTTCTCCCTTCTTCGACTTCATTGTTTTTGTTCATGACAAAACATAAAACTCCTCGACTTGGTGACGGGCAACTTCTACCAACGCTTCAAGCACAGACGGTTCGATTGGCGACATTTGGAAGCTGAATGCTCCCCTTTTTCGCCTCCTGTCACGAGGGCTTATGAGACTGGAAGTGGCTTCGCACCATGACGGAAAACCTCCAAATTCCGTGCATTTAGATGAATTAACAATATCCTTTTAGTTGTCAGGCCAACTGAATAGGGCATTTATTTGAGAAGGCGTGGTCTAGGTTGGACTATCTTCCAGATGGAGCGTGTGCTGCATGTCAACCCAATCTGTCCAATCTGGCCTCATTCTCACCCTTCCATCCCTTGGATGTCACTCAGCCTTCTAGCTGGGTTAGTTGTAGTTTTCCGTGCTTTGAAAAACAAGAAATTTTAGAATTTTGTGAGTCTCTTGCTGATTAATTACAATGAATAGATCTCCATGGTTTCAGATACGCGTTGTCGGCATACAGAAGGGGTTGGGGCTACTGGTATAGCTTGGAGGACAGGCAACCAGGGGGAGTTACAAGAACAGAGCTCCTACATAATCCCTTCACCAAAACCGAGAGTTAAACAACCAACGGTGATTGTCAGCTCAATTGATTCCTTTGTAGAGGGATGAATAACATCTCGTGTATCGAACCCCTCCACCGCCAATGTGACACCCCGACTACTCCTTGTAACAAAGGGGTAGAACAACAAGGTTAAAGGCCAGGATTGTAAGTAGCATGATCAGGACCATCCGCCACGAATGGCCAATTGAAGAATCCCAAGGTGTGAGGGTAGCGGATTGGACAGTAGCCACAGGGAAGGGAATAGAACAACCAAGAGACTGTCCAAAGCATCCTTCCTCAACCAGGATTCCTGAAACAAATTTTTCCGTGCATAAATTGCTCATATCTTCACTACATTACATCCTCGCTTGATTTCCTCCAAAATATGTTTAATTAAAGAGCAACGTCCCTCAACGCCCTTAATGTATCAGCCTGAAGCCCTCACCACCCCTGAGAATGTCCTTAACTTCATTCCCCTATGACCATAAAACCCTGTTCCCTTGGATAAATAACCAATTATGCATAAACCAATCAACCGTTTTTCTTTGTCCACCTCTTTTCCACATCCGCTCTAAGAATATGTCTATTCAAAATTAAATTGCTGCAGCAATATGCCGAGGTGGAGGGCCAAAATAGTTGTGAAGGTGGATTATGCAGCTGTCACCTGTGGCTTTTTATGACCCAATATCACGCTCATCATCGTCGTGAACACCCAACAGCTGTAATTTCACAATCCTACCCCATTCTCAGTCCCACGAACGTCAGTCTCACAGCCTGGGCACACTAATGCGTATGCGCATCAACACTTGACAGCCCTCTCATTCGTCCGTACGTTACATGCGCCCGCGCACGCGAGTCAAACACACCACCATCGATTGACGCTGGCGTGGCATGCTCGCCCCTGTGCGGTAATGATTCGGACATTGCTGCCTAGGTCTGGGCAAGGAGACCGTGTAAACATTACTACTAAAATAAAAACAACCCTCATAAATACCCCTCTCTCCTGAGCAATGAAAATTTGTTCCCTAATGTTCCACCTAGACGACCAATTGCGCATCAGTCGGAAGGATGGAAACTCCCCCAAACCATCTCAGCTCACTCTATTTCCGTAATGATTCCAGAGTTTGCCACAGTATCTGCTATTTCAACCGTACATCGCTTTAGTGTCAAATTAGGTGCATGATCCCATCATTTCCTCATCTCGAAGATTGACGCCATCCTGCTTCCAATTTAGATTCCTCTAGAAAAACCTTTAATGACGGGAACCACCCCCACGGTGCCGCTCTACCGACCATATTCCGAATTGTAGTTCCCTAACTCAACTCCCCAACCCTCACAAAGTACTCTCCTCTTCAATTGGTTGCCTTCTTCGAAATGATTTTGCCCGCGCCAATGCCTCCTACCAATGGGAACTCGGAAGCCCCAAGGTGTGTGGATCAAGACGTGCCTGTCCGTACCACTCATTGCCGTTTCCCATGCCTAGGTGTAAACCAATGAGTGTGGCGACAAGTCTCAAGGACAACCAATCATGCCGCGACCTAATTGCCTGGCCTTATGGGACACGCCGGTTTGGCTGGCGTTCACACAAACCTAGCGCTTAGCTCCCTCCCTGCTAGCTCGTCTGTTCAGTGGCCATTTCGTGTGCGCTGGGATTTTTAAATTGCGTTTTCTAATTTCCGAATGGGTTGCCTTTTGTCAAAGGAAGATCGAGAGGCCCTAGAACAGAGCCGAAACATCGATAAGAAACTCAAAGAGGATGGTATACAGGCTGCTAAGGATGTTAAATTGCTCCTCTTGGGTGCGTTCTGCAGTTCCAAATTGTCAGTCTATGCGCAATTTGACCTGTTTTTTAAGTGATTGCTTGAAATTATATGAAAGTTCTTGGTTCTCTGCCGGCTTTCGTGTGTTTCCCTTAATTTTTTGATTAAGCAATGCGTCAATTGTACTTTTCACCTGTATTTTCGAGTGGATGTAGTGTATCTAAGGTTAGTCGGATAACAAATTCAGTCTCCCATCTTTTTATGCGCTACTCCTAATGATTTTTCACCAAAAATGCTTCTGTTAGGAATGATAGTTCATTTGAACTTATTGCCTCGTTCGAAGCGCCAACTATCGCCATATTGTCTCGCAAAGGAATTTGTTTTTTTTTTCCGGACATTCTGCCCTTCCAATGTGTAGGCGCCCATTGGTCGTGAATCAGGGCTCTAGCAAAACATTTGAATTAACGGTGTTGGTAGTCGTGACACGACATGGGCTTCGTCTGCTGGTTTCATTCAGTTCCTTGACGTCGAGTCTTAATTATCAGTTATGTGCGACTGAGGAGATCTATTGGACAACGTAATGCAGCATCTTTCGCTTTTTTAGGGCAGGAGTACCTTCAAAATCCCTCACTTTATGTCCCGCTCTATCTTTCAACTCGTCTTTATGATCTTCGAGCACTTTTTTGTGGATGTATTTCAATATTGCACCATCTCCTTATGCACTTTGACGTGCGTCAGGTTGTGCTAACCCCCCAATGCCTGTCTTTGTGTCCTCTGAATACTTTGACGAGGTTGTGTCCTTGACATTCTACTCCTCGATTTAAAGTTAATTGAGTTAAAAATGGCATTTTGCGCCATCAGTTCCATGGCATGGCATTCCAGTACGATTCTTCAGAGTTAGTAATCTGTCTGCCTTTCAGGTGCTGGTGAATCGGGGAAAAGTACGATTGTCAAACAGATGAGGTGAGCGATAACTGGGAATTTTCCTTTTGCAACTATTTGGTCTCTTATTTTGTCCTTTTATGTCTGCTCAGAATCATTCATGAGGGTGGCTTCACACAAGAGGACAACAAACAATTTAAGCCCGTGGTGTACAGCAACACCATCCAATCAATTGCCGCCATTCTGCGTGCCATGAACACTCTGGGCATTCCCTACGGCAATCCTAGGCAGTGTGTAGGTCTTCTTGGTTTCATGACATAGCCACTGGACTATGGTTACTTGGGTTATACAAAGTTATGAGTCTTTGGGGTAGCCAATGCAAGTCAATTTTGCCTGGGCGTGGTTGATTCGTCTTATTGGTGGTGGTGAAAGTACTGATATCACCGCCCTCCACCCTTGAGGTAATGGGGCTGCAGTTGCTGTCATCGTCGGTTTCTTTTGACTTCTTACTGCACCATTGCTGCCGCCAGCTTCTTTTAGTGCTGCCTGACAGTTATCCTCGGGCTTGCACCATTAGCTTTTACAGCGCCAACCTCCTACTTACCACCGCTCTTTCCCCTCTCATCATCATCGTCACCATATAAGCAGCTTCTATGTCATTTGACCTGTGATGCGCCCCAGCTCGTGTGCGTCGAAATTGCTGAATGAATGAATAAACGAATGGAGCTTGGAAGGTTTCGGGTTGCTGCCTATGCTCATACCTTCTCTCGACTGGGATTATGCTTCCACCTTACTGAACTTGGTACGCATCCGTTGACTAGCCACATCGTAGCATGCAATCCAAGGATATTGGCAAAGTATGCTTTTTACTGAACCGCAATTTGTGATTCAATTGCATTTGAACCAATGAGTTTTCGCCAAAAAAATTCTGTATCCACCTGGGGGAAGCTCATGGCTTCCTAATATTACCGAAAGCGATGGGTTTATTGACTTCTCACACTATTTATGGTTCCTGAAATCGTGAGCGGTTAATGCTGTATCATTCCTTTGATTTTTTTTTCAAAACACTTGGATCAGTGAAGCAATTCATGTTTGGTAGTTGATTTGTTCTTGCTTTCTTCATGAAACCTATGCAACATAGAAGTGGCAGTCAGTGCTTTATGGTCGAGTCTTGGTGATAACTTGGCCCATAACTCTCCTTATTTGAACCTTCTGGAAAATGGTGCTTTGGACTTTTGTTGGTAGGGTTGCCAAAGTATATACCTGGCGTTATCGGTTCTCTGATCTAAATGGGCAGAGACCATGCGAAGTTAACTATTTGCCGAAGAGGACATATGGAGACAGTAGTCCATTGCTTTCATTTTTTTGTTGAGTTGCCTTGTGGGTGAATGATCTACTTTGTGTGGGGTGTTAGTGGAGGGAGCAATTTAACACCTGGATGTGCCCACTGTGGGAGTTTGTTTTTACTGCAACGCCTTTATTACTGCTTTGGCAGCTCTCAGCTCTAAGTACTTAATTGTGACAACTTTCTTCCAAGTGGAAGTCAGGATTTTTCAAGGGACGATAATCTACTACCTACAGAAACCTCTGTTTCACAACCCTCAGCTAAACAATATGTGTAACACTTTCCTAGTCTATTGACTCTATGCAGTTTGTAGATCCTATTGACGTTTTAATCCGTTTTCAGCGGTGTTTCCGGTTTCCTGTTTTCTTCTTAAATATGAATCCTGTTAAACTGCTGAAAAAAATCCATTTGTAATCCGCTTTTTTTTACGAGGAAATGGTCTCTTGATCATCCAATCTCGGTTCAAGTTTAAAGCTAATCCACTCACCAGCGAAAACACTTTCAACCACGCTTAAATTTTTCTCCTTTGCTTAAGCATTTCTTTCTCATCGGGACAAGACAAATCGTGCACAACGGTGAATCATAGTTTCTTGCGGTATTTCGGACGTACAGATCTGTCGAGTAGCATCCTACCTTTCTGTACGCCTTTTTTTTCATCTTGCGCATCTTCGGTCTTGTATGGCGCTAGTCAGTGAAAATGGGCTATCCGAGTTGTGGTAAGCTTCCCTCAGTGGTAATTACTGTTAACCTGCGAGTTGGTCTGAGGACTGCTTGTTTTAATTAACACGCTCACTGTCATAGTGTCAGTCTAAACTCAGTCACCCTAGTCCAATTATTTTATTGTTTTACTGTGACGCCGATTCAATTACTCCTCAAGAATCAAAATGTACCTAACTGTCTTCTTCGAATCAAGAGCATCCCACATCCCTTTGAATGTGTCAAACTCCACCTATCTGCTTGAGACACCCATTGGTGTGAATCGGTGTGAAGCATGTCTCATATTTGTGACCATTGGACTGAGGGACATCGTGTCGTTATGGCTATACCGCTGTTATCGAATTTTTGAATGCAATTATATCGTAGCCAGGAATACGTACAAGTGCATTGCCGTACAAAAAATGCCGGGTTCACTTTACCATATTTGAAGCGGGGAAATGGCTTACGTTTCAATGATATTGGGTCAGTAACATACTCTGAATCTCATGGCTGCTAGCTCAAGGAAAGTGATATGGTTTAACTACTTCCACAAGCACATTATATGCCTAATCTGATCCCTTGTTAGATCCCTCACGGGGCTGGGAAGTTTCTGTCAGTCATACCCTGCGCTCGCTTAACACCCCGTGTGTATATATTGTAGATCATCTACGCTTTTATTGTTTGAAGGTCGAGGCTTAAGTTAGAGAGTCACTGGAATTTTTCACATTTTGACGTCCTTTCCCTAGATTAATGCATCGGAAGGCAGGTGATCGCAGGCTAGGGCGTGTCCCCGAAATACCAGTATTGCACTTTCACGGCAATCAAAAGATCAAAAGTATTCAAAGTTGAATGATAGTGATTGTAAATTTAGGAAGCATTTCATACTTTTCATTTTTTATGAACGTACTTTTACATGTACTTGGGGGTGAGGTAAACGGTGTTAGGTGTCCAGTGTTCTAGCAGGTAGACCTGTGGGATTTGTTTTATTTTGGTTTCATTGTTGCAGTTTTTGTTTCGGTAGACCTATGACTGGAGGGAGGCAACACAGTGCTCTCGACCCTTGGTTCTGATTGCATCAAAATGTCTGAGCTTCTTCGGGAGGCCAAAGGGCAACAATTTACCAGCCTGTGCAATGGAGAGACTCGGTGATACACATTGTTCAAGACATTTAGCAACTACCTCAGTTGCATGACGACACGTATAACTAAAATAGCAGCAACCGATTACTGAAGAGAAGGGAACGCGTCCTATGCGGAGACCCCTTATTTTCATTCATGGCCCTTAGTTACCAGCGGAAATGTTATATTCTTTTGAAAAACTTGATATTTAACTCTTCATCAATCAAGGTGTGTCGTAATGTAGATAAGGTAGCAGTAGGGGCACAATTTGCTTCTTTTGTCTGAGTAGTAAATTCGACTGTTTCCCACTTTTGATTTGAGAATCGATGGCGTCCTTTGGAGTTTACTGAGATATTCTCTGATTAATCTTGATTCTCATGCTGTTGCGTTTATTCCGCGATTCTGATGGCGAAGGGTGAAATGCCATCTGAAACAGGTAACAGAGTCGACTGCATGATAATGTGTGCGAGTGGAAAGTTGAGGAGATCAAGTGAACTCTCTCCACCCCTTATTGTAGACGGAGGACGCACGCGTTGTGAACGAGGTCATCCAATCAATGCACGACACGGAGCCCTTCTCCGACGAACTTTTGCAGGCCATGAAACGTCTCTGGGCCGACCCTGGCGTCCAGCAGTGCTTTCAGCGCTCCAACGAATATCAACTCAATGACTCGGCCAAGTAGTAAGTCAATCCCTCTACAACATTTTCCTTTTTAAATTAGATCCTGATAGAGTTACCCCTATCCGGATGGTACGATTTGGGGTTGAATCTATTGCTTCTGATTAGGGTAGTACTCAACGTAGTACGTGACTTTGTTCTATTTTGAGTATTATTCATAGCAGTACCAGTTGCGGCATTACAAATATATATTGGTGCTTTATAACCATCAGTTAGAAAATAATAAAAGCAATATGATAAAAATTGTACCGTGGCAGGACCCCGAAGTCAGTTCGTGTAATTTAATGGGATCAATTCCTTGTAACCTTTTTCTGAGTGACCTTAAGAACGTATTTTGAAGGTCGTGCTACTTCCACTTTGCAGTCCTTGGATGATCTCCAAAGACGTCTTATGACACTAACTAGGAAATAGGATTGGTACCAACCCAGTGTCTTCGGTACCACGGATGAAGTTCAACTCCACCAATTTGATGGTCAGATTACGCAAGACTTGGAAAGTCTATGTGGTGCTACAATTTACCTGACGATAGGCCCCTTGTTTTCACCCCTGTCTTACTGGTCGCAATCCTGTCTGGCTGAGGCCCTCTACAAAAATGCCTTGAGGGACTTTTTTTTGAAGATTTGCCCAGAATTCAGTGGTGTCCCCACGGCAGGAACAAAACCTGTCCGAATCGATAGATAAGGGCCCCTGTAGAACTGATTGAATTACACCTGTTTTATGCACTATTCATTACTGTAAAATTACACAATTTTCTGGAAAGTGTTCAGATATATCAACAATTCATGACTGGTATGGTGTTTTCCAGAAGGTCACGGTCAATTTTTAACTAGGTTTATTTTCACACATTTCTGTACGGATTTGTTTTTGCTATTAGCTACACCACGTATGCTGACAGATGTCCAAGGGCTAAATGTGTGTGTAAAAAGGGGACAGTTGGGTATGCAGTAAAGCTAGGGTGTTTTTCCACACACACACACACACACACAAAACCACTGTTCCTCTATACCTTCTCGTCTGCCTGCTGCGAAGCTAGAGAGACTGGGTTTTGTTTCTCGTTTTGTCTCATAGCACTGACTGACTCCTTTTCGATTTATGAGTACCTTTAAGCGCGTTTAACCATGTGAATACGCTTAGTGTGTTTATTACGTCGATGCTGTGAAATGTGGTAAAATAGTAAATGAACAGGACGATTTTTCACTACAAACAAACAAAGAAATTGACAATGTGGTTCCACCGCCTTCAAAAGAAGGCTAATGAGGAATCGGAAGTTTGGATTCCTTAACCCTTGTCTGGGACGTTGGGTCGAATGATCGAAAGGATTGGGGAAGGTAAGGAATCGGTAAACTCGATAAGATCATTTTTACGGGCTAAAAAATTCAAAATATCAAGGTGTTTCGCACAACCTATAGGACTTTAAGTAATGAAATGGAACTTTTCCCGCATAGGAGACAATCACTGTTTCAGAAACTTAACATCTACTGTTAAGAGGGCGGAAGTGTTTTGATTTCATGCTACCAGAGTTTGGTTCTTGGACCATTAACGAAAGCATTGTGACAGAAAAGGCCGCCTTACCAATAATTAGTACAAGCTTGTATTATCCGTTGACCTTTACTGCGGCATTTTGCAATGACACGGGCTAGTTTTGCTGGCTACTTTGGAGAAGCTCTCTGAACGGGAAGGTAACTTGAAACTCAAGAAAGTCCATGCTCTGTAAAGTCTTGTGTAAATGAATCAAATATGATTTATTTAGGCAAGACGGCATGAATCCTATTGGTCTTTCTGATTGAGGCTGTCAAAGAGTGTCTCACTGTGGGTTGTAAAATGGTTGAACTCGTTTTGACATTTGTTGTCGTCCCGCGCAACAACGATGGGGTCTGATATGCAATCTCTCTCCTTATCAACCCCCAATCCAGGCCTTTTTAACGTTCTCTAAGGTGGGAGGACAGCATGATTTTCGTTACCCACCCTTCTAAGCCTCATGAAGGATGCGGAGAATTCTCTCGGCAAATTCGATTGCCTCAAATACTTGCTCAATTCAAACAAAACTTAAATGACAAACGGCGTTGTGGGAGAGAGAGAATATTTAAGGTTTTTGGAAATGCATGGCTTACAGATGTAAATGCACTGGATGTCATTGTCAAATAGCTACGCTTAGGTCCACAGATTCACTGGTCTTCTTATGCTCACACACAAAAGACCATTGCTCTTCCATTCTATGTCTTCTAGTGAATTGGAGGTTGTGAATGTTTAACTTATATCCAGGCGTGAAATTGTGTTCTTTGATCACGTTTCAAACCCTGCTAGGCATCGTCTGCTAGCCGATCCCTGTGGCAGTGTAAATGGGGAGTAAGGGAGCGAGCTACTAATGTGGTACAGTCGCTACTGAAAATTGGTAAAACAGCAACGAAGTCTTTTTCTGTGAAAAGAGTTGGACACAATGCTTAGCTTTGATTTGTGAAATGGAGCGGTTTTTTTTCGCAGACAGTGGGTAATTACCCGTTGAAAAAGCCCGACTTCCGCCTAGAATGTTGCTACAGTTAGAGAGCTGCGAGTTGTCGAAGCAGCAACAAAGGCGTTTTGGTAGAAATAACTTCTTGGGAATTGACTGACAGCCTTTTCAAGTCCTCTTTAATAATTCCGCCCTTCACACCTTGAGCAGCAGCAATCAACAAGTCCTTGGAATAGTGACTGTGTTTATTTTTAAACATCGTAATAACGACTGTCTACTGGGTGTAGTCAAGGCGAGTTGGGGAGCCAAATCTTAAGTGTCACAGTCTTGTAGTGTTTCGACCGTCTGCTTTTTGAATCGCGTGGGCTGCATGAACAGGACTGGTCTTGTTGAAGCGCATGAAATTCTCCCCTAACCCCCTCCAGTGGTTGATCCACTAAGATGGTAAGACGGGTCCTCAATGAATATGCTTAATCGAATTGGCAACTTCAGGAGTCGAATGCCTACCTAGAGCACTTGATGAAGTCGCATTTAATCCTATTCAACAGTCCTGATTCCGAAAGACGCTCACTCCACGTAGCCACCCGCCCTCCTATCTGTCCATTCATCCGTTCGGATTTTTACACGGAGAGGGAGGTTTTTATGGACTAATATGGCCTTCGGAATGGATGAGTACTAAGGTTGTTAGGATAGAAGCATAGCCCTGGCTGAGGATGGTAGTAATTGCTGCAGCAACAGCAGTCCGCGTCTTAGTGTTCATTTATCCGTCCACCCATCTCTACATGCACGAGAGCATGGGCACAGGCACACTATTAGGCCAAATGATATAAAAAGAGATTGCTTAGATGGGAAGGTGGAGGAGGGGGGGGGGAGTGAGGGGCGAGGTGGTGGTGGCAGCGGCAGTTTAGCGTTTGGCGCGCTAATGGTGCACCTCTAGGCTTACGCTTGGGCGGTGTGGGAAAAGCCTGATAGCAGTAGCATGAGCGGGAGAGCACAAAATTCAAAGCATCTACCTTTGAAAGTTAAAAGGCAAAATTTGGCCAAATCGTCGAATCTATTCACCCATGGAGGCCTTTCTTCAATGCGATGGAGATATGGCCTTGATTTATGGTATGAAAGTGACTATGATTTTCTCTAGGTGTGATTTAATGGGCCATTCAAAAGAGTTCATACGGGGAGTAATAAGTTCAAAGAATGGCATGTTCGAGTACTGCTTATTCGTCGACTCCACTCACACCCGTTTGCTTGATGGCCGTAGGCACCAATATTGTTGAAACAGAATGAACAAGGTACGGGGTGCAATTTTTTTTCGTTCTTCTTTACGTTTAGTTTCTTGGAGGACCTAGACCGCCTAGGCGCGAAGGACTATCAACCCTCTGAGCAGGATATCCTTCGTACACGAGTAAAGACCACTGGTATCGTCGAGGTGCACTTCCAGTTTAAGAACATGAATTTTAAGTGAGTTGTCCTCCTTTTATGTCTCTCAGCGTTTTATAAAGGCAGCTGACCTCAACCCCAGAAGCCTTCAGCATAGAGCCAATCCAACGGGTTTTTGTAGTGCAACCAATTCACCAGCACAGTCGGTTAAGCCTACGAAAATGGAGCAGTTAGTCATGTGGATGACCTGATTAAAACCAAAACGTGGTGAATAATGAAATGCTGAAGATAGCTGTAACGGAAGGGAAGCGGCTAAGGCATCAACTAGTATTTAAAGAAACTGATTTCTCCTCTGTGAGGAGAAATTGACCAACTGAAATTTAGTCTTCTATTACGGCACAGGGGAATGAAGGTCGAAATTGAGACTTCCCTGTCGGTTTATTTCACGCTCCAATCGCGATGAGAAGGCAAAGTAGTGGATGGAACCTTTTCCGCTAGATAAGTTTGTGGCTCTTGAATTACTGCTGAAGATATGTGGCTTGAGTGTCAACTTGTGAAGGTTGTGAGGTTGATTCGGAGAAGATCGAGAGGTGGGGTGTGTACTTTAAAGTAGATCGTCTCCATTAGTCTTGTAGTTGCCGTCTTTGGAGCGCTTTTTAGTGGTTACTTGCAACTTTCTGTAATATGGAAGGGTTTCAGGCTTCCACGTTGTATTCTTCTACCATTTTCTGTTGTTTCTACAGTTACTTTGTTGTGATTCACAACGCGTGCTTTTCTTCTTTGACCTCTTGACGTTGTATTCATATAGCGAAATCGAAATTGTTGCCCCTTTAGATTAAATCTGTCAATGGTATCCGAGTTGCCCCTGGGGTGATAATCGCGCTGTCATCGTAGGGACTGAATTGTGGGATTGACAAGATTTTAATTTTATCCTCTTAGACTCTTCGATGTGGGTGGCCAGCGTTCGGAACGGAAGAAGTGGATCCACTGTTTCGAAGACGTCACAGCGATCATCTTCTGCGTGGCTATGAGTGAGTACGACCAGGTGTTGCACGAGGACGAGACCACCAACCGGATGCAGGAGTCGTTGAAGCTCTTCGACTCCATTTGCAACAACAAGTGGTTCACCGATACGAGCATAATCCTCTTCCTGAACAAGAAGGATTTGTTCGCGGAGAAGATTAAACGTTCGCCTCTCACCGTCTGTTTTCCCGAGTATCCTGGTAGGTTGTCAGCTTCTCTTCCCTACCACAGGGTTTTACTGCTAGACATGTTTTTGACACCCCCTTTTTGTTAACAAGAGACCTTGGCTTATTACCATGCCCTTTTCCATGCACGCATTACTGCTGCTTTCCACCGCCTTGAATTTCGGTGACTTAAATGACGTACGCACATCGTGCCGATTATACACATCGGAGCACGTTCCAATTTATACTGCTTTTAGTATCCTCCGGTGGGATTTGAAGCACCTGTTTGACTGAACTTGTTTAATCATTGTCGTCCAGAGTGTCAGAAGCTTCGTCCTTTCGAAGGTCAGAATGTGACTAATGGGTTTGATGATGTTGATTCTGACTGCACTGTGTTGTGCAACTTTAGGCAAGCAGACATACGAAGAGGCAGCCATCTACATTCAAGCCTCCTTTGAGGCGAAGAACCGGTCGCAGAACAAGGAGATTTACTGCCACCAGACCTGCGCTACCGACACTAACAACATTCAATTCGTCTTTGACGCCGTCACCGACGTGATCATTGCAAACAACCTGAGGGGCTGTGGTCTCTACTAGTCTCTCCTCCCTACCTCCCTCCCTCCCTTCCTCTCGTACCTGCTCCCTTTTTTCGTCTGTCTGAGTGTGTATAGAGAAGAGTGAAAGGGAAGACGTCCACGCCTTTAGCTGGCTACAACCGATCAGCCGATACTCTCTCGCTCCACCACTGGCTTTGTCTGCATTTCGTTCGTGTGCGTGTGTATGTGAATTCATGCCTTTCACTTCTCTTTTGGCCTCCCCTTTCTCCTAATTATCTTTAAATCCAACCTTTTTTTAAAATGTGATAGTCCTAAAATTCGCTATTTGAAATGAGTCTTATTATTATTGTTACTATTATTGCATTTGGTGGGTTTGGTGGAAATTCGGATGAAAGGTTTTGTTTTGTCTGGAAGAACAGAAGCTTTTGGAATCTTTTTTGGCCTTCCGCATTTGTTTGGAACATTATTTAGATGAATGAGTTGTTTCTGTGTCGCGCTATCAGTTGGAAGGCTTGCCAGCTTTAAAGGAGCTTCGTAAGCACTCTTGGGGAAGGGGATTTAATTCAACTCCATCTGGGTTCTATTCGGCTAGTAGAGGAGTAGAGGAGATATTACAAGTTCACCCAACTGACACCATGCAAGTACGGTCGGGAATCTCCGTGACGAAACTTTTCCAGCTGGTTTACTACTAGCGTGGCTTCCATTGCTAATAGCTTTCTTGCAGAACACGGAATTGGAGTAGTTACCGAAGGCAGATGTCACTCAACCTTAAATGCAAAAGTAGACATAGTTCTCGGGCAAAATACATACATTTGATCTACAGCCTACCCGGCGAGGGTAAAGTAGGCCAAGACGGTATCCTTCAACCAAAACCGAGAGTTGAACAATCGGCTGATGTATTACAATAGTTAAGATGTATTATTATGTCAATAAGGGGCTCCTTTTGTACCCCGTACCATATTCTCCAATTTTTTATCGGTCGCAAGGTCCCAACAATCCTCTCGTGAATTTGGAGCAGACACTGTAGCCGAGCGTACTGCTCGGAAATGGTTTATAAAATGTGGTTTTAACAATGTAGCATTCAACGATGGATATGACACTTTGAGCGAGATCTGCCATCGGTGATAAAGAAGAAGTACGTACTGTTGCTGAGACATTTATTACATGATCAGCGTACATCAACTGGGAAGGTTTTGAAAGTCACCCAAACGGGTATGACTCGCTTTCACGACTACACACTCTTAATGATAAATGATATTAAGCAAACCAACAGGTAATTTGTTACCTCCAAACAACCTACTGGAAAATATCTCAGAGGCACGGAACACTTCGCTACCACTTCATTAATGGACTACAGTTTTATTTGCCAAATGCCAACAAACTGCTCCATTATTTGATTTGCCATTGTTCCTAAAGTAAATAGTGGCATTTACAACACGAGGATAGCCCCTCCCTCATTTGAGTCCTGTCCTTACATCCCATTGGCTGGCTAAGCTTAACGTGAACGACTAACCAACCAATAAACGTTGCTAACCCCGCCCTCCTCTCCTACAGTCACCACTGTGGACCAATCAGTTAACAATGTCTTTTAACATTCATAATGGCGACCAAAATACCACTTTTTCGAGACAAATGTCTCATTACCTATACCTATGTCACGGCTACTATGTCTCCATTAACTAGCCAATTAAACTTACAGGAGAATGGTTTAGCTTGTAATTGCAGAGCTGAAATTTAAACATTACAAAAAGTCCTTTCACGAGCACCCTGAAAGCATGTCAAAATTCATCACTTGCGCAAGTAATCAAACGAAGCTTGTTAAAGTTTGATAGTGTAAAAACACTTCCTGCCTGACGCTGGATCAATAACCTTGTGTCAATGCTATAAGACGCTCTGAAGCAATGAAAAGACTTTTGATATTTTTAAAATTTGATTATCTAGATGCCTTTTGGGGGCAACGCAGCTAACTGAAGCGCTCCAAATCTTCCTCCCCAGAGTAGCATGACAGAAAATAAACTTATAAGTGTCTAGAAGAGCTTTAATACCACTAGCACAGCTTGAAGGCCGCGCCGCCGAGTGGAAGCACAACCTGTGGGGGGTTGGGAGTGCTTGCAAGGGCAAAGAAACATTGAAGCCAAATAGCAAATCACTGTGTTAAGATGTAAAGGAACCTCGCGACACTGCTATGACTTTAAACACTACGTTCGTTTAACTCTCAATTTTGGTCTGATTGCCCTTTGACCCATACGGTCTCAAACCTACTGTCTATCGGAAAGATCTACTCCACCCGAGTATTCGGTCTTTGTTCGTCCTTGAAAAGTCTTGGAGAGCTATAGTGGTGGCAGCGGAAAGCGGAATCGATCTTAAGGGACATCTAACCCGATTTCTAATGCTAGACGGTAAAACTTAGCGAGACGGAAAACGCACATGGACTACAGATGGGGAACTCGGTGGCGACCCGTAACAGAAGGACCGCATTAAAGGCCTTTAATAGCTGAAGCAGAACTAACCGTGAGCTATCTGGAAAAGTCTCTGCATGACAACACCAATTGTGCGAACTCGCGTTGCCTCCACCCCTCTAATACCTTGATGGAACTCAGGTAGATATGACTGGGCAACTTTGAAGTGAAAACAAAGTGGCAAGATCGAATAGACACAAAACCCTACCGCTACAATACTATGGTAAATCCCGTCCTTCATTTTTTGACTACTCTTAGGCCAATATTTCCACGACTAGTAGGGGAAATGTGTGATGGCCAACACATTTTCTCTTCTCCTAACACAGTTCCATAGAGGATGAAGGTCTGGATCCACTAGAATTGCCAAGGAAAATCAGTGACGTGGCGGTCAAGTACCGCCTCAGTGTCATGAGAGTTCGATGTCTGGCACGGTCAGGTTATGGATATTTTCTTTCACCATTAGTTACGTTGCGGTAGCTGATGGGGAGGCGGACCAAAGGGAGGGCTAAGACTCCGTCATTGCACCTCCGTTTGGCGGGCTAGTCTCCAGGCCGTGCCAGTAGTCCCAAGCTCTACTATGTCAACAATACATATTCTACCCCAACATTATGTCCCTTTTCGTCTTCAGAGAAGTCTCGGAGCGCTCAATATGTGAACATGACATAAAAGCGGCGCTCAATAAAAAACAGCGGCACAAGCAAACGAACGAATTCAAAAAGTGATTTTAATATGGGAATTCTGGGCCTTTCAATTTTTAGTAGGTCGCGTAATTTAAAACGTCATCGAAAAAAAAACCCACCTAGCATTTAAAACTGTAAGCATTGAATGTCCTTAAAAAGTAAAACCTTTTTTCTTGTCTGGTAGTTGTTTCCTAAAAACGATGTCACTTGCATGCCTTCTAAATTTGACCTTATGCTGATCCTATTTCCTATATTGTACGGTCATTTCTTGTACACAATTGTAGTTACGTCGCATGCACGAAATTCATTGGTCCGATGAAAGTCTACTAATTAACTCCCAGTAGCAAGGCCGGGGACATGAAGAGGGCATTGACATTTGGCATCGAGTCCCTTTATCAAAAACTTGTTGGAAAACCTGTAAGGCTCTTTTCATGCATCATGACAATCAGAGCACAGACATAACGAATGATCAAAGCATATTCCTAGTGGTTGACTGGCATCATCGGAAGTCGAAACACCAGCAATGGGCAATGTGGAACAGATAACTTTGAATACCCTGGCAGCAAAAAATTATAAATACAAACATAAATTACCACTCGAATTACGATAGAAACAAATAATGTAACAAATCCAAATTCGGCCTCTATCCCATAAAGAGAGCACAAATGGCAATACATTATGAAGTAAGCCTATCTTATCCCTTTTTTCCTGTACAAAAGTTTTGCAAAGGCACGCGGAGGAGTTATGAATCTTTTACTTCCTTTGCCCCCATCTTGGCCCTCAACAGAGGTTCGCGTCGACGTCGCATGAAGTTGAGGAATTCACCAGCCTCCCGGTAGTCGCGGTGCAATTGACTCACCCCAAACGTTGGATCCGTCAGAAAGGCGTCGAACCGCGAGTCTGTCTCGTTGGCACCCGTCCACTAAAATAATTAGCGTCATAAACTAAGGTGGAAATCTACACCAATAGGGACACTTTCCATGGCTTATGAGTGGAAGTCCGAAACCTAACTGCTCACTCCTCACAAACAGCTATCCAAGAGGCTTGTCTGTCGTCTTGAGGGATTCTTCCAGTTAGGGCAATATAACTGAAAGAGAAGGACAACTTTTGGAAGGCTATACGAAGGGCCTTAGTCCTGACCATAAATGACCCAAACTGAGCCCAAGGTGTCGCTGAAAGCAGTTTCGAAGCATAAGTTGGCTATCAGCAAGGTTGTGTGCTGTGTCAAGACACTAATAATGAGCCATATAAAACAAATCGGGGTATAAGGGTGAAATGAGTGCTCTACTTGAACGTGCCATACATGTGTGACGGGTGAGGCTAGAGAAGGAAATCGAAGTATCGAATCTATACAACACTGACAGCAAAGCTAAGGTTAGAAGGGATCAGGATAGTAGATGGTATTACACCACCAAAACGGTTGGAGTACTATTTTGATCTACTTGACAGAAAGTCGCTCTTCAACTCTGAAAAGTTTACAAAGGCCAATTTTTAGGTTCCTTTAAAAAGTTATTCATGTCCTCGATGGCACAGGAAGTGACTCCACCAATGGCAATTTTGGGATAGACACAAATAAAAGCAGTGTAAGGCACATACCAGATCCTTTACTCTCTCTTGATTTCGCTCCTGCTTCTGTTTCTTCAGTTGTGCCTTCTTTCGCTGCAAGAGAGGGTAATTTGTCGTTACCTGCACTAAAGCCAAGGCATTGAATCGGGAAGGGACTGCCTTACCATAGCCAATTTCCTCTTCTTCGCCCTCTCCGATTTAGAAGCCTCCTCGCCGTTGTCAACGTCATTATCTCCTTTTCCTCTGTTTCTGCGTCGTCTACGGGACACGTCCTCGTCACTGGCATCAGACACACGACCCTCCATGTCGTCAAAATCGAGACTGGAGTCGGAGTCATCGTCAACAGCCTCAGGAAGGCGTCGTTTACCCACGGCTTTGCGTCCACCGGAAGAGCTCAACACTGCCCGCTTGCCCATCTTCTTCTGCGCGGCGTTGTCGTCTTCGGCTGTCAGATCGTACTCCTCTTCCGCCTCTTCGGATGAAGGCGCACCTTCAGGGGCATTGAGATCGGCCACCAGTATTTCTTCCTCAGATTCAACGCTGTCACTATCAACATCGCCATCTTCCCCATTTTTGTCTGATGGTGGTTTCTGATGGGACAATAGGCATCAAAGGAAAAATTAGACATTAAGCAGCATACTGAATTTGAAAACAATGCTTCAAGGAGGATAACCGACTTGAAATCATTAGACACTAAATATCTAACTCAAAACTCGAAATGGGTGAGCGGGTAAATTATTGAATAGGAGGGGATAGTTGGAACATAAACTGGATGAATGGACCAGGTTAAAGTTGAGATTAATTATTTATCGACGTGTGCTTCATCTTCGACTCGTTCTCTATTCCCCCCTTTCCCCCAAATTTACTTGAAACCCTAAACACACTCTTTCTGTACTATTCATTATCAAACAACCAGTTAGACGTTGAGTAACATAAACCGAGCTTCTGAGATCCGAAAGGGGGTGCACGTTGTGATCACACCAAAGTAAGCAAAGCCAAGACCATAAAACCCACCAGCAAATAGAGCGTGTAAGAGAAAATTGCTTTGTTAGCCAGCTACCTACTGAACTACCAGAAAGAAGTGGTCGTGAGGTCGTGTATTTTTCAGCACTGAGGATGTTTACTCAGTAGCCTAGTGTTCATCGACTCAAACTGATAAAGTAGTCAATCTCTTGGGTTGGTTTTTGCCTAGAAAACGCTAGAGTAACCAAGCTACCTAATTAAACACATATGTGTTATGAAGGTCAAAAAACCTCAAGATTTTGGGGAACAGAAACGAACCATAATAAGTATGTAGGGACAATTTCATCAGTTACAACTTCTATAACAGGCAGATATTCTAAGGGTACACGTAGGAGAAAAGCAAGTGAAAAGACTAAGGTAACAAGAACCTCAGCTGTATTGACATCACCCTCCGAAATGGCAGAGAGGAGGGCGGCTCTCAACTCCTCTGGTGGGACTTTCGTAGGTCGGTGGCGTCTAATACGGGGGACGGTTGGTGCAGGACCCGGTTCGTCAACATCCGATGGGGCTGCTGTGCTCTGACCACTAGAAGACAACGCCACGTACTCACTCAACTGGAATGCACAAACAGAAAACAGGTTGGATGCAGCAATAATTGCTCTTGGTAATTCAGTCCGCGCTACTAGCCCTCTAGCTGTCAACTAATATCGTCCCAATATACACGCCATTTCAAGTAGCTCCAAAGTAACTGCATTGGAAGGTCGCCTGGTTTTCCGCATGCTGATAATGAAACTCAATTGTAACTGAGAGTACTGCGAATGAACCGTTGCATTAAGTGCTTCCCCAGTAGAGCCGAGGTAAGTTGCTGTTACGGGTGGTAGTGAAAATATTCCAAAAGGAAGGACCATTCCAAGACAACAAAAATCCTAGGAACTACGCTCGCCCCACAACAACCCGATCGAATGGAACAACTAGGTTTATATACGGAAGATATTCTCTGTGTACGTGTGTGTGAGTATGCTTTTGGCGCCTACCCATTCCACAATTGACAATAGAGGGCTGAGAAAGACCCTTGAAGCGGAACAAGGGTTTATATCAATGGCTTTCTTATTAGGCATCTTCGACATGCAAATGACTTCAATTGTATCAATTCGAAGTATTTTGTCAGTTTTCCGCCTGTCTGTCTCTCAAGATCCCCAACTGCCTAATGTATTATCCCATCGTTAAGCATACCTTACTATTTGTTCCCACCAGCACCTACTGGTTGCGTTCTTATGAGTTCTGACGGATTCAAGATCACCGATTGCTTACCTGTCTTCGCTAAGTCTTGTTCCAATCTACACTTTACAGTGCTACTCACCTTTGCCTTGCCCTCGGAAAAGAGTTCGCGGGGTTCCGCTTCAACTTCAAACTGCTCGCGAAGCCATTGAGTTCGGGCCGCAGGCGTGCGGTCCCAGCCCAACGTGATACGGGTAGAGTGAAGGGCAGAGTTTTCAAATATCTGCGGCTTGTACTTGGCCCGATTCACCTCGCAGCATTCACTCACCATGTGTGACCACTCGTTGGGCACCTTAAGTAGATAGAGTGGGCGGTTAACATGTACAGTGCAAGTTGCAAGCAGAAGTTTTCATTCAGTTTCAGTTTTTGCTACTGTTGTTGCAATCATTTTTACATGTATCACAAAACGGCACCCATAAAACCACCAGATCTTCCACCTTGAGCTGCTAAACTATACTCCTCACTAGAACACCACCGCATTCTGCTAAAATAGAGAGAATAGGGTGCTGACCCTTAACTAGATAATCCTAATGATAGCAGTTCACAGTTAATCAATCTAACAAACTCCCCATTCCCATGCCTTTGACGGCCTTAATTCTGCATCAGCAAAGGTAAACAGGTAATAACGGTGTAAAAAAGTTTCAAGGACGCTTTCTCCTTGACCCCGATGTCAAAAAACCAACCGAAATGAAACCTAAAGTGAGATCAAATCGAGCCTCGTCGACCCGGATTAGAGGCTAAGATCTTCAAACGTCAAGGGAAAGGAAAGCTTAAGTACTTGGAGGAATTTCTATCAAATCTGATTGTGCCATTCGCCTTCATCTTCGCAGTTCTCTGACCAACTAAATACCATCCGGAATCACGCGATTCGTCGCCTGTGGTAACACCCAGTCTTCTCCATGAGATACCTCTAAAGAAACTCGGAGTCCGCATTCGCCCAGCTGAATCACAAAGGAAACGTGAAGTATGGGAAACAGTTCACCTTTTCCAAACCTATACAAAGCTTTCCTCTTGTTGCCCGCACAAGTGCTATGACTACATCCAAAACTTCTACGCAATCAACCAACTATGAAGACCATACCTGGCTGAGGCCTCTTAAACCATGCAACATTTCAACGTTCTCGAATCTGAAATCCTAGGACACCGTTTTGGAGAGCTGCACGTTATCGCCAAATTTATATAGATAAAGTAATGAGTGGAGCAACCCTCAAATCCTCTGACACGAAAACATTGACCCAACTGGTCAATGACATGAAGCCACTCTGCATCAGTTCATCTCTTAGCCAGACCCGCGCGTCTTTAGAAATGTAATTGTGATTTTTTATGAAGGTGCACCAAATGAAGAATAAGTGGTATGAAATGGTTTAGTCCATCATAGAAGCATGATATGAACCAAATTAGGATGAATTTCCACATTTTGCTAGCGACAGAGGCGTTACTGACCTTGCTGACCCAGTTTGTACTTCACGACTGCAGTCCTACGTCAGTGATCGAAATGGATTGCAAGCAAGCTTAGAATATATTTTCAACATCAAATTCGTGGAGACGCTACGCACTGAAAAGGCAATTTTTGACGAGCACAAGAAAGTCAAAAGCCTGGACCACCTTGCTTACTGGGTAACCCTGGATAGACTTTGAGGAAGTTAGTGGGCATGCGGAAGCGTCCAGAAGCCCACAAATCAAAGGTCGTGTGGAACTGACGCTTGAAGGAGAGCAAAGTTGGGTTGGATGGAATGTATGGAGAAAAGCTGGCTGAGACGAGATAGCACAACACGAGATCACTCTTTGGACAAAGTACCCTTGAGAATTACCAGCTATAACGAATACCCAGGTTCTGCGCTATCTATGTCTTACAGAACAGTTATACCCATTCAGTGGTGCATCAGAGCCTCATGGATTTTGTTGTGTATCTACCACTTGTCGTCGATCGTAGACAGGTTGAATATTCATTACTTTTGGGGAAGCCAGATAACACCGATAACGGCGATCAATATTCCACGTTGGGTATTTGTGGGGCTAGTGTATCCAATAAGGTAGTCACTCTCCAAAACATCTCCTAGCAACTGTTTCGTCAAAAAAAATTTTCTAGAAGACTTTCGTGTTTCGCCTCATTAGAAGTACAATTACATCTTGAGATCGTTGTTGCCAGTTCACTAGAAAACTGGCTACACGCGAACACAGAGCGTGATTCGGCGAATATTGCATACTAAGGCTCGAGATCTAAACGACCTACGAACGTTTCGTAGTCCAATGGCTGGAAGTTTCTACGCCGTACACACTGGATGGCTCTGCAGCCCATTTGCTTGAGCAGTAGGGGTGATGCTGCCCACTTGAGGGATGATGAAGAACCGTGAACCCAAAAGTTCAACCTTATCAGTATTTGGTTACACTTGCTAAGACGAATCGCGAGACCCCACAAGAATGCGGATGTCATAACTAACACGAGGAGGTGGCTTCAATGAAGAACTAGAGCTATTCAATTACAAAGCAGGACCGCCTAACAAGTCTCAAACCATACCAGGCCGATTCAAGAAGATTAGCCCCTTCAACTTCAAAGCCCCTACGTATAGGTTGGACGCTTCTTTCTTTTAAGTAGAAGCATTCAGCAATCCTGCCCAGAGATAATTTCACACGACTCATCATCAAGCATTTTCAAGTGATGAGTTAGCATGCCGGGCCTCTATAAGATTGGCTGCCCAACTGCCTATACGATCCCCACTTGAGTACGCCATTTATATGCATAACATTAATTTGAATGACTTGGGATAAATCTTATTGACTGAAATTAGATTCATTAAGCCGCGTTAAAACGACCTTTGAAATAAGGTTCGATTAACAGATGCGCAGTCGGTAATGCTAATTAAAATGCTTTAATTAAGTTTGGCAGTAAAACAACCATCCATTTTAGTGAAGAAGGTAATGGGTCACCGCTTTCCCAAGTTTTAAATTGAATATAAAAAAGGACCAGGATCTCAAAAAGGGTGCATGTGCTGACGTCCTTTCAGTGTCAACAGAACGAAGGGATGAAATCATAAGCTTCATGCAACACATTTAATTAGAGGACTGTATATGGTGTAAAGCTGAATGTCCAAGTAATAATATAACCAATTAACAGGTTTTGCAACGAAAAAAAGGACTAGGTAGTCCTCCTCTAACCTGCAACGCATTTACTGACTTTAATAGGGCTCAAGATAAAACAAATACAGGAATAGTCTTGAAAAACTACCTCCCTGAAATTCAGGGCGTATATGTGGGTAATAAAAGAACAACTTAATTCTGCAATCTATGGACGAATAACGCATGCTACGACTTTTAATAAAAATACTGATTATGAAAACTGAACATGCCATTCATATGCCCCGCACTTTGCCGGCAGAGGCTTTGAAAATAACTCATACAGACACTTTTACGGAAAAAACATCACAGCTTACCGAAAACTCCTCATCATCATCGACAAATCTGAGATCAAAGCGAACACCAGTGCTTCCATACTCCACACCATCACAGGCCTCGTAGACCGCAGCTGCCGTTTCCTTGGAATCAAACTCTGCTATGGCATAAAAGTACTTGAGGCGCTGCAGTTGGTACCGTCGCAAACGCCGTCTCATCTGTACAGAAGTCAACTTCCACGCCTTCCTCTCATCAGCATCCATATCCGTCGGCAGTTTCTGATTTGAATTCTTTTCTTCCTTACCCTCCTCACCATCACTGCTTGCCCAGATGTCACGAGGTCCATACTTCTCTTCTTCCACCATTTTCTGCATCCCATATTCTGACGGGTATATCTACAGAAAATTGGCAGGTTATGTCACGGAAAAGAGCATTTGTTAGCACAGAGTAGAAAACCCACCGTGACTTTTTCTAAGCATGCACCAGGAGGAAGAAATGACTCCAAGGCCAGGAAGATGGTTTCAGCGTTGGAATTGTCCCAGTCAAAGTGAAGAACAGCCAGCCTACGTGTTGCATCCTCCACTTCTTTTGCGTCCTTCACTAATTCACACCAGTCCGCATCTAAAATTCAATCAAATTGCATAATTTGCGATTGGAAAAGAAGAGAAGTGCCCTAAAATGGGAGTGAAAGCACCTTGTAGGTCTGCAAGATCTTCTTCCACAACTTCGCCTTCGGAATCGGAGAAATCGCTATTCGAAACCTCTGATGAGTCGGATCCCGATTCACTATCCTCAGACTCCTCTTTAGCCTCCTCTTCCCCCTTCTCGATCAGCTGTTTTGCGTACTTGAGTGGTCGACTTGACCACGGACGACCTCGTTTGTCTTTAAAGGATCCCTCCTCCTCGAGGCCTTCGAAGAGATTTTTCAGGGCATCTTTCTCTTTCTTAGTCTTCTTTTTCAATCTCCCTGCAAACCTGGGATCTCGTGAAATTTTATCCAATTCGTCATCATCCATCGTGCAATCGATCGTGTGCAAGCCTCTGTAGAACAAGCCGTGAAGCGGTCGAAATCTCGCTGCGGTTATAGACGATTATAACAATTATGTGTATGTAATACATGCTAATATAGTTACAAAATTATCCTACACGTATTATCTTAATCATAAAATCGAATCTGTTTTGTGCCTAGACAAAAGTGTAACAAGGCGCTTAGATGGAGTCTAATCTGGCAATAATTTAATGTTAAAATAAATTGAAATTATACCAGGATGACAGTCCACTGCTCGAATTCTGCCAAAAATTACCAAGAAAGTTTAACTAGCTACTCGATTATCCTCTAAAAGCTGTTCATAAAAAGTGTTTGTGAATATGATGTACAAATTTGTGCAGTAACAATGGTTAAATTTAATTTCATCGTGTCAGTCCTACTTAAAGTGCTCCATGGCAAATAATGACAAAGGACGTGTAGCGTCCTGAGACTCCCTTTAAGGTAAAAGAAGGCATAGTATTGGGGCAGAATATATATTCTGGAAACAGAGGGCTTGGGGCTGTTGGCACGGCCCAAAGGCCGTCCAACCGGCTAGTACAAGATGGCCACCCAAGTGACCGAAACCGGCAGTTCGAACAAACAAAGTATTGCACAGCCCCTCTCTTCTTTCGAGCGCCGTCCCCGACGCTCCCCATGGTCAGCCTCCCGTGTCAGCTATCACAACGTAATCAGTGCTGCGAGAAGCACCCACGAGCTAACCGTGCAAGCCATTGAGATTCGAGCGCATGTCTTCTTGTAGTACCATCAATTCTGCGTAGCACTCGGTGCAGCAAATGCGCATTTCTTAGTCGTCCTCTCCCACGATGATGCGGCCCAGTGAAAGATGGGGATACGAATCCAAGTTTTTTGGACGAATGAAGGCACACACAACACATATTGGGATTCCAGGCTTTTTTGATGCCGTGGAAGAAACGCAAGGGTGTCTTAGAACCCTGAGCGAATAGGGCAACCGGGCCTCATAGGAACGGGATGCATGTGATCCAAGTGTAAAAAGCATGAAACGATGCTATCGAATGGCGTCCTGCATATTCTACATCTGAGAACAGGAGAGAGAGAGAGAGAGCTTACAGAGGATGCTTGACCACAACGTCACTGATCCTTCTCGGCAGTTGCACTGGACTTGGAATTCACCGATCTCAGCCCTTCTGTTACGAGATACCTGAGGTTCTCCCATCCATAGCACATGCACTTCTTTCACACCGCCAAAGTTTGCCAGAAGCGGCATGGAGCAGGATAAAATCCATCAAAGTCGGGTCCGCTTTCCGCTGCCACCAGTGTAGCGTCCCGAGACTCCCTTTAAGGTAAAAGAAGGCATAGTATTGGGGCAGAATATATATTCTGGAAACAGAGGGCTTGGGGGCCGTTGGCACGGCCCAAAGGCCGGCCAACTGGCTAGTACAAGATGGTCATCCAAGTGACCGAAACTGGCAGTTCGAACAAACAAGGTATTACAGGACGTTATCTTCTTAGCGCTCAATGGCACCAAAAATGCCTCCATTTTTGCCACCAACCCGAATGTGAACTTGAGCACCTCAGTGGACATTGTTATACAAGTTCTCCATGAGTTCGTCAAAGCTTCACATGACCACAACAAATCCAAGGTCCTTAATTTTAATTCTACTCTGTCTCATTTAGTGGATTCGCTTATGCTTTGTTCCAAAAAATGAGAGTCCTAGATGCTTAAACTGCACGACCATTTTCACGGAAGGTCTGCTTTCTGCAGCCATTATCTAAAAACGGCTCAATTTTCCTCCAATAGTTCTTGTGATACAGAACAAATAATCAACTTAGCTATTCATAAATGCTTTCATTTTTCGCAGCAAACAATGGGACTCAGTATCAACAAACACCATTTAGGTGGATGCATTATTTTACGAGGAGCTCAACCTCAAGTCATTGTGCATTATTCTAAATTTTGTCTTAATTTCCCCTGAATTTCCCATTAAGTTGCATTTGTCTTTAGTCAGTGCCACATGCTTACCTTACTGAATAAAATTCGGTAGATAGGATTGTGGTAACTACCTCCACAGCCAAAGCGATTCCTTACCATGCATTTTTAAATAGGCAGTATCTACTATGCTCGCTGGTAGATTGGAGACCGAATGATAAAGGAGTTGGAGTGACAGCATTGTTTTTTTGCATTGCGTCATAGCAAGTTCAATCTTTCTTTTTCCCTCAGACAATATATTCGCCTACACGCAGGTGAATATAAGGCATACCTATTGTACATGCAACGTTTGAATAATTAATCTTTAATTTTATCACAATAAAATATAAAATTTTAGCCAAAATTTAGGCCTGATTCTTTTGAATGGGTTAAAGAGGCTTACTTATTACAAATGCCGTATCTTAAGTCCCAACATTCCAAAAACGTTTAATTATGAGCAATTGAAATGAAATTAGCCATTCAATTAGCGCTAGAGTACATCCCCAACCCTTCAAGTCCATTTACTGCTGTGCCTACATTATGAATATCATTGCATTTGTATTATCCCCGTATGACTTGGACCACGGGATTCTGATGAAACATGCGTCGCTGATGGTGAATTTGCAGATCATTGCACAAAACGTTAAAATAAACAAAAGCAGTTAAATAGAAGGCGATGGAGGTAAAGGATATGTCGCAGGATTCCATGGTGTGTACGCTGTGGCTTTTAACAGTGCCTACCGATGTCCGTGTTTTGGATTCTGCTATGCACTTTATACAGAAAAGACAACAAATCCAGTCAGTAAATCTCGCTTTATGCCCACTTAGTGCGCCTCAGAATCCCATTTTTGGGTAAAAATGATGCTAGGGGACGCGCCTAGCCCCCCCTAGATGTGGGATCACTCAAATCATTCGATCGGGGCGCTTGCTTTGGCTCGTGGGTTTACCAACTTATTGGGGAGAAAGTGACAGAGTTTACCCCATTTTAAAGCTAGTTGAGTCATGGCCCATTTAAGTAGGCTAATTGGCACCAGATTACACACCTCTCCCCCCTTCCCTCCTTGAGTGTCCGTCAATAGTTTAGAGTTTTACCTAAAACCAATTATGTACCCTTGTCAATATTCACCAGAATTGCTATTCTTTTCACAGCAATAAAATCTGTGCTTTCCCAAGACTATAAATGTGATGAAAAGTTTTTTGATAAAAAAAAACTGTGCCACAGCATGTGTACACGAGTAATCAAATTCACTGTCCCCACCCCCATCCCACCTCCCCCGTATGAGGAGTTTATGTTAGTGGTGACAAAAAATGAAACTTACATATCCACTCAGCGCGGCACGTTGAACTTAACGGTGTCAGTGACATGGATCACACACCGTACCCAGCGTCGGATGTCTTCTAATTACCTTGACAATAAATCACACACACACACCACCAACTGTCTTGCGATGGACTTTAAATCATGCCAACAATCAGGTGATCTATGACGCGGCAAATTTGTACTCTCAAGCAGCCGTAAGCCCACGAGACTTACGGGCAAGGTAAGTGGTTAAGAGGCTGTCCAACTGTCCTCCCCCCTCCCACCTGTTATTGGTGGAGCTGATGCACCAACGTCAATCGATCGATAAATCAATAGAATCAGCATGAAACGCGCTTTACGTGAGCGGGCCTGTGTAGGCGTCTGCCAGCGGCCTACTTATATGCGGCACTTGTAAGTAGTCTGTGTGAGGTGGGGGGGTGGAATGTCAAAGGGCCGACTATACTACACAGTTGTCGCGGTGATGGGAGGATAGAGACGCTACTACACACACGCACAGAGCGAGAGAGTGGAGTGAGGATTCTCTCTACCATCGTGCCTGCAGTAGTAGTGTGTGTGTGTGTGATAGGCACATAAGGCTGATTCACGCTAGACGGGACGCACCACACCAACACAACGATAAGCCTCTGCTATGGATTCAATCGACTATTGGTTTGCGTCGAGAGACGTGAGACTAAAAACGGAAAATGAAATAAATATATTAATCATAAGCAAATGCTTTAGACTTTCCGGCAGTTTTTCACCTCACAAGGTAGAGTTTGTTAAACTAAACAATATTATGGAAGCGCAGTTTTAACCACTTAAAAAGTTACAAGCAATTATGCAAAATGTGTAGTCCGTTCAAATGAACTACGCAATGTGAATGACCGCGTTTGCTCACTGATAGCGTAGTTGTGCCAGACAAATTTTTCTAATCTAACTATACAGGGCGTTTGTATTTTACATATTTGTCTATTATTTAATAAATTATCAAAATTTGACAATTTAAATTACATATTTACGTGAAGAATTACATTTGCTTTAGATTAATACCAAAATTTGTGGTACTTATGAGTCAACTTATGTGGGCGAGCTACATCTGTGTTATGCGTCCGCAGGCGGACTTCTGACAGGCTGGTGGTCTCTGCAACTAAGCTATCTAGTTGTTTCAAATAGCTCTGTGCCGTGTATGAACCCTCGAACGAGAAACTGGTCGCATTCACTGTGTGCCGTCGCTGTAGTTTATCACGTGTGTCGTAGCAGTAATGCCACGCTTTGCCATATGCCTCGCGCTTCGCCTCTAGTTCGGACTCGGACCTGGCACCTACAGTATTGGTACTGCAAGAGAGGAGATATTTTTTATTGCCTAACCCCTTCCTTATATGGATTACAGTGCTCGCTAATTTGCCCCATCACACGACCCAGCGGATTTATTAGATGAGCTTCCAAAACACCCAGAACGGCTCAATGAGCACCCAACAGGGTTACATGACAAATCCCCCACCCACGGCTCCCTCCAATGGATCCCAGTTTCCCCCGGAATGTACGAATCAATTTCGTGGACATCCTTATCAAGCCTATCCGAATCAAGACTGTCCCCTTGATATGCCTGCTCCTAATGTGGCTGTCAGTCAATCAGGTCATGGGCAGGCATTGACATTGAACCAGTTGCTCCTTCAGAACAATTCTCCTGGCCCTCAGCCACCTCGTGTGTCGGGGGCGATGTCGCCAATGGGTCAACCGGGTGGATTTAGGTATGATCCCTATGGATATATGCCCAAATCCGGTCCTTCTGGTCAACAACAGGACGGTAATCAGGTAAATATCTCTTGAATTTCCAGAAATTGACACTGTCCGGATGTCACCTTGTTTTTTTTGTTTTATATTTCCACCCGTCCTTATAGTGTAGAGTTTGTAAATTTCAAAAGTCTCGCATTTTCGCGAATAAGTTTATCAATATAGTAAAATATCAGGGGTAGGGTTAATTTCATACAAATAAGTTTCGTAACATTGTGTGGTCCCTTACTAGTTTTTGCACCGACGTATAAAGAACCAACTCAAGAAAGTGTGGATGTTGGAAGAATTTGTTTTTGTTACAAGTTGGTAGGGTTTAGATTCGTTGATAGGAATTAGCACAAGCCAACACATCGCTCGCGTGTGTGTGTGGATAAGCACGAAAATTCGCTTCATTTTTAATCACAGCCTCCTCTAAGCGGCCCTCCAATTTCACTGAAGGATCCCGCTGCACAGGAAAGTATGTTACGGTCGTCCCGTGCCAACACGCCACAGGAAGGTGCTCCCGATATGCGCAGTCCCCTTTCTCAGCCTGAACAGCCACAACAGATGGACTCTATGCCCAAGTCGCAACCAAATCGAACTCCCGGTGGACCCTCACCCCTTCCCGGCTACGGTCCGGGGATGCCTCAAGACACCAGGATGAGTCCGGGCGTAGTACGACCCGGTGTCATGAGTCCCGGTGCCTTCCCACCTCGTTCCGCCTACCCACCCGAGTATGGGCAGGATCCCTATGCTCCCTACCCTCTCCAACGATACCCTCCACCGCCACAATCCTCACGTTATCCCGCTCCTGGTGGTGGCTACTCCATGATGCCCCCTCCTCCACCTCCTGCGTCCTCCGGTTACCCTCCTCCGCCGCCGGCTGAATACCAGAAGATGTGGCCTTACATGATGCCCGATCACCCAGGCTACCCGCGTCCCTACCACCCCGATATGTATGCTCGGAGTGGTGGCGGCTACCCTCAACCGCCTCCTATGTCCAACGGTCTCTCCTCACCTCGTGGGCCCACTATGCGGTACTCTCACCCGCCTCCGGGCAACATGGAAGGCATCGTACCTCCACCTCAACCACCTAATTCACAACAGGATCAATCGCCTGGCAATTTCCAGCCCTCGCAGCAAACGAATAGGGCCGATTCGAGAGGTCAGTTTTCTTGTATAGTAAATTTTCCCACGGTCTGTGCTTCAATCCATTGTTTTACCCCCTCAGATGAAACGATCTCGTCACGGATCACCTGTTCGAGTGAACAGACGTCATCTTCAGCTCCTCCTGGCGAAGTTATACCTTCACGACCGCCTTCATCGTCGTCGGCTTCGGTTCGAACTGGACCTCCTCAATCTCCCAAGAAGGAGGAAGACCAGCAGCACCAACAGCAACCACCATCCCAAAACGCGATGCCTCAGCATCATCAGTTCATGATGCAACAGCAGCCTCAGATGCACCTAATGTATCGTCAGGGGCAGAATCGTGTGCCGCCTAGGGGCCCACATCCTGGAAGTGCCTACGGTTATCCGGGCTACCCTCCCAACTTTCCTCAGCAGCCTCAACAACAACAATATCCACTTCAGCAACAGCAACCCTACTCTGGTGGTGGAGGCAGTGATATGTCTCCAAACCCTATGTACCACCAATCTCACCCGCAGTCTTCCTACGGGCACCCACAACAACAAGGTGGTGGTCCGCCACCACAGTATCCTTATCATCGGGCCTATCCCTCACAGGCGCCTCCCCCCCCGCCCCAGTCCATGCATTCAATCGCACCGCCTCCCAGCCTGAGCCCGCAGTCGGCCTCGTGTTTTTCGCGTCTGATGGAAATGGGTTACGAGCCAGACCGGCGTCAGTGGCTGGAACACTATTTTTTCTTCATGGATGAGATCAATAAACCCCTGACCGGCTTACCGCAGGTGGTAAAGCAGCCGCTTGATCTCTACCGCTTCTATCTGGCGGTGCGAGAGCGTGGCGGGGTGCTGGAAGTGATCAAGACGAAGCGGTGGAAGGAAATCAGCCAGCTCTTTAACATCAACGCCTCTGCGTCGGCGGCGTACACGCTGCGAAAAAATTATTGCAAGTACCTTCTCGATTATGAGTGCCGTTTCGATCATGGGCCGGGTGGGGCGGATGTGCGTGTGGTAGCAGCACAGATTGAGACCCTCTCGGGGAAGAAGAAGAAGCCCTCGGTGGGCTCCATTGGCGGTGGTGGTGCGGGCTCGGAGATGAACGAATCTTCCACCTCCAGTTCCACACCGTTTCCGCCCCCCTCACCAGTGGGTAGCCAGTCCTCGGCTTCGTCTAATCTCATGCCGCCTGTCCAGCAACCTCCCAGCAATGGGGCCCCCACGAGCGTCTCGGTAACCCCTGCGGCGTCGGTGGGAGGGACGGATGATGGTGGAGGTGGAGCGAAGACTGTGGTTGGCACAGGATCTTCACCTATGGCATGTGGCGGCATCTCGCCAGCTCCTTCGTCTGCTGCTGCTTCACCCTATCCTGCGCCACCAGCTACTGCTACTGCTACACCATCCTCCACACCGGTCTCGACGTCTGTTGAGCAGCAACAACAGCAGCAATCTCCGTCTGGATACCCGATGGGTCCTGGTGGTGGTACGTCTTGGAGACCTTCGGTTGGGGCCAATCAACGGTCACCGTTCCCCCCACCCGGCTATCCGCAACCCCGAATTCCTGGATGTAAGCCTTAATTGCCTGTCAGATTTGTAGAGGTGGATTGTGATATCTTGGGTTCAGTTCATTTAAAAGTCCCCACACTTAGACTTGGAAGCTTTATGGTTAGCCTGTGGCTCCTGACTGGGATTTCCCCGAAAATTTGAAGAAGACAGTTGTGATACCTCATGTTATGAAACGCATTCACGAACAGGTTTTGCTAGTGTCATCATTCGATTAAAGTTGATAAACGTTAAAGTGAACTGAAAATAAAATAACTTTTATGGCCTTAAATGTGGGAATGTTTCATGTTTCATCACGTTTCAAGGGAGTACTATTGTCAGGCTGCGGTATCTTATGCTCAATAAAGAAATGTCAGCTTAATTGGGTCACTGACGCAGACGGAGTACTTATTTTTATCATTATTTGCCATTAGTTTGATCTTGGGTTGGTCTCTCTCCTGTCGAATAGTGTAATTTTGTGGTGCATGTAATTTGGGGGAAGAAGTGCACTATTCGGTTTTGTTATTAGTTTCAATGAAGACGAAAACGTGGCTAATTTTTTTTTTCGCGGAAGTGCCTAAGATACAAACGACTAGTCAAATTAGGCTGCGATACTTTTGTCGAAACAGCTGCTGACATAAGATTTACTAGATTATTAAGTTTCTTTGGAGATACCTGTGTCAAGGCAAGTTTTCTGTCTTCACTTAGTTGCGTAGTTTTGTAACTCAGATTGAGCAAATCAGACGTTGGTTTACCATTTCCTTCAATGAAATTCCCACAATCATTCACTCCAATTAAATGCTGGCAAAGAAGAGCATCCGATTCTTTTCCACCTGGATTAATGTCTAAACTGTGAGAATAGGCGGATGGTCGAAGGGATCTTCTGTTCATTACAGTCGGCGAATGCAAGTTATGCACTGTCTTTGTCCCTCGCATTAATAGCTGGAGTTGGTTACGGCTGTGAGATAGTGGGACGTCATCCCTATCCTCCGCCTCCATCTCCCTACGGACGACTCTCTGGAGGGGGCACTGGTGGTAGCCACTTGATGGCAGCTATGGAGGGCATGCGTGGTGAGGCCTCGTCGGAGGGCGCACCTCTTCTCTCCTCCAAACCACCCACAGGAAACACGGTTCACCATCCACCTCAACAACAGCCTCAGCCTCCACCTTCCATGATGTACCAACGCGGCCCGCCGTATATGATGGGCCAGCACCATCATCACCCACCGCCACCATCGCAACAGCAGCAGCCACCCCCGCCCCCCTCCTTCACTGCACACTACCAACCGCCCCCGCTGGCAGCTGGAGGGCAGGGTCCAGGTGGCCGGCCCGCAATGGCCATGGGTTCACGACCTCCAATGCCCCCGTTTGTTGGCCCACCACCCGGCTACTCCACCAGTGCGTCTAGTGGTCCGCAGCCTCCTCCTAATACCGCGCTTTCCTCGCCTCAACGACTACATCATCCGCAGTCAGCTATGATGGCTCAGCAACAGCAACAACAACAACAACAACAGCAGCAGCCCCCACCATCGCATCCGGGAATGGTGCCACAGCAAGTGAGAGAATGTTGGGTCCTTTGTCCCTCCCAGACTGCGTGTTTGTAAAATAATTTTAGTTTTTTATCTGCTTTCTCCCTGATTCTATGTGTTAAATGATTGCTAACATCGGTTGATGGAAGGCTATTTCATGAGTGCCTGCACACATTCCTTCAAGGTTTATTTCTCTGAATAAATATGTCGTCTAACTCCATAGGCTTCCTCCATACTTTTTGTCGAGTTTTAACATCGTCAGTGTCGCCTCAAAACATTGGACAATGAGACAATCCCGGTCCATCTTCTCTTTTCTCTTTGATGGTTTCGCCGCAAATTTGTTCGCTTCGCTCCTGCAAAGCGGTTTTAGTTTTTGCAGCTGGCTCAAGTTGAAATTAATGTGCTTGCTAAATTTCATCAGTTGCTGGTGAGGTACAAATGTGCGAAGCCGTGATATTCCTTATAAATTTTCATTCCATGTAGTTCCATTGTAAGTTCGCTTCTGCTTGAAATTACTTTTGTAATGCATTTCAATGTCATTGCTACCGTTTCTGGAAACTGGGCGTTAAAGCAACGCGGCCATCTGAAGAGGTTGTTTTGTTTTGTTCCTTCCTACGCTAACTTGGCAAGGCGACAGACGCTTCACCACCTTCACCAAGAGGGAATGCCTCCAATCCAGAGGCATCGTTCTATCGTCCGGCTATCAAATTGCACTTCTGACCGTCTATTTATTTTGGTTAGATGAAAGTTTAGTTAGGAAGTCCCTAAGCGCCTAGTTTCCACTCTTGGAGCCGCTTCCCTTCTTCGATAACATCGAAAGCCCGCGTAAAATCACAATGAGATAGAAAAACATTTAGGGCCGATGGTCTAGTTTAAACAGCCTCCTGCGTGCCTCATCTAGCCCTCTGCCGCAAAACTCGTGTTAGACACATTGAAAGTAAACTACGAATGCACATCAAGCCCTTTCATCTGGACTCTATCTAAAAATCCTCTCTTCACGAGGAGCGTTCAAAATGCCCATTTTTGAGATTTTCGAATGTACGCTCTTTCGTTAACCATCGAAGGCTTCCACCGATTGGCTCGTTGGGTAGTTGGCCGGTTGGTTGGTTGGTTGGCTGGTTCGTTAGCAAACCAGGCTGGCCTTACTTCTAGCGCCGTTTTCGTGTCGTGGGCGGTTGGCAGGCGAGCGGATAGGCTTTTGCTCTGGCCTTTTGGATGGTGTGGGGGTGATGGAGGGGCGTACAGGGTGGGGCAGGGTAGGTTGATGGAATAACGCGTTCGTTGCTGAACTGCGTCTCTGATTGGTGCATGCAAGGAACCAATGCAGTGAAGACAGGCCCCTCATGAGTCATCGCCTCTCCCACCACGTCGCTCTCTAGTTGGCTCTACCTGTACACGCTTGCATTCGGCCAACGTTCGTGCGCGCGCGCGCTTTTTAGATCCACTCCGCTGCCCTGGTCTATCGTCATTGCCACTACTTCTGCTCCCCCGCGGCTAGGGGGAGGGGTGGGTTGTGCGCGTGCCTTCAACTACACTTGGGCTGAGCGGCAAACTCAGACCCTTTTTAACACTTTTGCTGCCGGCGTCATGTGCACGCGATGCCTCAATTTTCCCATCTAAGTTCGGCGTCGACTTTGCGATTTGTCTTTTGCTTGGTTAAGACAACTAATTGCTGCAGCTCAAGTCGCAAACATGTTGGGTTAGTTGAAGGGCCATAACATAGATGTGGGGTGCTTCGTGGTGTGAAAGCCATTGGCCTTGCTTTTTGCTGGGTGAGTTGTGGTGGTTGGGTTTCAGTGATCCTGAAAGTGGATGTGCTAACCCCCCTACCTTCAGGTTTTTGTTGCTCCAGTCTGTGGTCACTTCTCTTCAAACTGGAAAAGGCTAGAGCTAGGGTGTGCAACTGATTAAAATTGCTTTAAAAAGTGGGCTGCAATGGTAATGCACATCACACCGCAGATCCTACTTTTTTACGGTTTCTCGTGAGTTCTAGTTAACGCCAGTCAGGATGTGGGAATATAAAAGACCAGTCTAGTTGCTTATGGCGAAAATTTTACCAGTTCGGGATATGTTTACTTGTGATGGGTCTACGGTGAATTGCATTGCTCCACCGCTTATCGGTGCTTTTCTGTGTGATGAACGAACCACCACTCATTCCGTGCACCCCTAATCGTGCTTGTGAGACATTGTCCCATCTTGGTGCATAAGAATATCGTCTTTTTGGTGCTCAACTGAAGCGAAAAGCATGGCTTATCACCTGTTTCCTAACCATAGCGTCCCGGACCGGCCTACGTTACGGCTGCCGCGGCTGCAGCTGCCTACTGGAAGCGACTGGAGGCGGTCCAACTCTTCCCACCGGGCTGCGTAGAAGCCACACCAATCGATGCGAGTCGTCGGAAGCGATTCCGGATAAAGGATCTTGGTTAGCTGCATTCTCTATGCAATCAACCAGGCCTAAATTGTGCTCGCCTGGCAGTTATCATCAACTAACGCTCAACCTGTCGTTTCTACCCTTAGTTAATCACCATATAGGTGTTATTGTGAGACAGCTACCGTATTGTCATCAGCGCAAAAGTAATGTGAATGTGAATTTCTTCAATACTACTGAAACCAGCCATCCATGAGGGTTCATGAATCTTGATACTAACATTGTCTAGATTGTGATAGTCTACTCTATAAGCTATTGATTGTTCAGAAGAAAATTGGCGGGCTT
The DNA here is from genome assembly GCA_001870725.1 of Taenia solium. Classification (NCBI taxonomy): domain Eukaryota; kingdom Metazoa; phylum Platyhelminthes; class Cestoda; order Cyclophyllidea; family Taeniidae; genus Taenia; species Taenia solium. The sequence continues at coordinate 145,393 of MIEF01008298.1, read as the reverse complement.
TATATTCTGTTTTGTGTGGGTTTCATAAAATTGAGCTGATTTAGGCATGTTGACCCATGTTGCACAATCGAACCACGTTGCTCGTTATTAGTTTATTTAATTGAAATTTGCGGATACAACGTGGCCGCTGGGTGCTGCGATTGATACCGATGGGATAGCACCTTCGCTTTTTATCAATCTTTTCATGTCCGTGAATAGGCCAATGGCAGTTCTTTGCAAGTGCAGAATTTCGCCTCCTCATTGGTCGACATGTGAACAATTATTCCTTTGCTTAGCTATTCTACCAAATCGGTGTAGCGCATTACGCTATATTCAGCTTCTCAATTACCTATGTCGTGCCCTTAGGCATCGTTATCTGCTTTTATCAAATCGAGGAAGACTCATCGGAGTATGCGTGTGTGCGTACTGTGAGAGGAGTAAATTAAGTCATGTTACGCCCGGAAGTCGAGCACAGCAATTGTGTGTGCGTGCATTCACAAAGGATATCGCCTTTTCGTGTGCCCGTATATTGCCTAAGTCCTTCCACCTTTCGCCTGCAGGTCCACTAACGGCATCAAAGTTGGTGATGGCGCTTCGTTCCGGTCTACCCAGTGAGACTACCTGGGCGCTCAATGCCCTCAACGTCATTCTTCGCGACGAACCTAATGCTTTGGAGGCTTACTTTGCACCGCCCACCCAACAGCCTCTGGTCTCCGTCAACGCTAACGCTCCCACCCTCACTACTCTGGTCACTGCGCTTACCGACCACCTTCGCCACGACGCCAACGAGCTCTTTCCTTCTCATCGTCTCACTTCGGAGCTCGAGCTGCCCCTCCATCTTGACGCGGAGAGTCAGTCGACGTGTAGAATCCCTCCCGTCTCAGCAGATCCTCCGCCCCTTGATGTCCAGACCTCCTCTTTCTCATCGTCGTCGACATCCTCTACGAAAAACCGCGATAACCTTTTCACTGACATCTTCAATGAAGTCTCTAGTAGGTGTCGTTGCCTTTGTGTGCGAAATCAGACTTTGCCCCCTAACGGGTTGGTCCGTTTGGAGCGTGAGATCGTCGCTGTGGCTAACTCTAAGGGAGTATCAGTAAGCGCACTGAGAGAGGCAATTCGGCAACTGCTCCAAGGCTCCAGTAAGAATGCGCGTCTCCTGATGAAAGCTTCAGCACCAAAATTGCCCAAAACGACACCTTCCGTAGATTCTGGTCCGGATAAATCTGTTACTAGTGCCAGCGGTGTACTTTCTGTGAATAAACGAGGACGTGGTCGTGGGTCCAGCACCTCATTGCTAGCTGACCACCTGGCAGTTTTCGAAGCCGCTCATATGGCTCCTGTGACCGCTATACCGAAGTACACCACATCCCTGCTTGTCAATAACCTCTCAGGACCCGAAGCTCGATCCAACATTCGACGATTGGCTCTCTTTGCGTTGGACGAACTTCTCGAAGGCAAGGAGTCACCCCCACCGGTTCTTCTACCAGCCGACGTTGCGGCTGAATTTGTTTCTCCACCTGCCTCTCCTCGACCTCCTTCAATGCGGGATGTCTTTATGCGGGGTGGCTCCGACTCCACTTCCTACATCCTTCCTCATCCCAACGGTTGTGGAGGAAGTAGCTGCTGTAGCACCGGTAGCGGCGCTTCCATGCGACGAAAGCGTACCATCTCGTCCACCGAGGCCTCTTCAACTTCGGACAAGGCATCGAAGAGAGCTCGTTCTTCATCCTCATCCTCCTCCCTCCCCGTCCTCTCACCTCAGAAAGTGGATCCTTCCACGGACAAGACTGATGTCGCCTCCACTCCAGCAGTGGAGGCGATGGAAGAGGACGAAGACAGCGAGTTAAACAGTCATCGATTGATGACCGACTCACGAGGCTACTGTCCACTTCGTGCACGTTTTGAAATAATCCGTCGTGGCGACTTGGCTCTCTGGCCTGTGGACGCAGCTTCGGAGAGGGCAGAGAGCTTCGCGTTGCGGTGTTTGTGCGTCTCCACTGTACTTCGAAATCTCTCCTTTTTATCCTCCTGTGAGCGTGTTCTTGCTAACCACAAGGCCCTACTTGCACTTGCTGGCCGTCTTCTAACCGTCGCGCACACCCACTTCGAATCCGCGGATGCCGACTGGGCTTGTGTGGAGGATCACATGACTCGCTATGATTCCAACTCGGCCTGGTGGATGCCGTGGTTGGACGAGTTGTGCGAAAACATTCTTGTTCTCCTCGTCAACATCCTAGGTCATCTGCAATGTCTTCCTCTCCACGAGAGCATCGTGCGTCCCTTACTTGAGGGCCTGGTTCATTGGGCTACCTGTCAGACTGCTGCTGCAACCGATCCTCTCCCTGGTCATAGAATCATCTCGCCGTGTCGCTTGGCTCTCGAGGCGCTCAATCGTCTTGCAGTCAATGACTCCAACGTTGCCATGCTACTTGCGACGATGGACACTGAGAGCGCCCGTCGTCTCTTTGATCGCCTTGCCGCGTGGCTGGCTCTGCCAGAGGATCAGGTGACGCGAGAGCTAGCTCTCTCCACACTGCACTACCTCTCAGAACCCCCGATGAACATCTGCCAACAACAGGTTGATGGGAATAACGCCTCCACCTATGGACTCTCTATGATTGCGCAAGCAAAACCCTGTCCCGTTGCGGGTCTAATTTCCTTCATTGAAGTCATGGAGACGAAAACCCGTAGGGTGATCGAGCAGTATGGTGTGCAGGTGTTGCAAGATCAGCCGGAGTTGATGGGAACGTCATTGGAGTTGTTGAGACGTGCCGGAGCTCTGTTAGAGCGTTTGGCAGCGAATTCTTTCGGACGGAGCAGATTCACTCCCGATTTGGAGATGCGGGTTCTGGGGTTGGCGACTTCACGAGTGCTGGACGCTACAGTAGCCCAACTGCTCTCTGGATGCCTTCTGGATCTGCCTCAACGAGACAGCCACTCCATTGTGATGTGCGACCTCGTCCCGAAGATGCCTTCCTCGGAAAAGGTGGCAAAACTCCTAGCGCCGCTGCAGAAGAGGGAAGAAGTGTCCGAGAGAGCAGTGGTACAGAAAAACGTGGAAAAGGAAGCAGAAGAGGTGAAAACATTACAACAAGAAACGTTGTCTCGAGAAGGATCGCCGTCCGCCAAGGCAACGGAGGACGAAGATGAAGCACCGGTGACGAAAAATGAGTCCCAACAGTCCCCCAAAGCCACGGTGAATCCAGAACTGGTAGCCGCTGTATAGAGACCTCCCAACTCAATTGATTTCCCCTGTTTCTTCTCCCCGCCCTCCCAATGTGTTTTGTAATGTTTCGTGTCTGAGCAAGCGTCTACACGAGACTTCCTGTGTATAGCCGAACCTCTTTTTCTGATCCACCACGTTGAACAATGGCGTTTTATGTGTGCTCCTCTCCACTCCACCGCTAAGTTGCCGTGTTTTATTTTGGTGCTGGCGATGGTGACGTTTCACACATTCATCCTCTCTTTCCCCTCCCCTTCCTCTCACTCTTCTCACAGGCACCTCAGTGCGATTTGACATTGTCACCCTGTCCCTAACTCTGAGCCGTTGTGCAAGATATTTTGTCCCAATGTTGGTTTGGATCTTGCATATAGCAGGTCTTTTCCGCTGTCCCCTTTCCTACCCACCCACTTTATTGTCCTTTTCTGCCCTACTCAGTACTCCCCTCGAAATGTATGCATTTCACACACTGGCAATGAAGCGGTTTTGTTATCGACTCTCGTGTATGTGTGTGTGTGTGTGTGTAATTATGGCCACTGCCCTCTTTTGTAAGGGAGTGGTGGATCTATATTTCAAGTACAGAAAGTGTATGCATTATGCATCCTGAGAGGCTTGATTTGCCCAATCTACTGAACTAAGTTCTCTACTTCGAAGCTGACGGAATCTGCCAGCTCTGCAAAATTGGTGACTGCAGGCGGTGGGGGTCAACAGTTAAGCAAAACAGGTAGCCAAGGCTGCAAGAGCGATGGGGTTATAAAAAGATCGGTTGTTTTTTTGAGTGGAGAGGAGGGGAGGCGATTGTCATCTCAACATTCCAGTACTGTCGAATTGGGTACCTACTCCTTGTACAGCCTGCTCGCAGGAGGTGGGTGTAGGAATTTGGTGGTTTACGCAAAGACCACTTCTGCGGGTGGTATCCTGCTTTGTGGCACAGGATTTTGACAATTCTAGTCGGCTTTTCAACCTTCTATGCTCTTTTACTGTACATTTTTCCATGCCACTCTTTGGCTTCACTGCGACTCCAGCGAAGGCTCGGGCCGATAAGGGTGAATGAAGAGTAGTGGCCGTAGTGGAAACGACCCGACAATACTGTGGCGTTTCGGTACCTCTGCCTTCTTTAATTGTTCACGGTCATGATCTCGGTATGCTACTTAAAAAAATTACTGAATTTTTCTTAAGCCTTGTTGTGGCTCTCCGCGACTGATTGAGTAAGCCATTACAGCAAAATGAGAAATTGTTAACTTTGGTGCTATCAAAAGTGGGACGCCTGCCGCACATCTGTCATCCAAAATGTTATCCTATGGATACTTGAACAGGACCGTGAGTAGCGTACTGAACAAAACGAAAGAAACAGAATGTGATCATGAGAGAATTGGGGATGCTAAAACCCCTACAACTGGTAAGTAAATTTAGCTCTAAAAGTAATGTATTTGGGTGGATGATCGAAGTGCCTAGTTTTGGGAAGGCGAGTGCTAATAAACCTGTTAATATTCCCGAAACTCAACAAGACGCCAGTCTAGGAAATGAGCGAAATAAGATTTCACTTATCAGCTATAACCGCAAATAAATAGGCAGGATTATGGACGTAAAATTGTTCTGAATGATTCGCTACTTTTTCTAAATTGCAGTTGCCAGGCCTCGACTATTGAAAAGTTGTTGCAAAGTGGGATCTCATTTACAACATTGTGAAGTAAGGACGAGGTATATAACATAAGTAGAAGTGGCAAAAGGTAGAGTGGAGGGTCAAGGGCACCAAGGAAATTGAAAGAAATGTTACAGACTAGTTCCGTGCAAACAATGCATAACATTAAAGTATTTGAATCTACACCAACAAATTTTTTGATTAGATATTTGTTAATAACTTGTTCCAGTAGTTTCTGTATGTCACAAGTTCTGTTGTCTTCACAGTGTTTAGATGACTGAATTGAAAAATAATGGCCTTTAGCGATAATAAGTGAATGCGCGAGAATTTGAAGGCTAAGCGGTGGGCGTGTTCTCTGTGTGGTCATGCTGTTACGATGCTTACTGACCTGACATTTAGATTTGGTACGTCGAACATCTCGCTTTATTTAATGTTCTCTAATTTACATGATGATACAAACAAGTACTCCTTGTTGTGTTTTAGTAAGTCATCAACAATTTTAAAGCCGATGGGTCATGATTAGTAATTCTACTAGTAAACCGGTTCAAAGGTCACAAAAACTGCTCTGTAGGAGTGAGAATGATCATTTTTTGCCGTTTTTCCGAATACTTTTGTGGTTATTTTTACGTGAAAGCCGTTACTTTTTATCTGCCCTTTTTAAGAACATGCATACACCCTGCTAACAGATATACTGACCTTCAAATTGAACGTGTATGTGCAAATATTAAGGACGTTCCTGGCATCTCTTTCACGTTTTTCTTTTGTTGATAAGCCGATTCTAGGTGCACCTAGCTCAGTGAAAATAAATATTCAAAGATCTTAGTGTGTACTACTTTTCTTTCTGAATGTCTGTCCTTTTAGTTGGCGGAATAATCTTAAGATATCTGAAGTCTTCTTGTGAGTTCCCTTAAATGAACCAAGTTAAGTTTGCTTTAGAACACTGTTTAAGCGTACCAAACAAGTTACCTTTTTCTACTGTTGAGGCATATGGCCAAACGTAACATTTTTATCCATGACAAGTCTTTTAAAAAATAAGTGTTAGTGTGAAACTTGAGTGCAGTGCACGAGCGATCTTGCGTGACGCAACAACTTGCTCTTTTCAACTTTTCCCAAGGCTAAATTTCACTCTCTGTGGAGTTGTAACTGCATTTGAAGTCCCTCTTTTCATTGCTAGCTGACGAGTTTGTAAGTGCTATTTTTTATTGAACTATTTTTACATTCGTTATTTTCCCCAATTCTCCCAGGGATTTGCCTCTTCTAAGATTCGATATTCTATTCTTCTGGAGGAGGTTTGGAGTAAGAGGCTCTTTCTGGCAGTTAAAGGATAGCTCTTGTAGGTTACAGTCCCCTATAGGAGTGTGGTAGTGTGGGCGGCTGTTAGTATCCACATATCGCTGGACAGGGGAGACGCGCAGAGACGTGAATCGAACTTCGTGACTGTGAGTCATCGCATCGATGTCGGTAGCACGAGAAGCATCCGTCCGACGGTGTCCCAAATAAATCATTGACTCTCACACTACCGCACGCAACTGCATAAACGCCTCTAGACGACTTGATGGCTTAAAAGGCGAAGGTGATTATTCTTACAAAAAGCGAGATAAATTAATGTTTTTGAGCCTAATTCTCCAACTATGGTAATCTTAATGCCCCATCAAGGTAGCTTTGATCTCCTATATGGATTTTTTGTGGGTATGTGCGCTTGTGATTGAAAATTGGTGGGAACAATGTTGTTAGGATGCATGCCCTGAAGTTGGCTTGGTTCTGTTATAAGAATATGCACTTGAAGTTGCTTATAAGGGTTTATATTGCTTAAAGCAAACGCTACTCTGAGTATTCAACAGCAAAATGAGCATTAAATTAGATTATTTAGTAAAGAACTCTTGTTAAAAATAGAGTTAAGCGGGTTCATAGAATTTAAGGTTGACGATCATGTGGAAGATGGAAGATGTCGAGAAGGCTAAATGCAGTTATCTGTTTATAATTCATTTATCCCTTCATCCATTCGATAATTTCTTTATTCCTTCTTCCATCCACCTGTTCAACCATCTATCTGCTTATTAAGGGTACATCCATCCATTTCAATAATTCTAACTTTACTCGTACACTAAACTTGAACCCTCCTATTCATCGACAACCCTCCGTCATATCCACTATCCACGTCTCCATCTGAACTATCAACTATTGGTCCTGGCTTCATACATACGTTCCTCTATTCCTGATTCTTCCATAAATCATTTGAACCTACCACCCGCCGTGACCCGAGAGTGATACCACTGCTCATATATGCAACTTATGGTTTTGCTAGCATTATTGCAAACACTTCAGATGGTTCGCTATTTTTGTGTTTTGTTTCTGGAGCAACTGTACAAGTGGTCGTTTTCCAATAGCAATCAGTTATTTAAAAGGTCAAGGAAACATTGGTGTAATCTTATTTCGAAAGCATCCCACCGTTCGTCTCCTTGGACGTCCTCGTTTCTGCAACACGAATGGGTGGTTAAACAGTAAGCAGAAAGCTTTGCCCTATTTTCATGTGTGCACAACATCCAGAATTTCCAGCTACTGCTTCGTGTTATTTTGCCTTTACCTGGCATGACATCATGTGATTGCTTTTCTTGTCACTTCCACCTACATTCTGCTTCCTAGTCAGTCGAGAATTCGGTGTCATTGCTGAAAAAATTTTGCAGCATATTCATTGTTGGTGGATAAACTATTAATTATTAACGAGGAGGTACGAATATTTTTTTCAGCTTTAGCAGTACCGTGGCTTAAAAATGAGAATTTTTAAATTCACAAGTGATTTCCACATGATTGTCAGTTGCGTCATTAATAGGTGTTTTATGAAGTGGTAAGAAAACACTTCCCCATGGAATGGCTTCATGTCAGTAATGAAGGAGGGTCATAAAAGCGGTTTTTAGTGTCAGCCATCATTGGCTAAGTGTGTAAATATACCTAGTTTTTCCTGATAAGAACTGAAAAGTCGTTTGTTATTTAAAATTGGCTGCATGTTGGGGGCTGCTGCACTTGTCTGGCCACATACTTGTGGCATTTAACTGAAGTGGGGGATTTGCAATTATTCGGAAGTCGACGAATTCACCACCCATATTCAGCTCTCTTGCAGTCTCTTCAGGGCCCCTTTGATTCCTTATGTTTGCGGTTGCATTCGACTTGACGTCTGGAGCTCCCTGTGACCATTTTTAGCTTTTTGATCCGTTTACAGACACGAATAGGGCAGACATCCTCATTTTCATACCAAAGGAAATTTTTCACTCCAGTTCCATTTGACACAGTCTGCGTGTTTTGAAGTCATCTTCACCACAGGATGACAACTGTTATTCGTGACTACAGGACGCCTGGATTGCCAGGCATTGGGACAACGTTTCAGCACCCTCAATATGCTCTGCCGTCAAAATTTTTTCCTGTTATTTAAATTCTTTTTGAATTGTTAAAGTGGCCAACGTGTTGGGTTGCCCCAGTGCTTTCAATTGACAGGGGCTATAAAGAGAACAAAAACTCCACAACCAGTTCATTTAGTTGTACAGGCATTTTTGGAATAGTTTAGGACGCGTGTAACAGACAGCATCGAATCCATGAAGACCAAGAATCTCAGAGGCGAGAGAAGGGTCTTTTTTTGGATCGTTTGTGCACTAAATGCGTTCCCGATGTTTATTGAAGGTGGATTAATGTAATACTTAAAAATGGTCCTTTTGTAATCCTAGCGGAGGTACCTCCAGTTTGGTGTGCTTGTTGTAGATCATGTTTTATGCTAAAATGGCATCTCACTTTCTCTCACTCTCTCTCCCCTCTTTTTCTTCCATGGGTAAGCCCTTCAGTCTGCCATTTGCGCATAATACACCAGGCGTCTGTGATATTCGTCACTTCCTTTCATTTCCCTCAGATATCCTCCTACTGCCTCCTTTTTTGCCGCTTACATCATCAAATGTTGGGAGAAGTCGGCTTTAGAGTTTATTCTTCCTTTTCACACAGTCATTATAGGAAAGAAATTAGTTTTGCTTATCTGGATGGATCTCAAAGTCTATCTATACTTATCCTGTGATTTTCTTTTGGCAGATTTTGATTTAAGTTTCATAAATTGTGTTTGGAGCACGAGGACTGCGAAGATGTCGATGCTTCGCCGCTGTCACCGAATCGTGGGTCTCAAGCATACAATAATCACGATTTTAAGTGAAGCATTTCCTTTTTGAGTTTTCTTGACTCGGAACTCCATTAGTCAAGTAGAATACTTTGACTGTGATGACTGATTTTTATCCGAGAGCTTAAGCAATGAACTTTTTTTGCAGTCTTCATTAAAAGATTTTGTAATAGACAACATGATCTCGACACCATCATGACAATAATTCTACGAGGCAGTCTTGAATCGTTCTGTGCAAAAAATCAAGTTTACTGGCATATATTCGCATGTGAAGACAGTGAAAAACTAAGGTATGGTGCAAACTGTTTATCCTTGCGATAAGACGTCATAGTTTTGAATTGTGCTTTTCTGATGGCCTAGAAAGCTATAAGCATGGTCAGAGCCATGTCATCTTGACATGAGGCATCCAAGCTATTCTCGCGGATAATACGAGGCCCCAGCTCCACAGGGCATCTGAGGATTGATGGCATAGGTGGGAGGATGAACGAAGACTCGGATAATACTGAATGCAGTCGACATGCACAGTCGATTCAGCAAGCCTCATCTATCCTACCATTATGGAAGAGCTACAAGATGGAGCGATAAGCTTTTATGACGGGAAAAATAACTTCTGCCATGTGTATGCTTACGCTAGTAAAACCGACCTGGGCAGTTTGTGTGACAAATAATGATGGATAAAAGTGATGGACAACTCATCAACCTGTTTAAAATGAGGCAGCATCATTAGTAAGGCCTTTTGACGTTGTTCCGTCACCTTTCGCACGGGTCCTAATCTCCTCTAGCAGGGATTCATGTCCTTAGTTAACCACAATTCGTAAATTGTCTAATCTTTCTTTGGTGATCTTCGACTTGCCTGTGCCACTCCATTGTTTCGTTCTACGATGAAGGTAGACAATTTTGTCCAAAATCCCTCATTAAGAAGGGGACCAATGAAAGACGTCAGTCACGAGCGAAAATGTGACACCGATTTGCGTCTTCAACACTCGAGCAAAAGCCGTAAAAAATCAAGAGGCTTTCACATTTTGGTGATTCATCCCTAAGATCCAGTGAACCCTAATGGCTGTTTGTTAAAATCGCCTCTGAAGGATGAGAGTACTACCAAAATGAGATGTCCAGCATTCTCCATAAGTAGCATTGCTTCCTAGGTAATGAGTGCTCCCTTTAAATAATTTGTCTACAATTTAAAGTCCTTTTCGTTAAAAATGGTTTAAATAACTAGATTGGAATTTTCGTTCTTGGAAGAATCAGCCTTCCAGTTAGTTGGCTACAAACTGACAGTAGGATTAATAGTTGTGAATCCATTCTCTAATGGAGATTTCATCGTGATGTCCTTTTTCATTTCAACCTTTCTCCTATTTTCATTCTGCCTCTTAAATGGCTTTGTAGTTTGATCCTAACCTTTCCCGAAATCGCTACCACTACACACAACATGCTCCCCACGTCTAGGTGGATGACATTTCACTGAAGCTGTCCCAGACGTGGCGTATGTTTACTCTCGCATGGGAGTCTTTGTCTCGTCGCAAATGGGATTTTGGCCTAGGTATGGGAGATGGCAGGTGAAAAGGTTAAGTTAAACGTGTTCATTCAACAAGAAATTTTTTGGTCGGAAATGAACTTAGACGATCTGAGATGGGATCAAATTGAAGGATTGGAACCGTAGTGATAGGTGGAAAATGCATGTCCAGGTACACCTGGTTTGTTGGCAAGATTCTACTACTAGAAAGTTGGTCACATTCTTTCCCGAAACTTCCCATTCCCACCTTGCAAAAGGGAACAGATGGCCCACTCGGTATGTGCCCTACCGGTTTGTGCTGACTGCAAGCTACCCACGCATGAACGCACGGGGAGGAAATAATTATTCCTTGCCACTTTTCACGTTTCCTTTGTGCACAAAAGTGTGTGTACTTCTTGCTTTTGGCAACTGCTTCCAGCCTCAAGTACCAAAATCCGGGATCCAACATATGACAGCCTTTCAGCCAAAGTTCCACTCACATGATGAGTTCTGTGCCAATCCCCACCACCACATTTATTTATGTAGCCACAAAAAAACTCTTTACAGTCCCACCCTACTGCATTCCCATGTTCATCCATAAATCATGAATTTTAATCTCTCCCTTCCAAATGTCGAGTAGTTATGCACCACGGGAATTCGCAAACCCATTTGGAGACTTAAAATGACACGTGGTAGGCCTGTTGGGGATAATACTCAAGTATTCGTTTAATTTACCACGAAAGCATTCAAAAATACCATCAAATTCTCCTCTTTAAATGCCTGTACGGATAATTTTTACTGGTCCTCAGTAGTTGTAGTCGCTCCTGCCAACATACTACCGAAATTTGGGGGAGACGGAAATAAATGACTGGCAGGTATCAATTTAAGTTGGCGGCTTTGCAAATTCGTCAAGCTCCTCCAATTCTGTTGGTTACTCACTTCTTTTATTTGAAATTTTGCAACTAAACTATATCAAATATAGCCTATCATTGCCTGCCTTTATCTCACCTTCATGACATTTTGCATGTTTTTTTTCAATTGGCCTCTTTTGAATATCCCAATGTACTTCTTGTGCTTTCAACTGGGTCACGTGCTCCATCAGTGTTTAGGGGAACAGTGACATCCGAATATTTTGTTACAGATGACGGACGAACTGAATGTAGGAAAGTACAAGGCAAAATGAACTCGGTATTTAAGTCAATCATGATTGCTTTAAAGGGCTGAATCACTCGAGATGGTAATAGACGATTGCCTCTTTTCTTGCAAAAAATGCGATCCATCATGTCTACCCTCCAGTTCCTAAAATATCCCATCCATCATCTCAAAACGCGTTCACTTTCCTCAATGGCCTATTTGCACACCTAACATGACCGATTCGTATGTTTCCTTGGGAGACTGCCCTCTGTGCGTTTCTTGGGAAATAGCACCTTCTACGCTGGCTGGAATCGGTACTTTTTAGGGCAGTTTTGTAAAAGCCTCGTTAGCCACTCATATTTATTCGCCCTGCAAGTGGGCTTCATTTGTACTTCAATTCCTGCTTATATGACATTGTTTATGATGCGTGAGGGAGGATGTTTGCGGTGGGATGGAGTGAATTTTGATTAATTGCGTTCACATAACATGAAAGTACGCGTATATATACACACACAGACGCAAACAAAACACTGTCTGAGGGTAAGGCATTTCAGTTTGGTCACAATCTGGACCTATCGTCATTGTTGACTGAGGGGAGATGTTGTAATAATTTCCTGTTAACCTTGTTCCTCATTTACACGGCTGACTAACACCTTGAAGTTAGCTTTTGCATAGAGTTGTTTTTACGGGAGAGTTGGGCTAGGACACTCTGGGTAACCAGGACACGTCAACTTGTGCGATTTCAAAGGTTTGTGTTGCGTTCACTATTACAGCAGGCCAGTTACACCAAACCACAAATGGCTATGCCTTGGTTAGGCTATTATCATCCGAAGTTTAGTGGATGATGAACGTAGGATCGTTCTTGAAATGTTTGCATTCGAACTATTTCAAAGTCCAATAGCTGACCAGCTTGGCGGTTGATCGTCAATGACAATTCCGTGAAAACTGTGCACATGAGGTACTGCGGATACAAATAAGCCTTCGTGAACTTGGATTCTATTCCTTCTTCCTGCTGGAGATTTTGTTTTTTTTTCCCATTAATCTACTGTTGCGTGCGATCTCAGCTACTACTACCGTTGACTATCAGTTAATCTTGATTTACAAACCGCGCTGAGTTGGACTAAGCCAGGAGGCGTTGGTTGATGATAGACCACTTGGTGGGTATAAAATCACCAATCTTGGTTCGACTTGGGCAAACTTCGTTTCGACTCATCACGACAATTTTACTGCTTACGTACTGACATCTGCCAATCTGATAAGGGGTTCAAAATGACCACTGATATACTGACACTCAGGAATCCGCTTATCGCTTTTAAGGGTTGACATTATGAAGTGAGAAAAAAAACAGCAAACAGATTGTGTCTTTTGGTCTCACACGTATTTCACATGAGAGAATCAGAAAAGCTAGTCGGAAAGTCGAAAAGCACAGAACGAGGTGTTTGTACGGCGTCGCGGAAATCTTTATGAGTATGGGACTATCTTGTTAAAAGGGCTAGCAGCCATGACCGAGGAGGGCTAAATGGCTCGTGACGTGATACTCAATGTCTCTCAGCCAGTTAATCATAGGATAGCAGATAGTTAAAGGGTATAATTGGCTTCTTTAGCGAAGGGGTAGTTTATAGTTGTCAGATTCCAAAATTAATGTTTCCCAGCATCGGAGACTTTATATTCCCGCCCACTCACTATATGTGATAGTGGAGGGGAATTTAGCCTTTTTTACCTTTTAATTTTGCTCCCACTTTATCGGTCGTTTAATCCATAGCGTATTGGTGGGTCCGATTTGACAGCCTGTGGTCAAATGATAAAGTTATTTCCCTTTGTTTTCGTACTTTACAGTCCTTTTCATGGGGATCCTTGCTATCTCCCAGTCGGAGGAATGCCCGAATGGATTTTTCCGTGTTTCCAATTCCTGCTATTTTGTAAGTTATGCGTATTTTTTTTGTGTACCTTTACAAAAAAAGCACACAGCGACATTAAATTGTATAGTAAATGAATTACGACATCTTAATGGTTTCTTTGGCTACAGAAAATAGTGCATATTTTTTGTTTCCCATTCTCCTGCTTTGTTTTGGGACTGTGATGCAAAGAATTATTGCATATGGGTACTGATCTCTGTCGTTGTCTTAGAGACTGACCCATGACCCTGTATAATTGAAATCGGCGGTTCCATGACCCGAGGCATAGGCGGACCCAACGGTCACATTCAGCCGTGTTGGAGTCTCCTTCTCTGTAAATTTTATGGTTCTTCATTCACTACTTGTGGTTATGGCTGAGGACGGCCGGATGCTTGGAGTTTTCTGGTCACTAATTGACCATTCTGTGTGGAAGATTGTGATTTCCTTCTTGAGGTTACATTTTGGGTTAGTAAACTTCACAAGATTGCAAGAATAATCAGTCAGTCAAATGGAGCCAGTCAACCGCTACTCCTCCTTTTGCATTTTTAAACACCTCTCGCATCTGTCAGTCTGTCTTCACAGCTGCTGTCAATGAGGTTAAACATGTTAAGGGAAAGTCAAGGTGTCACCTTTCACAGTTGTCTGTGTTGTAAAAAGACAGTCTTCGCATAATTTCGTCTTTAAACTACCATACCGAAGCAATTTAATTTATTCCCAAAGAGAGACGTTCTTATGGACTGTTTTGATAGTCTACCGCGTCAATCATAGGAAGATGTATTGTTATAATTCAACGGGAAAGAAAAATGATGACCGGGCTGGCTTTTGGAGCTTTTTCAGCTTTTTTCTTGTCATTCTGTTTCAAAACACCGAGCATTGCCAGAGTGGCCGCCCCAATAAGTCCTGCCGGCTTCAAACGAACTTTTCAAAATCGCAAACTTGTTGCTAGCCCTGTGCCTCAATGGCATTTCAAGCTGCCTGTGCCTTTACATTAGTTTGTTCCAAGACAGATGCTCAAAGGTCTTATGAGCTAAGAATGGAATGGGGGCAGGAGTTGTTCGGACTGTATTTACTCATACTAAAACTAACAAGAACTTCCTTGAATTGCCAAAAATGATTTACTTAGTGAAACGCTAGAGATTACATCGACTTTCAAGCATAACCGAGAATAGGCAAATTGAGTTTCCTGCAAATACCATACGTCATCCTGAAAGCCGAAACAGTTATACTCGAATTGCGTGACTTGGAGATGTACTGAGAGAGAGGGTAATAAAAAAGGCGGTGGTTTTCCTTGTCACCACTCCAACCAAGTGACCTCGTAATCTCTAGTCGTCTAATCGAAGCGTAAAAGTGTCAGGCACAAGCGGACGGGCCCTGGTCAAGCCCTTGTAACGACGCAAACCCACAAGTCCTAGTAAAGGTCATCTCCTGTGGATGGTTGAAGTAGGTTGTACATGTAAAGGCGTTGCAAGTCATTACTCAATAGTAGTTATCAGGTTCTCCATTTTATGCACAAATAGAGAGTATTTGTTCAAACAAAACAGTAAGTAGATAAGCACCTTAACGTCACATACACAGCACTCCGGTCTGTGGCAACTGGCTGCACCAAAACGTAAGCCACAGGCACCAAAGTAGAGTAAACGTAGGATTCCTTTGATCTGAAGACAATTTTGTTTTCTTTCATTACTGTTTAAGCATTAATAGTTGAGGTGGGTAAAGAGAATAGTTATAATTGATGGGGCATTAAAGAAACACCCTGGTCTGTGATGTCAACTGGGCGTGAATAAATTATCGCATGATTTTTAGGTCTACAATGGAACAAAGGAGTTATTTTCATGGAGTGGAGCTCGTAACCAATGCAAGGAATTGCACCCCGACGCGGATCTACTGGAAATTCACGATCAATTTACTCAGGGTAGGCAATTACTGCTATGCATGCCTACATTCATTAGGCTTTATGCGTTACACACTGAAATGCCTGATATTATCGTTATCACATTGGTGGAATTTGATTGTTGAGAGTACGTTATGAGTGGATTATGAGCTCAACTTTCCTGATCAAATCTTATTTTATAAATCGCGAAAGATAATCCTACCGTTTGGTTTCCTGTCTCGCCCAAACAAAACACTCCTCGAGCTAGGCAAAAGTCGATTCTTCGAGAAGGCAATGGCAGCGAAAAGCATTTTTGACGTTTTTTTCGGTTATCTCCATCGGTTGACTAATGTAGCATCTAAATTGTCGCTTTAAATGAAGGGGAATTAACAAAGACAACGAGGGGCATGTTAACACGATCAAAGACAGATCATTTCATTATCCTGATGTCGTAGTGACTGTCATTCACGCTTTCCTTTTCCGGCTTAATCCATCTCTCCGATTAAATGTCGCATATATATATATATATACAATGTAGATTTAGTCAAGAAAATTGGGTCGTCACATATGCGTGACACTGGTAGGATGCACTGGTTCTCGTTAAAGTGAAAGGTTATGCAAACTAGATGGAAGTCGACTTTGACGAAGTGAAAAGTAAGACGACTAAAAATGCTCTACCTTCTGCTGCAGCGCAAACGGATCCACAAAATTTTGAATACGAGGTAACAACTGTTGCCTCTGTTCAAATATTCTCAGGTTCACTCTCGAAAAATTCATGATTAATTTGTATGCTAAGTTCAAAATTTGTGATAAAAAGGAATTTAGCGAAATTCGCATTTACTTACTATTTAACTGGAGTAGGAAAGGAGACGGTGCCTTTCTTTTGGGTCGATCCTTTTAAAGATGAACTTCTGTCAACCTGAGGAAAGTGAGGGCGTGACATCTTTGTAAACTAGGCTGTGAAAGTGGCTAGTTCAACCCACATTATTTCCTTATCTATTCAAATCGGGTGTTTAACGCATTAAAAAAGGAACTATAACGATAAATTCTTGTATTGAACCATCGAAATGGCGGGGGTTGTTGCCCAAAACGGAAAACTACGGAAGACCACAAGCTCAGTTTGTGCGACACTGGTGATGACGCAGCTGTCAAGTAGGTCAGCATTAGGATTTTTGGATGGTCTGGATGTGAGTATTTCAGATACGGTTGTATGCTAGTCTGAGTTCCCAATTAACATAACAGCAACAGGCAGGAGGGGTGAACTTCAAACCCACGGATATTGACTTGAATTCACGGAAGACCACAAGCATAGTTTGTGTGGTAGTGATAATGACACTCAACCATGAAGCTCTGGATCGTAGTGGTTCCCTGCGTTCCCGTTTTTCATGACGGTAACCGAGTCTGCAAGAGGTATAGTCATCCACAGTGTGGGGAAATTGCAGAAGAGGTGAATTCTCCTTTATGGGTGGTAAATAGTCACCGAAAATCTATCGCGCATAGGATAGCAAAACAACATTCCACTGACTGGTTCGGTAAATGGGTTAAATGGGTTGTTATGCTCTGTACAGATGTGGTAGAGAACTACGCCAACAACTGGCTGGAGTCTGCATCTCTTGAAAGTACTTTTCCTCTGTCTATGTTGAATCCAATTTTTTTACTCACTATTACATAAGATGAATTAGAGGTTCACAGTAAAGCCAGTTCGGTCCGATACCGCAGATCCTCAATGGGTTCAACCAAGTGTAAGTCATTAATGGCACTTTGGGACTAAAATGCTAAAAATAAAGCACCTCTTAATGGAGTCATTGCTTTTAAGTACTTATAAAGTGTTGAATTTCAGCGCCTTTGGGATAAATGAATGTAGCACCTGATGCACCAAAGATTTTGAATCTGCCATTCTGGCTGGGAGGTTTGTCATTTCCCCACCTTTTCAGCATAAACCCAAGGTGAGACCGGGTTGAAGCGGTACGAGCTTCAAACAACAAGTTGTGGTGGTTTGGACAGCCTCACCTGTTAACCAGGGAAGAGGCATTTTGTGTGGCAGCCTGAGCACGTGGTTGCAGTATACCGACTGCATGCACCAACCGATGCCCTGGGGCATCACTGTACTGGATGAATTTACGTTTTATTGGGTGTAAATATTTACCAAGATGGATCAGAATGTTTCACAATAACTAGCGTGAATCTGTTTGACAATGAATGATTATTTCGCACCAGCTTCCGCCTTTAAGCCTTAGGTGTAGCTAATCCTAAGGGGATGGGAGGGAACCATTGCAACAAATTGCCCCATCTTTGAGGCACAACCGTTTTGGTGGAGGAGGGAAAGAACCGAGCAGTTGAAATGCCGAAGTCCTAAGAGGTGCTTTTGCCCAGAAGTGCATTTCTATTTTCACCCACCAAATCAGCCAGTCACGTGCTTTAAGTTTACCATTTGCGATTGGAAATATGAATGATAGATTTCTTTTTTGGTAATAACGATAAATATGTTTGTTAGAATAATATGCCGTGAGAGGTTTTCAACTGTTTTAACTTCTTTTTTAAAACAAATTATCTAATTTTTGAACATTCACTAAGTATTGGGAGCAAACACTTCTGTCAGGGCAAATTTACGGCCGTGATGGATCAAGCTATACACAGACTAAAAGTTGTTTCGCCTTCCTTAGAAAACTATTATTACGTTTCCCCAAGTCGCTTTTGGGGTTCCACCTCCAATCCCTGTGGTTGTAGGTGTGGTTTGCCGGACACCTATAACTCCACCCTCAGACAACTTCATGGCAAATAGGCCCACCTGTGCTCCTGTGCTAACAGAGGTGGATGAGCTTCCACCTCCTGCCGCATCCACAATAAACAGCTTCTGAGAGAACGCTATTTGTCTCCCATCAATGTAATCCCCATAACAATTTCCGGTAATCTTTTGTCTGGGATAACAATTCTCTTGCACAACCGTATGAATTACCAACTTGTCAGGCGGAGGGAGTTACTTAACGCTCTCAAACCTGGCTAACTATCACTGCTATTCCGTCTCTCCCTCCTCCTTCTCCCTTTCTCCGCAATTCTTCCCCCATTCTAGAATATTTTTTTCCCCAATCAACTCTACTTTGAAGTTCATTTGAGCGATATGGATTCATAGTCTTTCTCCAGAAACACCTTACCCATCTGATCATAGTACTATTTTCATGTCATTAATGCACATTAGGTTTCTTAACTAATCACCCCCTAATGA
Organism: Taenia solium; assembly: GCA_001870725.1. NCBI lineage: Eukaryota > Metazoa > Platyhelminthes > Cestoda > Cyclophyllidea > Taeniidae > Taenia > Taenia solium. The sequence goes on along the minus strand of MIEF01008298.1, from coordinate 126,785 downwards.
GGTCAGCATTTTATGATCACCTTCTAGGGGACATACTGTCCTACCCACTAAGGTGGCATTAGTTTTGAATAAGACCAACCACACTCTTGGAGGTGATTGAGGAAGAGAAGCAGCCAAGATAGCAATTTATCCTCTTTAATTACCAGCAAAGCCTCAAGTAGTGATGGAACAGACCAGAGAATTGAACATTCCATCAAATTGCTGTTTCAAACTCTCGCTATGTAACAAAGGGTCAGTTTGAATGTATCCTGCTTAATGCTCTTTGTTCTTGAAGGCATGTATTCACACCTGAAAGTCCTGTCTACCTCTTGGGTCCCTTGAAATCAATCATGCGTATCCATGTCTGATCATAAACTTTTTGACCTTTAGACTCGCTGAGCGTTGTCATATCGCTTGTTACCTGGCCGGTGTGGATTGGACTTCAAAGCACTGTGGCCCCTTCAGTGGGCGGCTCCTCCTACAAGTGGATCCCTTCAAAAAGAGACGTTAACTATTCCAACTGGGCCCCTGATGCGTTCGTCAACTTGGAGGTGAGAAATTTGTACAAATTTTGAGGAAAAATTGACAATTTTTTGATAACATTTTGTAATGTACCACCAGAGTCACTCCTGAAGGCATCGGTGGATGCTGAAGTCTATGGCTGATTAACTAGATAGTTGTAGCTCGCCTCATCGACATTTTTTTGAAACTTGCTTTGCGGTTCTCGACTTGAGGTGACTCAAGCCTCTTCGCTTTGCGAAACAAGTTCAGCCCGGTTGCAAAGTCGAGGAAGCCTCCAGTGAAAGTTAGTGCAGGGCACGCGGAGAAGATGCGGTGGCGCAACGTTTCGCACAGTAAAGTTTTAACCCACGTTGAGGGGGATTTTGAGAACAATTGGAAGTGATTAAAACGATTGGAGACTGACGTGTCAAGAACTTGCAGTAATTCTGGGCATGAGTGGCGATGAAACAAGTGGGACGAGTAAGCTGTGGAAGCTGCTAGAAGTTATAGCACAACATGTGCCACTTCATCCCAGAAGACTGTGCGAGGCCAAATGTTGTGCAAAAGTGGAACCGGCGGCAAATTTGTGCCTTGTTGTTAAGGCATTTTAGCTCGTAATTTGAATTTGCTTTCCACAGTAGACCAGACCACTATCCAATGGAGATGGCGTTGTAGTGGTCATACAAGTCTAATCCGTATTATTTGTTAAACTAAAGCAAGGCTTGACCACTTGCATACATATAAGCACCTGCCTTTCTGTCTTCAGAATACATCGATCTCCAGCCTAAGTCTACATTCACTCTCCGAACATCCGAGTTTGTTTGATGTTTGTCAAGACATCACAAGGTAAAATCGTAACTCAGAGATTGCCACCGAGTTGGGATGAATTTTTGTTTCTCCTTTTGAAGCACTGTTGACACAATGAAGCCCAAGTTTTAGATGGGCTTTTCGATATTTGCATGAAAAGGATTTCCTCAAACCTTGCCATTGACTGAAGATTATTTGTAGAATTTTTCTTTTTGGTTAAAAAGTCGCAACCATTAACATGACTCTTTGTCTTACAGACAAGGAAGGTAGATAGTTTGACAGTGAAATGCAGCCAACATGATGGGATACTTAGGTATAAAATGCTCATTTGCTTTGTTTTAAACGAACTTGAAGTGTTTGCAAACACATATGTGACAATCTGCTTTTTTACTTGATCTGGTCCGTATCACATATGTGACATGTTTGTTTAAAAGCAAATGAATTAGACAGGATGGAAAGATTCGAGAGAATGACAACTGATGACACATTAGGAAATTAAGCCATTCGTGCCATGTTGATTATTTTTTTTTCGTCTGACAACAAACTCGGTGGTGAACGTTTTAAGTAAGGGCTGGTGTCGTCTAAGCAACTGCCCCGCAGATAGAAAGAGATTGGAGGACAAGAGGAGATGGAATTGAAGTGGAAGTTTTATTGCTCGTCATTAAGTTGGAGTGAGTGCTTGCATGAATCTATGATGTTGTTCAGGATCCAAAAGTCGAGAACCATTCAAGTTAGATCGTCACCCTTAATTTGAAATCCATAAACAGTGATGTTGTCGTAGCGGTTCTATGCGCCCTATTGCAAGTACCGATGATCGACGCTAATTTGGCGGCCCTGTCTAGTCCAGCCCAGTTCGGTAATCAAAGTGACATGGTGGACAATGGTGCTAATGCCCGTGGGAATGTATACAACGGTGTTTATTGGTGAACAAAGGATGATTCCAACAAGAAGGAAGGGTTAGCTTCAAACCCACCAATGTTGATAAGTATATAGGAAAGATCACAAGCGCAATTCGTACGATAGAGGTGATGGTGCTCAGTCGTCAAGCTGGTCAGCAGTATAACGTTTCCAAGACGGTCTCTTTGTCTTTCATTCAAGATCTAGATCGTAGTGGCTTCCTGAGTTCAAATTCATAGGGCAGCAGTCGTCTCTTTGGGGATTCAGTTAGTCTATTTGATGTTGGCCACCTAGTCATCTGTGATGGGACGAAATTGCACAAGAGGTGAGTGTTCCCGTGAGAATCATGAACACATCATAAACCTTGGAAATTTTGAATAGTTAGGGTACACACGGCACGAGGAACCAGTCTGTTTTGGGAAAATTTAACTACACTGGCAAATCCTTCGGCATGGCAGCTGCTTTTCCAGGAATTACTTAAATCCAAGGATAGGTGTGTAGTTCTGCCAGATGTAGTAGGCGACTCTGTGGGAGTCAGTAGATGTTTTTTATATCCCTGTTTGACTTGAAGGCTTCTAAAATGCTTGAGTCTCTTCTGTATTGAGAAATGAAGGCCGCTTTAAGTAATTCTGTTTTGAGGTGCCAAAAAGACTGAATTCATCGGTTGAGTATCCTCAAAGTCGTTGTGCTTAATTGACAGGTTGTAATACCTACTTTTGCATGAGGCGGTGAAATTCTTGACTCGACACTCGTCTTGATGTCCTGATGTAAAAAGTGGCAACATTTGAAGTTTCCTTCCGACGTGCGACTTTTTGAATCATCATCCAATGGAACCCTTGAGTATTCCGATAATTGCTGAATAAAAAGCCGGGTAAACTTTGAGATGAATGCATTGGCTTCTATCCTACCTTTTTACCATCCATCACCTTGACCTCAATTGAGTTCTTCCGCATGAAGTCTAATTAGATTTCGAGACTAACACGGTTTAGCGAAAGGAAGTTCTTACTCAAGACACAAACTAACATGTCGTCCCCAATCATTGCATTATTGCCCACTAAACTGTTTATTTAATGTTTTATTATCTGTGCATCAGTGTTTATCTCGTGAAGGAAGTTGCATTCTCCAACAAAAATGTTTTTTTCGATTGTGATTCCTTTAAGACTAGAATTTAACCAGCAACAGCATCCTGTAGCTCCTCGAGACTTTCCTGAAGACTCAAAACGACCAGAAGATGTATAGCCAACGTACAGTAGGGCTTTAGGCTACTGGTATGGCCTAGAAGGCGGGCCACCTGGCCCCTTCACCAGAACTGAAAGTTAAACAATCAGCCGACGCATTGCATGGCTTCGTTCTTCTTTGAACGCCGAGGATGGCGTTCCCCCCGGTCAACCTCCCGCGTCGGTCACCACAATGTAATCGGTGCCGTGAGGAAACACCTATGGGTCAACTGTGTCAATCACTGAGTTTTCGTGTGATTGATGAACATCATTGATCCTTCGTGGAGATTCTATTGGACCAGGCGTTTTGGTCTGTTTTGGAAGTAGATTCGGCGGCGAGGTTTATAGAAACACTAGCTTAAAGGCGGGTGTAGGGTTTCGCTTTCACTCCTCCTCGTCATTATGTTTTCATTGGAGAGCTGTCCGGTCAAACTGCTTGGATTTTCTCTGCCTAGTATCTCGAGGACACGATTGATATCATCTTATGGGTACAGCAAATAGTTCCGTAATAAACGAATTTAAATAGCCCGTGGCTAGTTTTTCTCCATTTGTTAATGGCCTTCACGTAGAATACAGAACTGGGGTAATTGTCGAAGGTATACGTAATTTCCAAGCCTTTTGTTGGGGATTGTCACCAATTTTCCCACCTGGAGCATGCGCATTTCTTTTCTCCGCTATGCTTCATCATTCAGCAGTGGAAATCGGAATAGTTTCCTTAAGACCGCGTTTGCTTTCCACTGCCACCAACATGTCGCCCCGTGACTTCTTTGAAGACGAAAGAAGGCACAACACTGGGGTGGAATATGTATTGTCGACGCCAGCCTACCAGACGATGGTACATAGAGGAAGTGCCGAAGTAGCCCCTTTACCAAAGCCGAGAGTTAAACAACCAATGCATTACAATCCAAAGGAGTTCTTCCCTTGAAATAGGGCAAATTTACATTCACGCTAGCTACGAGAAAGCCACAGTGATTTGGTTTGCATCCAGGACCATTATATTGCAGCTTGAAAATGACATGTAAGTGTTGTTGTATTTGGAGGAAAAAGAAGCAACTAGACGTAACAGGAGTGCCTTTTTTGCGATTCATGTTTTTGCTTCACAAATCACAATTTTTTGCTGCAACTTTGCCCAAGTTGCCGTGGCACGAACATGCCAGTGCAGAGTTGGCAGGGGATGCAATTTCTTGCGTCTCAGAGTCACTGTTGGCGCATTTTAGAGAACGCTTAACCAGCCGTTTTAATTTGCAACTTTACTGAAATTGTTCTGCTTTTTTTACTGACAATATTGTGTGATAGTTGTCCCCGAGAAGTGGTAGTCTAATTCACTGTTTACCACTTTATTAGGAATTAGCTTTACGGTTGATGCGCTGCTGCAATGCTTAGCGTTTCAATCAGACTGTCGTATAAAAAGGGTTTCCTTTCCACTTTGACAAAGTATTCTTTATCGTCCTGCCAAGATGTGCTGAACAGTGGTGTGGAGAATACAAATTTCTCTCGCCATCACATCTCATCCTGTTTGGATGTAAACGTATGTGGTAGTAAGCTTGTTGGTGAACTCTCATACCAACAAAGTGGCAGTTAAGTTGGAAATCGCTCATTCTCATAGGCTCTACGTTGGAGAGACCATAGCCTCGACCTCTTAACCGCTCTTCGTTTCAATGTAAACTGATTGATTTCCAGTAGCACCACTGTTCGATCAGTGAGGAATGGAACGTCAGCACCCACCGATGCACTAATGATGAGCACTTTTCGGTTCAGGAATGGCAAAATGATTTGACATGTGTATTGGAAAGATTGACATCTTAACTTTAAACATTTGTTCTATTCATTTACATCTGGGCCTCAGGATATTATGACCACGTTGGAAGGCGGCTATCCCATTTATGAACAGAAGTGGAGGTTTAATTGTCTTTATCGATGCCTCCACATCGTAGAGGCAATCCTCTTACTGCTTTCTATAAAATTTGGCTCTATGTTTGACGACATCACGTTGCTGTGCTTTGTTGGTGCTTTTTTCGTGGCTATGGTCTTGTATGTAATTTGCTAAAACGCTTGCTTTCAGCCTCAGGGGAAAAACGATTACCACAAGCAGATGTTACCATCAAACTACCAACATTCAACATCTATTTGGCGCAACCACTCATCACAAACGCATAAAGAACACACGTCACATATATGTGACGTGTGAATGTTAAGCTGGGCAAAAATCTATATGGTTGATATTTTGAAAATACATTTTGATTTATTCCACAGCTTATGCTTTGAAAACTACTAAAGAAGTTCTATTCGAGACTCCAGCCATTCCACACTTACTAACCTGTTACTTTTAGGCGGTATTGAAATGGGCAAACTTCCGTTTTCCTCTTTTTGCCTACACTGCTGGCAATTTCCTCGGGTCAAAAGTGAACATCAATACTTTAATCAAGTTTAATCGTTCTACTCCTTTGTGTAAGAGCTTTGTATCCTTGATGTCACTCACGTCAACCAACAAAAAAGACGAAGAAAAGCGAGCATGCAACAAATGAATTACTTTAACTCCTCAGTACTTTCGAAAGTGGCATAATTATGGACACTAGTGTTTGTGACATATTTTACTCATTCAAATTGCCAAAATCGGAGACTTGCGTCAGAAGTGTCATAAAATTGAACTTGATTTGTGCACGAATTCAGCATTAAGCTGTCAAGATAATTACATACGTGTTGCTAAAAATATTTTTTTGTAGGTAGGCCCTAAACAACAGTGTGCATTTCTGTCGACTTCAAGTCTTCGTGCGGGAGCTTGGGACCACTCTGATTGCGAAAAAACACGTATAGGTTTCGGTTGTGAGGTTCCATTGAATTCTTTGTCGTCTCTGAACTCCACCACCCGCCTTGAGGGTGCTCAACCGATCTGGGCAAAAGAAATTAATGCAAATGGTCAGGTTTGCTACCTGGGCACCTGCTATCGTCTCCTTCCAAACTCCTCTCTGGAAATGAGCTTCGAAGATGCAAAGCAGTCTTGCGGCGATGCAGCAGTGGCTCTTCCACGTAACCCTCTAGAACTTGTATTCCTCAGAGATCGTCTAGCTTACGCATCCGATTCTACACGCGCTTGGATTGGTATTGAGGTCACAAATGCCCAGGTATGTGATATATTTACGCCTAAAAATAACTACTGTTCAAACGCTACTCGAAAAATTAATTGTTCGTTTTTAAATCAGGATCGATTGGAGTTTCCGAGATCCCCATCTGTGACGTTCTGGCTCACAGCCGCCATCCATCGCTCTCATCCGAATTTTCATATTCCACCAACCAACCTATCAGAAACATTTTGCCTCCAAGTACACGTCAATTCCACCCTCTCCACCTCGCCTTTCCTTGCAGTGCCTTGCGTGGGTGATGATGATGAAGAAGACGCTTCATCAGTGACGGCCTTCTGTGCCGCTCCAGAGTTGTCATTTTCTGGAACCTGTCCTGGCGGAGGTGGCAGTGGCGACGGCGTGGAATGGCACGCCTTTGGTGACAAGTGCTTTGCAGTCATGGGAGATTGCGAGGGTGACGCGGTACCAGCAAGTTTGAAGACACCAGAATTGTATGCTTTTGCCACTTGGCTACTGCCTCCAAATCTCCGTTCTGGTAAGTATTTTTGTCCTAGATTCAGTTACGCGTCCAGCTTATCACCATCGTCATAGATAATTCCAAGCAACCGAAATGGTCCTCTTACTATTAGGACACGGGCATTTAAAAAAATTCTGATATATTCCAGCCACAGTCGTTAATTTATTTTTAAATTCATCGTCCTATCACCTCCTACGCAGTCGGTTCGATTGCACGAGTGAAGTGAGTCAGGCGATATTTCCCTGACTACTATGCTTCTATGACTAGCATTATTCTTGTGAGCAACTTTTACTTGCGATTTTAAGCTAATATTAGTGTTCGATCGCCCAGCACATATCCCAAGATTTTTACTGCGCAATCATAAAAAGATTTTTTCAACGTTATGATGATAGCAAGATTTTGAGCTTTTTAACTCCATACATAACAATTCGCGTACACTTGGGCGAAGACAGTTTCGTGTTTTTTTAATTATAACCTGATGCGGAAACCTGGAAGCTGCCAATTTAACTACCTTGATGCAATTTTTTCTTCGCGTAATTAATGTCTTAAATAGCAGTAAACTCCACTGAAAGGAGGAATGAGGGAAATGTGTTTCAATAATCAAGTCATTTAACTACACCTGAAAGAGGTAAGGGTGATTTGGATTTTGGCCAATTGTCCTTGCCGAAGCGGGTTTCGCGTAAGCGGTTCTTTCCGCACTCACAAGCTGTCTTAGTGCATTTGAGGTCTTAAATCTGAGCCAAGGACACTTCTAAAAAACCTTTTAATTTTCTCAAAGATCTCAATTTTTTATTTGTACATTGCTAATTCTCTAATTCCTTCATCGATCATCCCGAGACTTTGAAATTTCTAAACCTACTTTTAGTCCCTTTTAATTGAACTTAAAAAGGTATCCTGCAAAACCAGGCTCGTGAGTACTGTATTCTAACAATGGCCTAGGAAAGGCTTGAATATCACAGGAAAATAGTTTCTGGGAAAAAAAAAGGCGCAGAATCGTTTCAGGCTTTGAATTCCTTCGTAGATGACGAGGTACTCATTGGTGGAATTGTCAATACAACCTCACCACTAACAATAACTTGGTATGTTTGCCTGCAAGATTACTACTACTAATCTCTCCCAAGTGAAAATTACTTAACGAGTTTTGTTCTTCTACAGGCTTGATGGATCTGTTAGTGAGGGATTTAACCGACTCAAGCCATCATTTCTGCAAAAGCCAGTCCCCGAAAACGGACTCTGTTTGGCGATTCAACCAGGCTCAGGATGGTGGGTTTTGCGCCAATGCAAAGGACAAACTGCACCTCGCTTAACTCTTTGCAGCATTTCTAAAAAACCTCAAAATTATGCAACCACCACTAATCCCCCTGTGTATGAGACTGAGTGAGTTATCATTTCTAGAGAATCAACAATTTCGCTTTCTAAATGGGTGTCAATTTTACCTGTTGAAAAAAAACAGATCAATATGTCCAGAAGACTACCTCCCTCATCATCGAAACGATGGATCTGTGACCTGTTATCGCATGGTTCTTGGTGGAGCTCGATTCCACGGTCACGATTGGAGAGCAGCTGAACGCGCCTGTAGAGCAGTTGCCTTGGGTAGAGATCAAAAAGTTCGGTGGCGGGGAAACTTGGCAAGCTTGCCGGACGAGGAAACCTCTGACCTTGTTGTTTCACTGCTTCAACAGGACTCTAGGGTGGGAGCGTGGGTAAGCCTCCCCAGCCAAATTAACTTCACATATGTATTTGAGTAGCTACAATACTGTATTTCTTAAATAGGATCAAACAAATAGTCTACCTGCTCATATGGTAAAACCCTCTGAGTTCGTTTGGATTGGATTGTCCAAGTCAGAAGACAAACTTTTCTGGAACAATTGGACTGATGGTTCCACCGGAAGTTCTACATTTTACGAAAACCGCACTCGTCAGAATCAATCATTCTTCTCCGACAGTTCCGGATACTTCTTTGATTACGGCACCTGCATTGCGTTGCATCTGCTTTCAGGTTGTTTAAATAAACTCGGAAATAAAAAAATCCTGCTGATGATAAGTTGATGAGTCCATTCACCTTCAGGTTTCTGGTACTCCCTGCGGTGTACCCTCGATCTGGGCTACATTTGTCAGGCGACTATGACTTCTGATAATGAGACAGACGGTGGTGCTGACCACTTTGACATTCCAAATTGTCTCATCTCGTCAAATTCACGAAATGTCGGCCCTTCCGTTAAGACTGGATTCATTCATGACCCTGATTTTGACTGTGTTGCGCCAGGATTTACTTATTTTAATGGTCAATGTTTTCGAGTGAGTTTAGATTTTACCCCTATTTTTTGAAACTCTTTAAAAAAAGTGTTAACTATGCCCCAAAGATAGTGATGTCTAGCCTCCACAACATACAAGCAATTAAGAAAATCCCACGAGAAATATCGTTGATATCGTCTCTTAATTTAGGCACCACTTGGCGATACAGTACCTTAAATTTGATTGAACTTACTTATAGGCGTTCCATGACAAATTCATGACATTTGCGGAGGCGCAATTCCATTGTCACGAAATTGGCTCGCCGTACTCGCGCAATGGCAACGCCGGGCTGGCCGTCTTTCGCTCAGAGGCCGATCAGCGTACGTCTACGCTACTTTTTGATATGAGTAGAATGATCATCCGCCTACAGTGGGAAGTTGAATCCAAGATCGAAGTAGCCGTGTTTAGGTCCAAATCGCGCTCCGTATTCAAATTATATGCTAGGGATTTCGGTGGATTGTTCATATCACATTTCTCGATAAAGAAACCGATGTAAATGGGTTGAAGGCCACAATGTTTGATCCGTGTCTTGCCTTTTATCTTACTGCCTTTTTCATCTTCCCACAGCTGTGAGAGGAGGTGTTTACTAAAAATATGATGGTACTAGCTTAACAAACGCCCATTTACATACCCTTAAAGAAATTAGCAGGTCTGTTTGTCCACAACTATGGTTACCAATCGTAGCGCAAATGGTGTGAGCAGGTTGCGTCATCAGCGTAATCGTCCAATCACAAGAGACTGAAAACACTTGTATATTCAAGTATTTAATTTGAAAATTATTGCACTCTATAGCCATTCCTTCATCCCAAGGCATCTTCAGCAGTGCCTCTTGTAATCACTTCTTTGGCTGTCGCAATTGACAAACGAGGATGACGCAGTATCCTGAAGTGGCAGTGCACGCAGTTGGTCGAGGTGGCGTTTCTTATTGCTACGTCCCCTGTTAGGCGAAATGTGTTATAGGGGTGTTCATTTGGAAAATAATGCTATTGCCTAATCGGTTTTTCACAGTGAGCCTATTCCGCACAACAACTTCATGTTGGCCATATCCAGCCGCGCTCCTAGCAATGGCGTGAGCATTTCCTTAAGGACTATTTTGAGTTTTTCAAACCTGTTTCCACTCTCCGTTACCGACAGTTAAACAGTACTCAGTACAAAAGTAGCTACCGAAATCCGACAATTTTGCTATTTATTACTGTTGTAAGGGTAATATCCAGACATCGCAATCGGGATTGTTGTAATTTCCAAATGTTGTCCAAGTTGTGCCCGAAATTGTTATTCGGCGTACAATTCTAGCGGTAGTGTGTACAGAAGGGTCTCAAGAATGGTAGTATGGTGATATTACCTTAGGAGACTGAAAATGTCTAGTTCAGTCATCCTCAAAAGTGATTTAAGTATTGATGTTGCTTCAGTGTTTGTGGCTAGCCAGTTGTCGCGTCTGCCACGGTTGCCAGCATCGCCCAGGTTCTACGGACGCGGGACAACAATTTACGACAGACTGGAGGTGATTTGGCGACGCTATCATTGGGTCGGCCTCTTTCACTACCGCCACGCTTTCCATTCCGTCAATGAGCGGGTACCCTGCTACATTGCGCATGAACTCAACCGAGTAAGAACTATTTAAAATAGTTCTTGTGTTTTGTAATCCTAAACACTCGCTATCTGCATTCTCGTTTGAAATCCAAGCGTAAGCCTTAGTTTTGTCGGAATTAGCGGGGATACACCCCTAGGTTATCATGCACGTTATCACTGTCACATGTCAGCGGCATCTCGATTATCGTCCTTGAGTCCCGCGTCATAAATATGTGGTGACGTTTCCTTTATCAATTAATTACAACTGTAGTTTGGGGAGGGCTGGGGTGATCAGAAGCTTCAATTACACGCCCTGTTTTTCGTGAAAGTGTTGCGAAAAAAGTATGGCTCCATTGCAGTGTTTCTCGATTCAATCAAGCAAATAAACTTGGAAGATAAGTTCAGCTTTTGTGGCTATACCATTAGCCGACAATTATGCGATTTGGGGTAGGCCCACAATAATTGACCGGCGAGGCCTAAACTCCTAGCGAAGGTGTGGTCTATTAGAGGTCTCTCCCACGTTTACCAGAGACACCAAACTTCTCTACATATAAGGGTGGCTGCGAGGGATAAAGACGGACGTGCGAGCGTCTCCAAAGTGTTTGTGCCATTTCGCGGCCGACGTCTTCCGTACGAGTTGACTCTGGATTTCGCGTTAAAAGGATGCCTTTTTTATCACTACACAGTATTGCATACACTGTCTCAGGCTGTCATGTTGAGTACTGGTGTCTGAACCGGCTCACGACATACACATAGGCTACGAAGACTAGTAATGGAGCGCACCTTCTACTTAGTATTGCTTATGATATCGGGGTAGCATCCTTTTGAAGGTTTAAAATAAAAAAAATTTTGGTATAATTTGAACACCGTAAGGTTATCATTAAATGTGCAATGAAGATAGAATTGAACCACCTGGAAGCTTTTCCAAACACTCAGTTCCTGAACTTAGCAGCCATTGGCCTCATCAGCTGGGGGTCCGCTGTGCGTATCTATCACGGGTGTTCCCGACACGGAGCACTTTGGCAGCCTCACTTTCGACATCGGCTGCAACGAGAGTCTTCCATTCGTCTGTTCGTTCGAGCCCTCACCGGCCCGTTTAACGACAAAACCATCTGCCTTGGTCTGCCCCAAGGGGTATGCTACCCACAATGCCGCCACTGGTAAGTATCGGTATTTTAGCAATACATTGGTACCACCTCTTGGAAAGTTAAGTCACTTCAAAAGCACCGTACAACGACTTAGTGAGTTGCTGAATTGGTTTAGTTGCGACTGTTGAGATTGTTTCAGTAGTACATTTACAAAAGCGTTCGCTTGCTTTAAGTCATTTAAATTTTAATCTTGCCTTTTTCCAGTAAACCTTATTTGAGTAGTATCTTGGCAAAGAGTTTTGGTTAACTTAAAATACTGCTCTGCAGTTGACCCGCCTCCTAAATTAATTCATTTTACCTCGGTGATAAGTTCTATTCCAGTGGCTTGTCCATGAAATAACTGCTATTTTGAAGCACTTCGGCAATGAATAATGGTCGTCATCTGTAGGGGCTATTCCAGGAGCTAATAGAGGGTCTATGCCATGTGAAGTACTGTATATCCACCGCGTCAAACTACTAGCACCTAGATAATAGTTGCATTTCCCACAAGTCACAGGGTTGAATGTGACAACTATTTGGCGATGCTGTTCTATCTTAACCTCTAGGTGACCACTGTTATCGATTTATGGGGGATTGGATGGGAACCTACGAGGAGGCCACGGTGATGTGTGCCCAAACCGCTGCTGGAGCGCGATTGGCGGCTCTAACAACTCCCTTCACCGTCGCGTGGTTGCGCGCCCACCTTCCCTCTGATCACACCGCCACCGGTTGGAAAAACTTATTCCCTTTTAACTTCATAAGGCAGTGTGGCTTAGGGGTTCATTTTGGATTACTCTTATACCTGGCTTAGGATAAAATGTCTTTATTTGTTAAAGAAACAAACAACACACCCCGGCCATGGTAATCTTTTCCTATCTGCTAAAGTACTCCGGTATGCTGAAATAGTGCGGGAAAGAACGCCCACCCATCATCGTTGAGTGCTTACACCGTGGTGGGACCGAATCATCATTCGACCGCCAATAGCTGTCACCAGTTTAATACTTTGATCACTCTCGTCAAAATGCCTTTTGGATGTGGTTTACAAAACTTCTTGAACTGGAGATTCGAGTAGCATTAGATTAAATGAGTATTCACACTATTTTTTATCCCAATCGGGTTATCAACGTCCCAAAACACCGGTCATTGACAAATTCATTTTTAATAACTCGTCTTCAGGTGGCATTATTCCCAACTTGATTTATCGCACCAGGTGCTGTGGTCTTGATTAAATGCTCCAGCGGGTAACCTGAGGGAACCACCCCCTTGCTGGGCAGTCTGATGACTGAACTGGGCTTACCTACGCTTTCTTTCCTAAGGTATGCTACCATGGGAGTCAGTTCCACACTGGATTGGTTTGAGGCTTCAGGCGCATGATGAATCATCATGGCGATGGGCTAACGGGCTTCCAGTGACTCATACACGCTGGTCCTCTCAGCCAGCCAGTGTTGTGAATTCGGCCATGGATACGTGCTTCGCTTTTGCCAAGGTGAGTGAAAATGCCTAAAGGTTACGACCTCTGTCAGAGTCTTGGGGCAAATTGGCCACCACGCTCTCGAACTGGCCGAATCGATCGTCCATTACAAAATTGGAATTATTCTTATCCTCATTAAGAACATCCGTTGCATCTTTTGTCGTTTTAACCTCAAATAACTTGTGACACGTGGTTTGGTGCGTCACGTATATGCGACGCCAGGTAGAAATAAAAGTGCTGTTATAGCGTTCATCTAAGCAGTCACTCGTATCACTTTGTCCCTATGTTCGCGCACTACACAGTTATGCCTTAGGGTTACTCTGATTATGCTACATCGAATATGCAACCCCTGAACACGTTATGGGGTAATAAACTCCGCCAATGACCTCATTATGGACATAAAAAGGATGGGGAATTGGTGGCTAGAAATCCGTCCCATAGTCTAAGGAATCGAATTATGAATAGTTAAAAGTGCTCACGCAATTGTGTTTATGGTAGGGCTAAGTGTCGTTGTGTCGCACGGGCTCCCTCTTCGCTAGAGTGCTGTTCTCGGTGCTTTCTGCGTTTGTACCTCTGTACCATCCATTCAATTGGTATGCAAGGGGACTGAAGCTGCCTGGAAAACAAGAACAAAGTTAATACGATGGGTGCCCCTTACACTGAGAAGACCTTCGAATTTACTAGCTATTGTGTGAACCACTTTGAAGGCGGTCAAGTATAGCGTTCCTTTTTCCTTTTATAATTAAGGGTAATAATTCATACAGTCGCTCGGCTGCTACGTCACCAACTTGACATTTCGCTGTGGAAGCTCAGCGGTAGCATTGCTGAATTACTCATATTCAGCTACTCATCCTTTAATAGCTGTCTTTTTAATAGTTTTGGCTGATTGAAGAATTCACTTTACTATTGGGTTTCCTTTTTCTTTGGCAGTTGTGCATCTCGTGAATTTCATTTTGAAAGTAGAGTCTGAGGGCCTCAAAATGCTTTCTGCACCGACAACAAAGTAAACATTAACAGAATTTGATAAAAACGTTCTTCTCTTGTCAAAATCAACTTTAACAAATTAACTAGGTACTGAAGAGTTTTCTGTTGGACCTTTTGCCTGTTTCCGACAATGTGAAATAGGCAACAGCTGATGAAATGTAATCCGCCCATCTTCTTTCATTCATAGTCGATTTCGATGACAAGCTATGAGTTAGATATGGTCGCCGTGAACTGCTCGCGACGCCTGTCACCGTTGTGCGAGGCTGATCCTCTTATCGAGCCTCCCATCCCTTTGTCTGAACCGGACGAAAGCTACTCGGCGGCCGACCAACACGACTACGCTGGACGTCTTGCAAAGTCAGAATCAGGAAAAGCGTAAGCGAACGAGTAGAACATTTCATTATTTGAGTTTATAGCCTCGAAAACAAAGTACGGTCTTCCGAATGTAGTACCACCTAATTCACAGATCAGAAAGTGTTCTTAAAAGTTGGAGCAGGCCGCATCCCACCTTGTAGAAGCTTGTGTGGCACGAATGCTTTAATACTCTTTAAAGTTCACTTATTTATCGGTCCTATTGTCACGGTACTCGTTATTGTCTCGTAGCTCATAGTTCCAGTTGAGTTCAATGTGATTCAGGCTTTCCTGGTGAAATTTGTTGTGTAGCACATGGCGAAAGTGCTTTGGCGCAATATTTTGCACAAAGTGGGTTTAAGGTGCGCGATCCAGATAGTGGTTCACTTAGTGGCATCATATTGAGGAGGATCCTTGAGTTATTCTCGAAAACAGTAGAAAGTGATGGAAGAGGTTGGATACCGACATATCAAGAACAGCTTTCAGTAGTGGTAAGTGAAGGTGACGGGGGTGAGGCTTACAGTACTGCACGCGCCAGTAAGTGGAAGGTGTGCTCTGTCACTTCCCAACGGCTGGAGCACATGGAGTGGACCAGTCCACACAGCTGTGCTGACTGTGTCGGTGTGGACAACAGCGTGCGGTGTTGACCCAAGTTTCTTCCTAACATTAAAATTGAGTGAAATCGGAACCCGTGGATATCTGTTTGTATACATGGCGATTGTAAGAACTGCCTATACAGTAGTAAAATATTTAACTGATTTAGACCTTTTGTAAGCGGACTTACTTCTAACTGTTATGGAAGCCCTCGACTGTGGTGGTTTCTAATTTTCCCAGCCAGCAGTATGCCAGTGTTCATCAGCCCGTGGAACATTTGCTTAATCCTGGGTGCCTAATTCACTTGTGACGGAAATAGACAGGAAATAAATCATGTAGCTCTCTGAATACGAGAGAAGACAATTCTCGGATCGAAAATGTATTGTCAACGTAGAGTCGGGCTTGAGGCTACTGGAGGCTAGCTCACCCAAAGAAGATAGAGTGGCGGAGCATCCCAGCAGCCCCTTTGCCAAGACCGAGTGTTAAACGAACAACCAAATTACTACATGACCTCTTCCACCCTTTGAAGCGTCGTCTGCGGAGCTCTCCAATGCGTCGCCATCAACTCTGTTGTAGGCATACATTTTGTGAATTCAGTGTGATGTGTGGAAGTCTCACCTAACCTGACGTTTTGCCACAGGAGTTCAGCGGTAGCAGCGCCACAGATAAAGAAATTTCTGTGTCAATCGTCACAGCGTATTTGGTGCTGTATGAAAAATATCCACGAGCCATCCACGTCTGTCATCGAATTTCCATGCAACTGAAGGGGCACTTGACTGCAACATAACCGATCCCTCTCTGCAGTCCAATTGGGTGTGGAGTGTTATTCTGTATGGAAAGTGGGTTTGGGAAAGGAGGATGGAAGCGACAATGCTATCATCTATTTATGTTATAAATTTTGAGATTTAAGGCACGGTGGGCTTCATGCTATGCAGATGTCCATAGGAAGTTTTAGTACATGAGAATCGTTCGTTCCACAATGCAAAACCAAGTGGTTCCGCTTCATTTTGAAAATCAGTACAAATGAGTTAATAAAAACGCAATTAATCCTACTGAAGCTATCCGAGAATCAATCAAGAATTGAAACAACTGGTGTCTTATTTTCCTTTAGATGCATTCGTTGGGATTTAATCTCTCCAACTAACGCCACCGAGATGGGCGCTCTTCAAAGAGCATTTCATAACGCTACTCTAGCCGCCGTTGCCGCAGTACTGAAAGTCAACGCAAGCGCAGATTCCAACCTCCACTCACCAGCCTTCCAACCAGTCTTCAGCTCCGTCTGCAATTGGTGTCGCAATCCAGCAGGTCTCCGTGACCATGCCTTCTGTTACATTGACGTTGACAAGTGGGAGTTCTGTACTCTCCCGACACCATCAATCTTATCATCTCTTGCATCTCCTTCGACATCTCAAATGCACACATCTACCCTGCCGTTCCCAGTGCTTCTTTCAATTGTGGTAATCTTCCTCGGTGTCTTCTTCCTCTTCCCCCTCTGCCTTCTGTTCATCTTTTGCCTCCAACGCAAGAGTCGCAGAGGATGGGTTTCAACTTCACCGGTGCAAGAAATACTGTTGCGACGTCTGCCATTTTCGTGGCGATGGCGGTGGTCTAGAACGGCCAGTCAGCCTTGCCTGCTTGCTGACAATGTTTCCTATAGTGCTGGAACCGTGCAAGAGGATTCAATCAGGGACCCAGCGGCCTAGTCTAACCATCCGTTGCCTTTTGAAACGGTGAATGGGAGAGAGAGTGAGAAAGAGTTAATAAGATAATGTGCGCCATATGCATTTTTTTAGTGTCTTTTATTCTCCTTCTCGGGTGACAAGATGAGATATGGGAGTTTCCATTCATTTAAGAACCTGGTTAGCAGGGCATACCGGTAAGGAGTTGTTTCTTATCCGCACTACTTTCTGCGTAAATATGTAATGACTGGTTCGGTTGGGGTTGGAGTTACTAAAAAAGTTCCTGTTCTTTTCTCCCCGTTCAAATGTCCTCTAGTCTACGAGGTGCATTAATTTACCGCGAGGTTATAACTACTGCCAACTGTAAAGTACAGAAATACTTTTCAAATTATCCATTTAAGCAGTGTGTAAAGTGGAACGATTCAGCTTAAATGGTCCACTCAACACCTGCTATGCAGGTGGTATTCGTGGGCTTGCGCCTCGTTGGTTGAGTAGGACAGGTTGCAGTGGCTTTTTGAGGAACATTCTGCAATCATGTGGTTCTTATTTGTAGACTATATGGTAAAGAAATTTATGCTCAAAATATGCCAGACGTTGATGTATGGTTTTGTTGATGGAATGATGGGATCTGACCCTCCTGTCATGGGGTTTCTGTTCTGATTTCCTGATTCTCACACTTATGAATACCTAGGTACCTTAGAATAGGCGTCAAGTGGAACGATTTTCCGAAATTTGTTTGGATTTAAACTTGAAACCCCCAACAATGATGACATCGAAGGAATCAGGCCTCAATGCTTTTGCTTGGAAGATAACCTCCAATATCAAGCTTACTGGTTGTAGGTATGTGCTTTGGAAGCAAAAGAAATTGACTCGATAGTGAACGTGAACTTGTTTACTTGAATTATTGCCATCTTTGGCATAGATCAATCATGGCCACCCAAGTCGATGCAACTTGAGTGATGAAGAGCGGTTCGAATTCAAATGGCCAGCGCCATTCGCCGTTCATCGACTGGAATCGTTGAAACAAAGCGAAAGAGAGACTGCAACCAATGTTAGTTTACTGGAGAGAGTGGGTCATTATAAGGTGAAACTCGATCATATGCGGCACAAACAAGAGCTGTGCACAAATAGTCTAGTTAGTCAGTGTCAGGAGAGTGTAGATGGTCGCAGCTGTAGTTAGTGCCAAAGGTGTTATAGAACATACAACTTTGGAAGTAGCTCTATTGAAGTGGAGGGTAGTTGAGACACTGATTAGCATGGGCGACGCAGGCAGTACCGAATAGCGGAAGACGTATTAATGAGGCAATTTGACAGGCGATCGTCCTTCATCCATTTACTAACGAAAAATCTTTAAGCCTGACGCACAAAAGGAATTAGCGGAGGCAGGTGCTTGAATTAAAACGCAATGCTTGTAAACAGCTCTTTCGACGACCCACAATGTGCTGATTTTCCTAACAAATAAGGGATTACTTATAACATCAAAAGACGCCGGAGGCCTCACCACTAGTTAAGTCAACTAACAGCAACGCCCCAACCAGATAATATGCGCGCTTCACGCCATGAGACGACTGAACCTAAACAAAGGTGTCGTTACAAGGGCGGGGCGTGGGGGTGGGTGTTTAGCTTTTATGATCACTAGGAGGCCTACGAAAGCCGCCATTATTGGCGCGTTTGTGTCAATAGAATTGCGTCTTCATCCCCTCCTGTCCATCCCCCTCCCGTTGCTACCGCCGCTGCCGATTCAACCAATGGGAGTGCAGAGCTCCCGTTGAACACAACTTGCCTTTTAGGCTGCGTTGTCACAATTACGGATGGATTACAAGGTCATTGACCGGGTCGGTGATTGTCGATTTGTGCATGGACTTCAACATTCGAAGAAGACCTCCATTAGTGAGGGTATTCACCTACCCACTGGTGTCAAGGTGGTTTGTGATATTTTTTTGTGGTTAATCTCATAATTAATCGGTTACGTTTCAGTTTCACACTGTAAGTGGAATTTAAAGCAGACGACAAACCTTCATTTCTCTACTCAAGCATGTAGTCGTCATTCTGTTCCCTCATCACATTTTTCCGTAGATGATGTGAAGTGCGGCTGAGCTCTTCTTTTTGTCTAAATTCTCATTAATGAGTACTTTTACTGCTTACGGTAATTCATGGTTGTGAATTTATGCTTAAGTATGAGTGTTGAGCATGAAACCACACAATGGACCTTGAATGTTCTTGATCTGAGCAGAATTTGGGTCGATCGAAGGGAGTAATAAAGGCGGGTTGAATCTCAGGATTGTGGTAGCGATCATGTCGACCCAACCCTACTAGCTGAAACACTGTGTCATCGGTTTGATTAAATTACTTCCTAGTTATTTAAATATGTCCTCAAGATGCTTCTGTCCTAAGGATTGAGGAATGCTTTGGACTTGTACACAGCAATTTATCCAAACCAAGCGAGGGCGTCTCCGAGACTGATTAGAAGCTCTTTAGTGCCGTCTCATGAAACAAGAAATGCTTCAAGTAGATCAGAGCTGGGACTCGATCTACCAGGGTGGGAGGGCACTTTGCCTAATGGTTTGATACAGATCTACACTTGAATAGTCCAAACTTTGGAATTTTGTTACTTCTGAGCAGATAAGCATCCATTACCATTTACTTGAAGGCGACAACATGAAATAGGTGCTTTCCATGAAACTCAGTGAAGCTGTCCTCCAGAAATTACACGAAGCCGATCAATCTGAATGCTAGGCTAATAACTTGAATCGTAGTCTTCACGACATCTTGCCTCTCCTCGAATCCACAGCCTGGTGGTCTGAATTTTAGGGAGTAATTGTAGCATTGGGAGTGGATGTCGCTTGTATACATTCCCCAATTCCCCTAATGCAATGGCCTACCACATTGCAAGAAAACGCCAGTCCAGTGATGTTTACATATTCACGTCTATGTATACAAGCGAAATGAAATCTTCTTTGAGCTATGGTTGGACTGATTTTTTGAAAGAAATAGCGCAACCCACTTTCACTGTTCACTTAATGCCAAATTTTAATAGTTGCGCGTATGGAACATGAGGTGCGAATGAAGAGTCCGGCAAGTGAGTTAACTTGACGCAAAATTGACCCTCAGTACTTTAAACATAACTGAAAAGGCTCCTGTTTCCATCCAATTCCCGCATACACTCCCCGGACATCAATCCTCTTTTATTTCAGTAGCATGTTATTTGGAGTGTCAAAAGATCGCTCGGTTTTTTCGTGCTTAAGGTGCGAATGAAAACGGTGCGTGGACAGAACATGGCAGACTACGAGAGGGGTCAGGAGCTCTCACGTGAGGCGACTGTGCTGGCCCGACTCTCCCATCCCAACATCATTCACGTCTATCACCTGGTCAAGGTTCGACCTCTGCTATTCATGACCTTACTTTAGCATGATCAGTTTGAGGTTTTGTGAGTCGAATAGGTATTCCTGAGGAGATGTAAAATTATTTTTAACATCTGTGGTTTGTTTAGATATACAACTCCAACACTGATGGTGGTGGCAAGAATTAGCTCCTTTTTGATGCCAGAATGATAAACCAGAAGCATTTGACTCTTGCTTTTGTCTTAATTACCAACACTTTTGAATGGACCTTATTTGGAGAAAGGCTTCATTTGAATGATGAGTAGATTAGAATATCAAGGTGTAAATATCCAGTTTTCTCAAGCAATCGTAAAATTGAAAAACAACATAAATTTTTTAAAATTTTACCTCTAAGCCTCCTTGCACAGCCTTTGGTCAACAACAAAATCTTTTGTAGTCGGTACGACGCATTGAGGCTCCCTTGAAGACGAAAGATGGTAATGTCAATGGGGTAGGATATGTTTTTTTCGACGTACGCAAGGTCTGGGGGCTACTGGCGTTGCCAAAACAAAGAGTTAAGCAGACAGTCGAAGTTACTAAAAGAATAGTTGTGCGACCACGGAGAGGCGCTAAAGACGCATCATCCTCGAAAACCTCGAGGGGCAAAAAATCGGTGTATTTCAGTGGTGAAGATGTGCCCGACCGAAGGTCTCCGCCAGTAGGCAAAGTTAATTTTTCTTCAGGGGCTTGACAATTGTCACTACTGTATCAACGCATTTGGCGATTATAACTTAGCTTCATAATTACCCGTTTAAGCATCATGGCTGAATTGGGAAACAACGAATCTACTTTTAGCGATACCATTAGGCTTGTTCCCACTTGCATGCGTCCACAAGTCAGAAAGGCAGTAATCCCACAGTTTACTTCAGGAAGCAGTGGTTTTGGCCTAGAAAATCTATGATACCGTTCCAGTTTTTTAGCAGGATGTGGCAACTAATATTAAAAAAGAGAAATTTTAGCTAACTGATGTTTGATTATGCATTCGGCGTAAACGGGGAATTGGTCTACCACCACTATCACCTTCATCATTTCATCACTACCAACCGTGACCTTTAATAGACGTGTGATTGTCGTAATAACTTGGCCTCTGAAGTTGGTAGGAGATAACGTCAAGTAGAAGCTCAACCAGTAAATACAACCTCCTCATTATTGTCCACAAAATGGAGGACTGCTTGTGACACATCAGTGAGGAAAGCAAGTCTCCAAGGCGATCTCTCTTCATACACACAGTTGACTCAAACCAACAACATTCGCCACCATTAGTCAAGTTATTACTCCACGCGCCTCTTCTGTCGTCCGTCAGAAAATCATTCCAACAAAAATGTTAACACAATCACTTGAGTTTTGTGATGCATTTGTATAAAATGTTTCTTTCAGGTGACGAATTCATGAAAAAATTAATAGAATAGTATTCTGTTCATTGACGGCTACATGTAAATCCATAATGGGAGAACAGTAGATATGCAAGCAATGGTGAAGCCAATCAGAATGAGAAACGAACCTTTTTTTTTTTACTACTGACAGCACGCTGATCTTCGAATCCTGGTGACAGAGTGGATAGACGGTTTGCCCTTGGAGAATTTTATCCGTCTCTTCTTTCATCGTTGCCTGCCTGAGAGCATCACTCGTCTCTACTGCCGGCAAATGGTGTCCGCAATCATTGCAATGCAACGGAAACACATTCTTTTGAGGTAAGTCAGTCAATTTACCACTAGCATTGACGTCCAAGTGTTTGTTCACCCTGTGAGTCAACTACTAGATACTAACAGTTCTAACAGGGAGAAATTGTCAACCTCCCTTGCATAAGGAAGAACGGCAACACAGAGACATTTCCCTTTCCTTATTTCCGCATTACAACACTAAAATTTACGTTGTTTCAATAAAGACATCTTTTTTTAGGGAAATCCCTATAAAGAGCCTTATGATCACTCGGGATTTTCGATGTATCAAACTTACCGGTAAGTAGACAATAAACCTTTTCTCCCAAAAATTTGCATAGTGTCCAAGAAAAAGACATCAATCCACTCTTTCTTTCTACAAAAAAGGCACTCAATTATGCGTCATATTTGTTTGAAGCATCCCAAGGCTCGGAATCAAACCGCTTTAAAATTCACATCTGGTGATAATTTTCTAATATCTTCAAGCCTTGAAAGATCTGTCTAAATGCAGTCATATTCGATGTTCATTCGACCATACATACACAAAGCCTGTTTGGTTAATGAATCAACCCTTTTACCCTCACCATCACACATATGTGACACACGTTGTTTGTTTGTGAATGCGTCAAACCGATTTGATTTGATTTGTTGTTCAGAGGATAATTACATATTTGAGTGTTGAAGTATCGTAAATTTAAATGTACCATACCTTTTCCGATCTGTAGTGATCGACTTCTCGGAGAACCCGACGGAGGAGGTGTTAGAGCACCGCTTTACGTGTATCACGAGAGTCACAAAGTAGCCGCATTCTAAATACACAGAAACAGGGGAGAGACAATGCCACAACTCCATGCCACCCAGCGCAGAAGACTGTGAAGGTCGATCTATTCAAAACCTCATTTTGATATAAAAAATTGGCACTCAAATAAGTAAAAAGAAATATGGCGTGGTGAGCTGTTCGAGCCACGTTCTGCTTAATTAAACAGTAAGGAATGAAAAGCGGATTTTGATTTCTCCAGACTTTTCTTCGGCGCTTTGTTTTCCACTGCGGAAGGACGTGACTAGCTCCACCTGCAGTCCAGAATTCACGGCGCCAGAGCTGATTCAAGAGAACCTCGAAGTGGTTGGACCGGAGGCAGTTTCCTGGCCGTTGTGCGTCCAATTTCCCTTCTTTGATAAAAGAATGATGCTAGGAATGCTTAAAATGAATAAGCATGCTGCCATGAAAAAGCCTTTTAAATCGCTCTTACACCAACTAATCTAACTACTAATTTTAACTGCTGTTTGAATTATTATATCCTGTTTTAAGTAATCATCGCTATTGTGAGACTCTCACCATTTGATGCTGAGTGTAGGCTTTGTTACTCCTTTTTATTACGCTTTGAGTGTGGTAAATATGTGGACGCCTCTCTTGATACATGGCAGGTGGGGAGGTTTTAGCACTAGTTCAGCTCCTCAGCTGAACGCTCCTCATTATTAATTCCTCAGTAGGCTTTTATAATAATTCGTGGTGTAGGCTTGAATGCTAGCAGATAAGGCATCCAGAGGACGTCATGAGATCCTTCCTTCCACCACGATACCCATTGAAGAGAGGATGGAATTGACTATCTGTCTAAAAAACCTCACCCTGCCATTCCGTGACAGAAATCGGCACTGACATCCCGTGATCGCGATATAATACTAATTTCGGTGTAGCGTTTTGAGTCTTCCCTGGCGGCGTAAGAAACCAAAGCACCTTGAAGAACAGACATTACTGGCCAGCAAAAGGATAGAAGGCTATGAATACGGCCCGAAGTAGGACCTCGACGCAGGGTGAACCCATAACCTGCTCAGGCATGGAGGTCAGCGTAGTTAAACAAGCTAACGCATCATCATAACAGATGGAAGTTCAGCCATCAGTTGTTCCTTGAAGAACAGAGAGGGTATTGCCGACGTAGAGCAGAGTTTGGGGCTACTGGCATGGTTCGAAGTGCAGCTCACTAGGCGAAGTTTCCATGGCGGAGCTCTAAAGTGGATTATTAACAAAATTGAGAGTCGAGCAAACGGTTGACGTGTCTTCCCTTTTGAGTGTCATCTCCGATGCTCCTCTTGGTCAACCTCCCACATCATCTATTATAACGTAATTGGTGCTGTGAAGAAAACGCCAGTCATCGATTCCCCATGTAGCTGAGGTGATACCTGACTGCGAGGTCAGTGATTCCCTACTAAAATTCTACCATATCTGGAGTATTGTTCTACATGAGGGCTGCTTCAGCGGGTTGGGGAGAGCGTGCTGGCCATCACGTGTGCCAGAACATTGGCCCAAAGCCGGATCGCATAACAAAGGCCGGGATTTAACTTACTTCTGTAGGGTGGGGTCTCGTGTTCATCCCTCCTTGCCACGTTGTTCTCACTTTGGACTTGCTCGGCTAGTAGAAAAGTGAAAGCGGTATCGTGTGGTCACACAATATCTTCTTTCAGGTAGGGTGGACAGCATTGTAGCGAATTTTTCAAATGGTTCACGGCTAATGTCGCTTCAACTGTTAATGACTATTCTGCAGAACACGAGACTGTGGTAGTTGTCGAAAGTAGACGCCATTTTCGGACCTGCTAGATGTTGTCCCGCATTTTTTCATCTGTATTTCTTCCGCCCCACTAGGATTTATCACTCAGCAATAGAAATCAGGATAGTTATCCTTTAATACCAGGCTCGCTTTCAGCTTCCAACAATGGAGCGTCTCGAGACCCACCTGAGGACAAAAGAAGGCGATGCTTGGGTAGAGCAAACACATTTAACTTAGAGAAGGCTGGATGGTTGTTAGCATGGTCTGGATGACAGCCCGTCTGGGGAAGGTATGGTGGCCAGGAAACAAAGCGGAACTTTACTAAAACAAAGAGTTAACTAAGCACTCAATGCGTCACACAGTGATCAAGCCCATGGAAAGAGACATGATTCCGTTCCCTGATTATATAAAATTAAAAATTTTGGTAAGAGGTTTCATGTAACGCAAAATTATAAGAAAAAGTACAACTTTAATAGAGTACAGGGCGGCTGGAAGGCAAGGCCAAAAACACAGATATCGCGAAGACGGCTCTACGGCACCAATCGTGGGATCACCTCTCAAAAGTACTAAGTATTTAGGACTGCCCAAACATCTAGCTTCAGTAGGAGTGCATTTAAACAAATTTACTTACCATCAAATTTGATCCATTTGTATTTTCAAACGGTTAATAATTTTTTTGTGCTTTTTAGAGGTGTAGTTCTCTACTACATGCTAGTGGGAGAGTTACCTTTTCAATCACCTTACTATGATCACAAGCGTCGGGAACGACTTTTGCGTTTTGCGCTGAGAGGCCTCTCACCAAATCACACAGCTGCCATCTCCTCCCTCACTCCAGGTTCGATTGCATTCACCTCCAGCTTTGGGTATTGGAGGGGATTCCCCTTTACCTCCATAAATTGCCTAAACCCTATTAAAGCTGACAAATTAAGTTGAGTTGGACCTAAAAGGTGAACCATATATTTCACCCGCCATCACTGCTCAGGGACTTAAGCGTCAAGGCTCAGATGAGTTGAACTCGAGGAATCTACAGGCATACGATTCTAATCGCAACCTGAATGTAGACAAGCCTATTGATAACATTGCATTTGATTGTAGAGGAATCGATTCATTTACTTTTGTAAACTTTTTGTTTAAAAATTATTTTAGCATGTCAGCTGCTTATACGACAACTGCTTGAACCGCGAGCCATCATCCGGATACCGATTTGTGAGCTCTGCACGAATGCGTGGATCACGGATTCGGGAAGTCAGCCATTCCAGCCCTTCTCGCCCTGCACTGCGCACATCATCGCGAGTTTAGAGACGGTCTCTGTAAGGAAGTTGACATTTTACAAACTTAAGCAATTTACAAGTCTGATATGAGAATGCAGGCTGGTTCTAAGAATTACTGTAGTGTACCAAGACTTTCCCGAGTCTGAAATTAGACACAATGCATGGACTGAATGCGCATCGTCACCACACAGGAAGGCTTAGAGATCAGTCAGTTCGGTGAATACAATAGCGGAGTGAATAAGTGGCCTCTTTGCCCTAACTATAAGTCAAAAAATAAACCACCAGAATGCATTATCCCCGGCGCTCCTCTTGTGCAACCTCTCGCATAGGATGGCATAGCGTAATCGGCACTGTAAGAAAAACACCTACCACCAAACCATGGCAGTCAGCGAATTCCCGTGTCTCTGAGGCGGTACTTTAAAGACTCGCCACTGATCCTCCCAAGCAATTCTACTGGATTTGGATTGTCACCCTGTCTAAGGACTGATTTGGGGACGGAGAAATGTACTGGTCATCACGCATGCCCATAGTCGCAGGAGCACTGGCCTAAAACTACAGTTAGGCAACATTGACTACGCTTTAAAGCAGCTTTTCGCGAATTGGAATTTTCATAAGTTCCTTCTTACCACTTTGCTCAGACATGTCAATCTGGGTTCCATTCGAACGATAGACAGCTCTGCACCGAAATAATCTAGACGGTTCACGGCTACGGCTAGTGTCGCTTTCCTGTAGAATGCGGGACTGGAGTAGTTGTAGAGGTCTTCTACTAGAAACACTCCTTCCCCCTGCTAAGGCTTATTGCCCAGCGATATAAATCATGGTGGAAATTTTTTAGAATTGGAGTCCCTTTCCGCTGTCACCAATGTATTACCCCGAGACTGCCATGGAGACAAAATAATGCATAGCGCTTGGGCGAAATACCAATTTTCGACGTACTGCAGGGCTTAAGACTCCTGGTGCGGCCTTGAGGCCAGGCCGTCTGGTGAAGGCACCGCGAGGAAGCCCCCCGTAACTTAAACAGAAAGTTAAGCAAACCATCACGAACATTTGGGCCCGTAATTTAGTTGTTGTGACTATTAAATAATTGAGTCAAGCCGAGACGCCACCATATCCTCCAGTTTTTGCTTATATCAATGCAAAACAATAAAAAGCTGGGTTAATTCCACGGAACAAATTTGACCTGAAGGGCAAAATCATCAAAGGAATGAGAACATGTTTTACCAGAGCAGTGTTTCTTTCCATCAACATTTATGTATAGAGCTCCTGATCTGTTGTATAGTTGAACTCTTTAAGAAATAAATACTTAACGACAATAGAATGTCCCATAACCACACAGGGCCTGCTATCAGAAGGACAAATTATGAAAAACCTAATAATTTGCCAAAGTTGTAACAGCAGGTGGGATTGTTAACATTTGGAAAGCTAAAAGGGCCAACTGCGCACTTCATGGGAGAACAAAGAGCCCAATCAACCTAACGAGCTCGATGCTAATGAATGAAAGGAATAAAAGAGATACTTAGTCTTCTCGGTAGCTTTCATTTGCCCTTCGAGGACAATGGAGAACCTCCTTTCGGCATTACTCATTCCCCTACCCATTTTATTCTTATGTTAATAGTAAATTCAAGTTTGTATGATCAACGACAGCCTAATATTTTTGTTACAAGACCTTCTGTTTCCTCAGTTCTTTTTGGTAACCATCTGCCGAAAGATAACCAGATGATTGTTAATGGATTTATAGCGTATGCTCCGATAAAACCATGCATTTCCTAGTTTGTTTAACCACTCTAATAATTAATTTCTAAATGTGAGACATAATTTTCGCTAAGGTAAACTAAATAGCTCCATTTCGGCGATTGTAACTTACAACATGTTTTCAGCGGTGGGTCCATTCATAATCTGACGGATGAGTGTCCAAGACAACGACAGGAGAGGATGGCATAAACGTCAACACCTGCAATACTGTGAAGAAGAGGTAAACTTTCTACACCAAGTGAAAATGAGTCTCTCTAAAGGAGACTAGTGGGTGGTGGAGTATCCAGATGAAACAGATACTGCCGCACATGGGAGAGAAACCTAGAACGCAATATTTAGCAGGGATGGGTCCATCAAGAGCCGATCGGCATGAAATTGTCAACATTACAGAGTAAAAGTCACAAAGTCCGGTGCGTCACTTAATGGAAAGTACTTTGTCAGAGGAAAGTGTAACTTTTGCGACAGTAATTACCTCTGCATCGTGATGAACACATTGCAAGTTGGTAGAAAATTGAAATGGGGCTTACAGCTTACGGGGCATGTCAGGTGTCGAGTCGTGCGAAAGATTTTCGTGTTCTGACGCTGTGAAAGCAGCACTGCCTTAATGACTGCAAATCCAAGCAGAGGCATGCCTGCTGATAGTTGTAAATAGATGTTTTTTTAAGGGAGAGATAAGCTATTTTGCATTGAGAAGGGGTTTAAAGAACGTTTGAGTTTGACCGGCAATCATGTGCATACATGAGGCTGAAAAAGAGTTGTCGCGATCATTAAAAAAGAAATTCATTTATTTTCAGGTAAATTGAGCCGCATGACACACTTATCTGCCACTCTAGTGGCTACCTGCAAGGTGCTCATAAAGCCGCTTCATCATGGGAAGGTTGGCCGGTATGACAAAACCAACCTAGAAGAGTCTGTGTGCATTAGTGCACCCAGAGTTCTCTTACCCCCTGCAATCGCCAATACTTGTGTTCGTCAACGGCTGTTATGTTGAGTATTTCCTTAGAGAGGTTCGTCTCTAGTGGGAGGCAGCGTCCCGATGAGGTGCCCTGGATGCTTAACCCAGGCATCCCACGCCCTGATAACTAAGTAAGCATCATCCAAAAAACGTCATTTCACGTAACTGAAAGACGTCAGAGAGTGAGCATCTAGTGAACTCTGCTCACTTTCATTTGATAGGAGCAGAACGCCCAGTGAAGTGTACTCAAGATGCCTCAATCGATCTTCTCTTTGCCTTCGGATCGATTAATCGACATATTCAATGCACTTTGCCCCCTTCTTTCAGAAACTCACCCCAAGCACATCCTACAAGGGCTCCACTACTGCCAGCAACCACCAGCCGGTAGGAAACTTGGAGGCGCCTGTCAATCGTGGGCTGGTGAATCGTGTGAAAGATATGTTCGCTAGGAATGAGGATGATGAGTCCTCTGCTGACACCCGTGGAAATGAGTGGCTTCTAGCAAATGACGTTGAGACCAATGATACTAATATGCATTCTGAGCCGACCGACACAAACACTGCTTTCGGTGAACAAAAGTGCAACAATACTACTGAGGTAAGGTAATAAGTAAGCGGAACGGAAGTTCACCTTTCTTTAAGTCCACTCCTTCATCCCAGTCATTTCATAAAGTTGTTGGAAAACAAATCAGCCGTATTTACGTACATAGTGAAATGTTGATTTACCTAGTTAAAGACCAGATAAAGCTTAGCTCAGCCTTATTTAATGTTTTATTTTTTGGTAAATGAATAAAGGCAGTAGATTACCTTGCGCGGCTGCGAAAAACGAGCCCTTCAGAGATTGCACGAGCGATCATGGAGCATCCGATTGGAGAAACTTCGGCCACTTTCCAAATTTTGCTCAACTTGCATAGACAAAATGCAGGTAAGCCTACAAATCCAACGTGTTTACCTGTAAGTTTTATCTTTCTTAATTGTGATAGTAAGGGAGGAGGCCCTCACGAAGCAACTTAAGCCATGCAGTTAAAAAGGGCTCTGGCCAGTGAAAAGAGGCTTAACCAGCACCGCATTCGTCAAGGCGTCCAGACTAAACTAGGGATTTTGGGCCACAAAAGGCTGAAAAACAGTAACTTTCGAGAATTACAGACTCAATTTTTTCTCAACAAACTAAGCTTTCTGGACTACTACCCCAATGTCTACCTTCATAACGACTAAACCATCCTTGAATAAACGCAGGGCGTGCTTACCTTCTACATTTGCCGTCATGTGACGAAGAATGATTGTGCTATGTTGAATATGCTCACAGAGGGTTTTTTTCCATGTGGGACTTTTCAAAGGGAGAAAGTGTATGAATTGGATATCAAGGAGGCTTGATCGAGGCATTCTACACGCTGAAGTGAATGCTCTCTAAAAATGAGTGGTATGGTGTGAGCTAGGAACGCAGCCACTATGGCGGTGGCCATCACTGACAGGTCCTCTTAAATGGCCACCTTTGAGGTGTTAGCATGAATTAGAGGTCTCACCGCGGCTAATCTTCGCATCTTTGCACAAAGCCTGCAGGTAGGAAATGCTGTTTAACGGATGGAATGATCCAAGCACGGTACATGCGCCCGCCGTTACGAGTTGTGGTAGGGGAGACTGGCCATTTCTTACTGCATGCATTTTACTATGGTCGCATTCCATTTCATGGCTTAGAGACCAGAAGAGTCTTTGAATCGACCGCTTTTTGCATATTTTATCACCTCACTTTTATGTACTTCTCATTGAGAGCTCCGCGAGAGATCGAAATCTGGGAAAAAATAAGCAAGCTTCATGGTTGTAATTCTGATTTCTCGATCCACAGTTCAAATTCGCTTCGTCCTCTTTCCATTAAAATAGAAGCTATTGCCAAAAAATTTAACATTTTTTACCGAATTGCTCAATGCTTCACGATTAGCTTCTGCATTAAAGGTGTCTATCTGGTGGATCACACGACTCCACGATGGCCACAACTGGAGTCCGCCTCCTTCACGGCTTTCATGGATTCTACCATGATGAAGCGTCTGCGCGTTAGCGACAGTGAAGTTGGAAATTTGGACAGTTCTGTGTCGAAGAGTGAACTTCATAGCATCAATTGGTGGTGGTGTCCCATCCTCTTAAGGTTAGACAAGTTTTGCTTTGGGAAAAGCCCGCATCTACTAATCCAAGTGACTGTCGATTCCGTTAAGTAGACTATGCGTTACAATTGGCCCAGAAGTGTGTTCAAATTAATTCGATGGGAGTGTAGCAACCTGAGCCTTTTTTAAAGGCAAAAAAATGTCGCAATATATAGCGAGGTCCAGAAGTCGCCCCTAAGCGGTCAGTTATCGAAACCGAGCGCTAGGCAAACAACTGAACCGTTTCAATGGACTTGTTGAATGCAATGTTCTGGGTGGTAACAACATGATTTGTACAGGGACGTAAGGCAATCCTGTAAAAATGGTCGAACGCTCGTTTTCGGGTGTAAGAGTAACGCTGGGTTGGTGAATCGGGAGTGAAGGTGGGGGCTAAAATCACTTCAACCTTATTTTTTAAATAACCTTCTGAGATTTTACTCTTCGGATTCCAAGATTCAATAGTACAAAAACGCTTTAATTTATCAGACCCACCAGGACCAAATTAGTAAATATTTCGTCTTATTTAGCAGTCTTAGAAGCATAGGTTTGAATATAGATTCGCAAATATTCTTGGGTGGAACTGTTGCGTTACGTGGAGATATTTTATTTGACCCGCAAATAGGCTAAAAACGGCTGGTCTTTACCAGAACTCACGCTTGATAAACATAAACAAATATCCTACCGTTGCTCGGCAGATGGTTGTTGAAAACGGCTGGGAGGAAAGTAACGGTCATTTCTACGGACTTTTACGGAAACACTCACTAGATGCTATTCATTGACTTAAGATACGCAAATTTTGTGACATTGAAGTAAGTTACCGAAAACTCTCAATTCACCTCAAGGAGATGAACACTTTGCACTTCACTTGTTTGCTTAACTCAGTCTTGGCAACAGATCGCTTGAGGGTCACGCAGTCGCCCTCGTCTCGGGAAGCTTGGCCTGCGGGCCGTGGCAGTAGCGGCCAGACTCTTCTATAGGTCGGCAGTATGCATTCTGTTCGAGTATTACATCTCCTTTCGTCTTGAGCCAAATTACTAACAGCATCCACCACAACTGTTTGCGCCAAATTTATTACCTTGCTAACTGGGTTCCTTGTCTTCTCATGAATAGCACACTAGGCCATTTTTGATTTCATAATACCAACAAGGCTACCCGCAGGTCGCTTTAGATTAGTCGACTTTTGCACAAACACCCACAAGATTGCCAAAAGCACGTCTGTAGTGTGTGCTTCAGTGGATTTTCCCTATTCCAGGAATCTGGGCAGTTGCTGTTGCAATGGATCAGGCGAAGTGTTCATAGGCAGCCAGTTGGATAAGAAGGCCTTTCGGAGAGCCCTTATGGTATCGAATGAAACCTTCGAGCGAAAGATGATGGGCCAGAGGCCTCCACAGGGCAAAACGGAGGCCGTTCCGAGCCTCATATCGTGCAAGAGTGAGTATCCTTCCTTCCACGATATCCCCAGTTCAGTCATAACCTTTCCGCCCTTCGAGGCATTCGATTGGCTTACCAAACTTAATCCACCACTCATTGCATCTGCGACGTTCCGAATCAAGAAGGTGTACTAGAATAAGATTTGATGTCGCCTCTAGGCCCGCTCCGTGCCAAATTTGACAGATTCTATCGAGAACTTGGGAGGATAGCGACTTTGTGAGTAAACATTATCAGGATTACAGAACTCAATAATTTTATTCGAATTCTAAGTTCTTATTCAGGTATCAACACCTTTTACGTTCTTCGGCACAAATCAGCATTCCCAAGCATTTCTCTGTCATCGCAACAGCGACACGTACACTCACGCTCCTTATGTGTAACCATTAATAATGTTTCAAAACCTGAAGTCCCATTTCAAGGGTGAGTAGAAATACTCGCTAAAATTATTTGCCTACAAGGCCATTGAAACGCCGAACCACCGCCTTTCACGATTCAACGAACGATCCTCGCACATACAGCTGGTTTTGAAAAGCCCACGCTAACAAAGACTTTATTAAGACACTTTTTAATTAATTCAACTGGTGTACACTCCCGTATCAATTCCCTTGTAGCACTGGACAGCCGAAGGCCGAAGCAGATAAAGGTAATTTGTGCTGAAAATTCGCATTCCTAGCATTTTTTAAAGGATATGAGCAAACTTTATCAGAAAATGATCCAAGTTAATTGTCTTTCAGTCGAAGCACAGCATCAACGCGTTTGGGGTGGTGGTGATGCGAAAGACGAACCAGCTACAAACCCCCGAGGACTCGAGTCGACTGGTGCGAGATTTCACCGAGCGCCTGCGTCGCAGCTCGATGCGTGCCTCGGTTAGAAGTAACTTCCAAAACTCCTAAGCGGCACCACGGGTTCTCGCTTGACGTATTACAGTCGGAAAAAATAGATTATTGTGTTATGCCGTTTGTTTTCAGTGTTGGTATACGGGGTTTTGGCCTGAGGGTTATTATTAACTAGAAATCTGTTTTCTAATAGAACAGCAAAATACATAAAAATACAAAATAAAGTCGACATTCAGGTGTGCGCAAGTACTAATTTCCAGCACTTAAAACGACATTAACAACGGCAAGATAAGTTAAATAGCTAGTTTCATGGTGCATGGAAAATAGAAATTCATTCATAGTGCAGCGAGTCAACTTATGTATATTTTAGAATTGCAGGCGATTATTTGAATAAAACTAGCTTTAATGCGGTGCTAGACATTGTATATGCCCCCCATAAAAGCATGACGCACTAAACACGAATATGACAGGCTTCGATCAATAAAGACTGGTATAATTTATTATTTTGCAGCATTTAAACATAATCATTTTAGAACAGGGTATGCAAATTTGGTCCGACTGTTTGTGGCAAACGAACTGGAAAACATTAATAGTTTAAAGTTAAGTCTAACTACTGTCTCATTAATGTACATATTTTCGAGGGGGCTCTAATTCCTACTAAAATTACCTTTTAAGGTTGCTTAAGCCACATTATCTTGTTGTTTTATATTTTTGTTTTCGAATTACCCGCCTGGATTAAAGTTGTGGAACCGCCATTGTTGAATCGCGTTTTCTATGTAAGTTGTTTGTTCTTGTTTTGCATTAGTTTTCCTAACTGTTTATGCCAAAGAAACGACATATTTTCTACTGCAGGATCCTCCTTAGTCTTCTTTTTAATGTGGTGTTTATGAGACACGGTTGAAATGTCGCATACGGGTGGTGATATAGGGAATAACGCTCCTCCACTTCAAGCCTGGAATAGAACACCAGGTAGGAGTTTGATGCATGTTTTGATTTTTTTTCGAAATTTCTACTAAACGAATTAACTTTTATAAAGGTAAACCAAGTCTTCCCAGCTTGTCTGGAAATCTGCCGAATACTGCTTCATGGGGTGGTAAGAAGAAGGTGAGCCCAAACGCCGCCTGTTCAGATCTCACTGCAAGTGGAGATGTCTGGCCTTTACTAGCAGATCCGCCACTATTACGTAAAAATGAACCTTCGCAATGGCCAACACCTGCTGAGTTGGCTGGCACGTCACGTAATGATACCATCAATGACTTCTCGATTCCTAACTCTGTGAGCCTAGCTCTGGTTTTGGCTGCTCAATCTGCTACTATATCTTATGCGTATGCATGTGTCTGTTTCTAGTGGAACGCTCCTGGGACGTCACTAGCCCTTCGTACTCTAGGCGAGTCTGACGAGCGGAGCGATTCGTGGCTCCCATTAGACACTGCTCAAACTTCCAATCCTATTGACCCGGTATCCATACCACGTGCAATCACAGGCAGTGGGAACCTTGTATCAGGTGATAATGCATTTAATTCCCGTCAACGAATTCAAAGCGTAACTGGCGGGAAACCTCGGAATGAGAGTTTCACCACTTGGGGTTCTTCCATCGATGGTGACTTTAGTGCATTTGCGAGTAAGCCCTTTGCTCTCCAGCATGTTTTTATTCGAACTTTGTTTGGATTTCTTGGAGAATTTTATGGATCTCCACGATTATCACATAGATCAACATCTACCACCTACCTCCGACAACAAGACTATTACAAACTGTCAACAGCCTGGTGATGCCGTCTGTTCAAGTGTCAGTGATTCTGGCAACCATATAGATGGACAGCGTGAGGCAGCAGTGGTCATCAACACTCTGATCAACTCGAAGGAGTGCTGGGGTCAGCAGCCTGTTGACCAAACTACACCCTGGGATATGGCGCTTCTCAACGAGGAGCTGCCATCGGCTTCCACGGCAGCAGCATCTTCAGGCAATCACAACCCCACTGGCCTTTTGGGGGACGCTGTCTCTCTCGCTATGAAACAGCGCCGCCCAATTCGAAGCAGTTCCGGGATCGCTAACGCAGGCGTTTCTTTGGAGTCGAACGTTTGGTCTAGTGAGCCACCTACGGGCACCGGCATTTGGGAGATGCATTATGAAAGTCTGGGCGATAGATCTGGACGCTGGAAGCAGCCCTCCTCTTCGTCTTCTACTGCAACGGTAGGGGTGGTTGGTGGTGGTGGGAGCGGTTCGAGACTGGACATTATTGCCTCACCACCTGGAAGCCACAGAATATTATCCTCCTTCATGGGTCCATCTCCCATTCAGCAGCAGCAACAGGGACGTGGTGGTTTTCAAAACAATTTCTTTCCCTCACAAACACAGCAAAGATTCGGTCAGGCAGCTCAACAACCACCTCCGGGATCGGGAAGAGGAGTTTTTGGTCCAAACGGCATTTTGAGTGCGGGCACCACTGCTGGTGGTGGTTTCAAATCTCAGGCATCTGCCATTGCTCAGGGCTCGGCCGGGTGGTCACTTCCGCTCACACCTGATGGTCAAAGTGAGTCTGAGGTCACGCTTAACTTGTCATAGCGTATGGAAACACAGAACCATTACCATAATGTCGTTTTGTTTCCAATCCAAACTCCGACTCATTATGCGTTCGAACCTTGTTTGAAGTGGAATAAATGATTTTGACTTGCTCCGACATCGATGTGGCACTTTTGATGATGTAAATACTTCCCCAAAACCTAAAATTTTTATGTGTTCTGGCATCAGTTTGACTACACGTTGCGGTTCCCAGAGTTATTTTAATGTTTGCAAAAGCTACGCTCCCATTTATTAACAACTGACTTGAATTTTTATTCTTTTGGAACAGTGGCTCGGTAATGTAAAGGTATTGATACATCCTTAGCGGATATCGTAATGGGGGAATGTCGACGCTTATTATTTTCGACTATGGCTAAAACTGTTGGCAGGCAAGGCCTTGTCTCTAATTTTTTGTATGCTTCGTACTTATCGATCTCCTTGGGTAATTGCTGCCTGGTTTTATTCGGATGCTATTTGCGTAATGTGCTTCTTCGTAGCTTTCTTCCCAACAATGCTATAAATACAAGAAATCAACTGTTGGTAGTTGGTGTGATGGTCCCACCTCATTTGCACACAGGTCCGTTAGACGATACCAAACGATTCCTGGCGCCTTCAGGACCATGGGGTTCGGAGGGTCGAGGGTTGGGGAAGCAACAACAGCAACAGCTGTCCCTAAGTGACACAACGCGTTGGCCCTCGCCCCTTGCTCCGCCGTCCTCTGCGTCGATCGATAGCATCCCACCCTCTTCCGCCCCCGCCGCGCCACTCTCCTGGCAGGGTGGCATGGATCCACGCAAGTTTGTGCCCTGGTCCCAGCAGACTGCAGCAACACCACAGCTTCCTTCAGCAGCAGCACCAGCAGCAGCACCACAGCGCTTTCATCTTCGTCAAAATACCTCTGTCCTGCCTACCGTCGCCCCTAGTAGCGCTTCGGCGTCGGCGTCGGCGTCGTCAACCTCGACGCAGCCCCTGCGACTCCTCGCTCCTAATGCCAACCACCAACATCACGCCCATCCTCATCACACGCCATCTGCCACTACGGCCCTTCTCCGCACTGATATTGCCAGGCAACTCATGTTGCTCGGTCTCCATGACGACGCTGGCGCACTCCTCTCTGACAATGGTGTTGAAGACTTGGAGAAGTTTCTTTGTAGGCTTACTTATTTTCATCGATACATTGTTCAAAAACCTAAAAACGGATCTCATTGGTACAAATTGCAGGCAGTATTGGAGTGAAAAGCCATATTCGTGCTGTAAATCAGCTCATTTTGGGGCTTTTGACAAGGATTTACGCAACTACCCAAATGGCATCCTATAAATCGTTGTAGCAATTTTGTCAAACCTTCTCTGAGTGGCTGTATCATGATGAGGAATGTAAAGCGAACCGAGCATCATTGCAAATTTTGTGCACACTAATTGTTTGTTTATAAAGTGGAGTGGAAAGGATACTTTTCTTATGTGATGAGTCAGCAAATTTATGGGTTTCGATGCTAAAATTAGCCGAAATTGCAGGTTACCCTATCTGCCACTTAGTCCTCATCGAATGTTTGGGTTTCCAGCGGTAGTTTCATCAGATTTTAAATTAATTCCAACAAGAAAGGTGTATTGCTCTGGTAACTTTATGCTTAGTACTTTTTTGAAAATGTCCTGGTGTCAGTTAAAACCCAGTCCACGATGAACTGGTGCAGTGATTCCCAATTTTCCTAAGTAGTTCAGTAAAGGCCATACGTATTGTTTCCTGACATTTTTCACATCCTCGAGTATGTATCGTTTTGGGGTAAGTAGGTTGTTGTTGTTGCAAAAGTTCACATACTTTAAAAGTGCTCTGCAGGCCTAAGGGCATTTCATTTTATGGGGTTGGTTACTATTTGCCGTAAAATTTCCGCGTGTGAGATTATGGAAGACACTATTTGAACGGTAAAACTAGTTTCATTAGCGGAGATGCTTTCTTATATGGCTTTTTCTCTTCGTAATTCCATGAATA
This sequence comes from Taenia solium, assembly GCA_001870725.1. Taxonomy (NCBI): domain Eukaryota; kingdom Metazoa; phylum Platyhelminthes; class Cestoda; order Cyclophyllidea; family Taeniidae; genus Taenia; species Taenia solium. The sequence goes on along the minus strand of MIEF01008298.1, from coordinate 89,213 downwards.
TTATCCAACTTGTGTGAATATTTAATGACTATAGATTTATTAAGCGTCTACCACTAGACGGACGAATTGTTTTCAGAATCAGTTTTAAAACGAATAACTCTACACAAGTCAAATAGTAACAAATTCACGAAAAGGTATTAAAATACTGGAGGGAAACCCATATTTGTAGAAATATTTCCTTTTTTGTGCTTACCTCTCGGTGTTGACCAGTGATTAGTCTTGTATGAAGGGGATTACTCACACCGAATGCCACTGCTCAATGCTTTCTGCCCTTGTAGATGATCTCCGTGAGCGAACGGGTGGAATGCACCCGGGCCTTAATCAGCTGATCAACTCCGTCTCCACCGTTCTCATGGCAGCCGGCAGTGGCGGCCCGGCCGACTTACAACAGCAGCAGCAATTGGGACCACCGCCACAGGCCTTTGATCTTTTCGATAACCGCAGTAGTAGTGTCACCTCTCACTTAGGGAAGCAGCACTTTGCGAGTCGCCAGAACTCCGCATCACCCTCGGAGACACTAGGCCAACTGCTTATGCGTGTAACCCATCTTCAAGCGACAATCGCCCAATTAGACAAGAAAAAGAGAGTAAACACTTCTACTTTTTGCTAGTTTCATAATTATTCGAATCACGTCTTATTTTTTGCATTTTACTCACGAAAGAATGTACCTCTTGATCACTTGAATAGGTTTCCTACGGGGTAATGCTATTTGTGAAATTGGAAGAGCAGCCATCAGTCGAAGCGATGCCATTAGAAAAACGGATATCGTTGGTATCTGTGTTCGAATGTTTCGCAGTTTGACGATGAATGGAAGCTGGGTGCTGGTTACGTTTTGCGATAGCAAAATAACCTGCTGCAAAAAAAAACCATAATTATAGCTACAGGGTTAGCATTTGTCATTATTTTTTGGTTGGTTTTCGATGCGTTTTTTAATTTTACCATTATTTTAGACAGTTACTACCGTATGAAGTCTGTATCTACTATTTGCAGGTGTTCAATGCTGTTGGCCACATTTCATCTCTAAACCTTTCGCCTTCGGTAATTAAATGGGTGGCTATTGTGTTTGCTATTTAGAATGTTAATTTCTTCATCATCATCACCCAATCCATATGCTTTTCCTTGGGTGTGAAGCACCACGAATGTGAGGTGTTTTTTTTGCTCGGTCCTTTTAGACTAAACAGTTTCATTGGAGCTGTGCTGTTGTTGTTGGGTGTGTGCATCCATTACACATGGTCACTGGTAAAATTTGCCACCTCTTATAAGTGCGTTGCGCTGATCTGGCAATTGATGACGCCTAGAAGGGGTTACTTTCTAGATGTTTCAATGTGTACCTCATTGTGCGGCTCGATAGACCTTTCCCGAAGTTCACAAAACTTGATTCACGGATTTTGATTCCCCCCACCTTTTGTCCAAGACAAGGTTGCTAGGCGCTTTAACTGTTAATAGTTTTTCGAAGGGTTTTTATACCATTTCTGCGTTTAGATAATTGATTCCCGAAGAAGTACTCTGCATTCAAACTGTCAGTCGGCATTTCGCTGGTAAGGGGAGAACCGAAGTGCCTTCGTTGAGTTGATAGACTATAGAGACCTAATTATTTGCGGTTAAGTTCCTCATTTGTTTCCTTCTGCACTGTTTTCAGGAGCTGAATATGAAACATTCACAGCTGCGCAAGATGAACATGGGGGGCCCCACAGCCCACCACTCTAACTCCATGCTGCAAGAATTTGCGATGCAGCAGGCACAGATCTCACAACAAATCGAGGCACAGGAAGCGCAGCTTGGTCAAGTGCGTCTCCAAATCGCCTTTCTCACTCGCCTCACCACTGGTGGTGGTGGCGGTGGCGGCATTGGCAACGAAGATTCCACTGCTGCTGCTGCCGCGGCTACAGCTGCCATGCTCATGCGTCTCCGTTCTGGTGGCGGCGGCGGTGTTGGTCCCCCACCCACGCGAATGATGAACCATGCGATTGGAGCCTTCGGTGGCAGTGGGCCTCGCGGAAGTGGGATGCTTCTCAATACACCACCCCCCTCCACTGACTTGGCTCCCAGATTGGCCGATTTGAAACTCTCGATGGGTGTGTTTCGTGTTTTGTCTCACTCTGGATGATGAAAATGCTCGATGCTTGTTTTTGTATGGATGTTTGATGTGTTATTGAAGTGTGGTTGGGTTGGGTACGACATTAAGTACTGCTTTTTGAAGTGATACTTGATTCAAAAATGCAAAATCCTATTTTTTACGCAAGTTACTAACAATAGGTTGCCATGGAAAATTGGATGTGATTTTAATACCTTTATTCATTCATTTCGGCCCGTCTAACTGCCTCTCAACATGCCAATGCGTTGTCAAATACTTTTTTTCAATTAGTAACCGCTTCCAGTCATATTGCAGCCTTGATCGTGCTATGAGGCTTACCTGTTTTAATCAAAGCCTAATGTTTCCGTTCTACTTTCCGTGACTTCAGTAACTCGACCGGCAGTTGAGATGGTTTCACTAGCATCTGCTTCATGGGCGGTAGTTGGCTATTTTCCGGTCTATAGCCGCCACCCCTTGTCTCTAGTGGCTAACAGTTATGGCACCCGTTTGGGTCCAAGTTCTTAAAGTATTAATTCTTTATAACCTACGGTCTTTAGTCTACCGTTACCCACTTGGGTCCGAACTGAAGTCACCAATCGGAAGGGAATTTCGTACCGGGTCATCATTCTCAGGCGTAAATCTCGTTTATTGGTGTTTTGGCCTTTCAGCACCGTTGCGGTGATTTGGTGGTGGATCTCATTTTCTGCCTATTCTCTCGGAAAAGACTTATCAACAGATGGACATAGCTCCAAGTGTATATGAATGAAATAGTGATAAGGAATAACTTTGTTATAAACAAATCACGAATCTGGTGGGATGCCAGGGGTGTCACCCTTTAAAGTTCCCACCTTTGTGAATCCCGCCATTTTCACTTTGTGTTCGGATTAGCACAATTCTCAGTGCCACTATGTTCCCTGTTTTTGTTCCCGTTTACAGTTTTGCTTTTCCTGATGCGTGCTTTCCCTTCCGCAAACTACGTATCTGTCGCCTGAACTTCGCATAAATTTGGGCTCTGCGTCTTGTTTCATTTGTGAAATTCGTTGTCATGAAAGGCACCTTATCTTTGTCAAAGGCAGTTTGTTACACTCCGCCTACATTCTTTGTAGGCAAAATCTTTAAAAGCTCTTCCAGCTCAAGTCTTCTACACTATGCTCCTGGCAAAGATCAAGTAGGAATGTTTCACTTCGCAGCTACATTACGCAATGTGACCTGCTCTTGGTGTTAAAACTACTGCAGTTTTTATCCAATGGGAGGTAAGCACCTCGCCAAGCAGTAGGCCAGGCAAATGAATTTCTAACGAAATGAAGAAATGTGAATAAACGTCATCATTTTTTCATGAAACTCGTAGATGTGGGCCGTCGAATGCCTTGGGAGGGAGGAGGTGGCGGTGTTTGGGACATCCCCTCACCTCATCAGTTCAGTCACGTCTCGTCATCGAACACCTTCCTTAACAGCGATCCCACCTCCAACGTCTTTCCTCTCACCTCTTCCACTCTTGGTGACCGTCGATGGACGACCTCCAACTCCTCCCCCGACTTTCAGCAACCTCCTGCTCCCTCCCCCTCCAACACCACTGCCGTTGCGGCAGCAGCCAATGCCATTTGGAACGCCTCCTGGCTCCTCCTCTCCGATCTGATGCCTCAGTTTTCCCTCGAAGTTCTTCGAATTTCTATCACGACTGCATTGGATCAGCAACAACAGCAGCAGAACGTGGTCCTTGGTGATGGCAGTGGTGGAGCTTCGAACACCGGCTCCGCTTCTTCCACCTCCACCTCATCTTACGAAATTCACCCCAATCTGCCGGCTCGCTACGTTCTGGTGGGTTTCTTGAACCCAGCCGATGCCTCCGCCGTCTCCACATTTATCTCCTCTAACGCTAATTCAACAATCAAACTCGCCAACAATGTCGCCATCATCAGCCCTGCGGAGGCTATGGCAAAGTTGCAGGAGATCAAGGTTTGAAGCTAGCTTGCTTCCTAGTCCAGATAGTTTTTTATTCCTCAAGTGCGTGTGTGCACACGCTTCTGATTGTGCGTTTTTTCCTTTCATTGTTTCAGACTCTGGATGACGAACTTCAGCAGCAGCAGCAACAACAAACCCCATCTCAGCAACAAACACCACAACAGCAGGGAACTCAGTTAACTTGGCCTCCGACAAATGTGCCCGCAAGCGAGTAGTAGTTCGGCGAAATTCTGTACGTGTATATGGAGTGTCGTCGCCCTCTTTGCATGTCTGTGCGTGTGTGTGTTTGCTTGTGCATTGCAATACATTTCTTTTTCTCTGTGTATGTGTGTGTTACCTTCCCCCGCCTCGCCTCGTTCCACCTCACCCAGCGTTGAATCTACTGTGCAATTTGGTAACGCGATACTTGCCCTACCTCGAAGCAGACTGGATAAGTGAACTTCCGCATCGGTGTGTTTTTTCCTTCTCCCCTTCCCCCGTCGTCTCCACATCTCATACGCACTTGCGCCGCACTTACCCAAATGATGTACGAATGAGGAAAGGACAAAGACGATTATCCTCGGTCAGTTCCGTCACTGTCACTTTTACTCACCGAATATTATCACTCTCAACATGTGTTACTACTGACGCTGATATTGCTAGGTCGATGCACGTACGCATGCGCACACGTACACACACATGTGCGCGCACTTCCATGAACGGAGCCGCTTGTGCTATTTAGAATGCTGTTTACACTCACGAACATACAACTACATACACACACACCCACACATTCTCTATGCGTTTTTTTGTCTACTTGTGGTATAACTACTTCCACATTACCTACCAAAGCGCCGCTGAGGACTTTGCTGATGATGCTCCTTCTGCCACCACTACAGCCACTGTCGCCACTACTACTGCTACTACTGTTACTAATGATGATGATAATCTGTTTATTAGTTAGAATGTATTGCTGGTATTTCTTTTTTCCTGGACTGCGGAGGGCAACTGACAAGCAGCCTTGAGAACTCATGAAGTGCTTGTACACTGTATCGGTTCCACTTTTGCGTGCTTCAATTCCGAAGCTGGAAGTTTAGTGGCTGTAATATTCGAGTCGTTTCTGAAGGCATTTGGGATATGGAGTGACCTTATGTTGTTGTGCCCTTCTGGTTTCAGGGGTTTAGAAAGAGGTTAACTCGGCGTCATCTTCGGCACGTTCCGTGGCTGGTTTTGTGTTTTGGCCGTTCACGACTAGCTGTATCGTCCCTTGGGTTACTTTCACAGCGAACCGTTTTAGCTACCATTAAGAGAGGCAAGATGACTAAGGGTGTGTTTTTTATAAATGGCCTTAAAGTTGGCGAGAACTGCGGTGGCCCGTGTGGTGTAAGACGTCTTCTCAGGGCTCGCGTGTCGTGCAGTATCCCTTGACTCGAGTGATGGTCGCCAGTGCGTGAGTTCTTCGCGTCATTTGCCTTTCGCTTCAGTCCGTGCATAAGGTGGGGGGTGGTATTCAGCATTCATTGCGCATCGCCAATTCACTTAGGTGATGACCCATCGTGTCTCCAGGCCAGGTGTCACTGCTTCAATGTCACCCAGTCGTTGTGTAATGTCTGGTATTTAGTGTCAACTCGCGGATAGATTGTCGCGACAACGTAGAGTGAGCCAGTGGTGAGGTAGAGTGCTTTCACTGCCAAGAGAAAATTTTAGCCGAGGGGGAAATTTGGTTGCTTACCTATGGATCGTGGTGAGGCTGGTGAATGGTGCTTCTGCGAAACCATGAGCTTAGAGAAGCCAGATGCGCGGTCGAGAAGTACTGAAATGGGAGAGAAGTTCCTTGGCACAAAGAAATATGTACCGGATGTTAGTACTGTCGTTAGACCCATATTAAGGGTTTCCTAAAAATAGTAACCATCGCACGATGCGTATCTTCGATGGAGTGTCGTATAGCACTCATAGGCTAAATATGGTCCAAAAACAGGATTAAACTTCAGATTTGGTGGATCCACCGAGAAGTTTCGCTGATATTAATGTCTGGCGCTTATAAGGGAGGCTGTTTCTCGACCGTGGGGACTGTAACCCATCCATCAAGTTAGAATAGGTGCTGCAGAATGACCAGAGGGCACTCGAGAGAAAAAGGGCAGCTGGTCGGATAACTGATGCTTTATTCACGGTCATTTGATCTTAGAATATTTCTGCTTAAAAGAAGTAAATTTCGTCATTTTTAAGACTTTAGACGTAAAAAATCACGCTGATGGCGTGTTAATTATGAATTAAAGGACGTGATTTATTAATGATTGTTATTGAATAATAATAACTTATTGTTTGTTTGAAGGCGCCTGCTCCGTCTGGGTGTACACCCTGGTTTGAAATGGCTACTGACGTACTTGATATTCTGGACATTGAGGAATCTGGTACTCGGAAGTCTTTATTGAATACCAAGTCGCTGCTTGCTAGAACAGACAAGGTAAACGTCCACTTCTTTGCACAACCCATATTAGAAGAAAAATGTTGTCAGACCAACACACATCAAGCGGCCAGAACACATTCCAAGGGAGGTCTGGGGTCTGCAGAATACTTTTAAAAAGTAATTATAACCGTGTGGATGTATATTTTGCTCCAGAAAAGCTATTTTTGCCTTATGTTTTGTCGCTTATCCCTAGGTTCCACTTTGGTGTGTTCCTTTAGACTCAAATTCACGTAACTTGACTCTATTGCAACTTCGCTTACCAGGTTGTAGAATATTCCTTCCTAAACTATAGGTATCAGGCAAACTAATTTTCGATCTTAGCTTGTGTGGTGTTAGTTTGTTTTTCACGAATTTTGGGAACTAGTCTCCATTGTTTGCAAGAGAGCCGGCTGGTATTCACCTAGCTTTATGGCGAATTATTTTCAAACTGAGCTCTCGCACATAAAACGACTCTTGCTTAATCCAGTACTGCCATCGTACACTTCTGTTTACAATATTGTTAGTTGGTGACGCTTCCTCTGCCAAAGATTGTACCAACCTTATTTTGAAATCATGCGTTAGAAATGGATGCCATTTGATCTTGACCTTACTAAACCTTCATTTTGCGACTCAGAACGTGTTTAAACTCCTCTAGTCCTAACCAAAATCGTTTTTACTGGGCTCTAACTTTATTTCTTGAACAATTTTGTTTATGCTGGCCATTTACCATCCGGTCATGTTTGACACTGTTCTAATTTAATGTCAAGTTCTGTTTGTTTATAGTTAAGACGAATTAGCATTTACGGTCGCATGCTTTTCTAGTCAACCATTGTATCCACTATTTTCTAGAACTAGAGGTTTGAACGCACTTTTGTTATTGTTGGTTCAGTGAACTTCCTCCTCTACTGCCAACGGATGAGTCACCCGTTTATAAACAGCCAAAAGCCGTTTTTGGTCCCGGTCGTGTCCGTCGCTGGAAATGGGTGCCTTTCAAAAATTCTGCACGCGATGTAGGGATTTTGTATCTATCGTTGATTTTCCCTCTAGGATAACCTGGTTCTCTATCACTGGCGTCGTGAAGACGTCGACGCTAATGAGGAGTACCATTTTGCCCGTCTCAACAAGGTACTTTTTTGCCATGAAATATCTGCATTCATCAATATCTACTTCCTACAAATAAGTAAATAATGCATGCTAAGGATTCACCTTCTTGAAGCATATGGAAGTGCCAACGTACACCGACGCCGACTATCGGGCTTACCTGCAGGATTCAAAATGGACTCTTGAACGCACCAACCACCTAATGGAGTTGGCCCGTCAATTCGACGTTCGGTTCATCCACATGCACGATCGATGGGATGCGGAGAAGTTTGCGCCTAGGCCCTCCTTGGAAGAACTAAAGGCTCGGTACTATGGTATTCTCGGGACTCTTGACAAGGTGGGACAAATGTTTCATGCTGAATTGCTTTCAGGCGAGCTGGATTCCAGGTTTCACACACTGAACTTAGTTCGTAATTTAAATGGTATTTTTCTCAACCAGGTTTCAGTTTACAATTGAGTTAATCATGGAATTGTTTCATTATTTGATTGAAGAATTATGCACCGAAATGTTTTTGTGTTTTCTTTTGAGAAACTCAATTAGATTACATCTTAAATGAACTTTATCAAACTAGGGGGCAGAAGATGCAGCATGCGGTGCGGTGAACAACTCTAATTTAAGCTCACCTGGTTAGTCTACACACAGAAGCTTTTAATCTATCTTTCGCTTGATCGTAAAACTGCTCTATTTTAGTGAGACTTATCATTGAAATGAAGCAAAATAGTAGGGTTTCAAAAAGTTAGTTAGGCTGTTCACTATTCCCAATTCTTCCTGGTAAGGTAAATAGAATCAAATTGCCTTTGAAACAATGGTTAGAATAGGAAATGAAATTTACTTTGGCAACTGAGAGGAACGTTAACCGTGATCTGGAAGCGTATGCTTTGTGTCAACGAAGGAAGGCTCTAAGTGTGCGAGTGAAAGGCTGGATTGAGGCCATGCAGACCTAGAATGGCCCAGAAACCGTCAATAAGACGCTCTATTTTTTTCTTACTAGAGCGTATGAAATGCGGAGTAGCTCATTTGCATTTCAAAGCTCGAAAGTTAAATGTAAGATTTGTCAATTCTTCCTTAGTAGTGTCGCGACAAAGCAAAAGGAGAATTTTTGTTTCCTTTCTTGAAAGTCATCGTAAGGCTAACTTCGAACGTTTATGTAACCATAGTCTGCTTCTTAATACGTCTTAAAATTAGGCAAAGAAGGTAAACGTTTGCAGGAACTATCTGTCTACCTTTCTTTAAAGAATCATTTTGTATTCTAGTGGTATTTGTTGGAAGCTAAGTACTATGACTTTCTAGCATTTGATTTCCTTTCAAACTTCCATTTCTTTTCACGAGTAGATTCGGGGCACAAACCTGAGTCAGGGTCTTCGATATGACATTGAGCATGAGAAACGTCGGAAGCAGCAGTTAAGTCTCCTCTACGGTCGCAGCAAGGACGAGGTGGAGGAGGAGGAACGTCTCATAGGCGAACTCGAACGCATTGAGGCGCGTCGAAGAGAGCGTGAGAGGAAGAAGCAGGACCTTCAAAAACTCATCTCTCAGGTAAGGCGGTGGTTTTTCTATTATCCCTTCGCGGGAAATTTGATCGGTTAGCGGTTCCCTGGAACAGTACCTTATAAGTTTCAGCTTGGCCATTGGGGTGCTTCAGAGACCTGTTTTAATTTTTAAAGATTATTACTGGTTATTAAAATTCTGGATCATTTTCATCGGTTACTCAGACTGTTTCCCGTTAGAGCTAGTTAATGGAAATTTTTTTAGCTCATAAGGTTACATAGGTCGTAGGTCTCCTAGAAAAGTTTTGAACTGCCCTTTGATTGGCTCATTAGATAAGAGTCATCTGTGAGGATCCTCCATTACAGGTAACTCTGGAGTTGCTTCATTATCGAAGTTCGTGGCAGAAGTGGTATTGAAAGGGCTTTGCATAATTCCCATGTGATAACTTCTGCTTTGGTCATCTTAAGGTAGTTGGTTGCATTATAATCACATGAGCTAGGAACGGAATCTTCCATCACCTCTTGGAGCTCCACTGTTTCGATGATGGACCAGGTGGAAACTGCAGTGTAAATGCATATCATAATTTATAGAAGGCTTTGCTTATGTCTAACAGCGTACACGTTTTGGTCCAGCCCAGTCGCCTGTCACTCAACAATCACTTGCAACATGGCGAGGTGCTAAGCCTTCCAATTATTTCATGATTTTTCTCGATCAATCATTGAAAGTTATGCAGAACTTGAAATTACTCCTAATAAGTGGGACGCGATCGCCCAAGTTTTATTCTCACAATCACATCACAGGCTGAAACTGCGTTGAGAAAGTTCTAAGAGTTCAGCTGCTCCCAAAATGGGTGTTCATAAAGTATTCACCAACCAAAACAAGACTACATGATATTTCGAACCCATTCAAAATGACTCACCCGACTATGAGTATTTCCTCCCCTCTTTGTAATGTGATCGTCTGACATCTTCCACACCCTGTAGGCCGAATCCGCCACTCGTGACTTTAGCGACATCGCACACGACGATTCAACAGGCTCTCGGCGAACAAATTCGTTGGGAGGTGGTGGTGGGATATTTGGGAGCTCAACACAGGTGGAGCGTCGAAAGTCGGCTGTGGGATCACAGGGAGCCACAGGCTTGGTGGAAGGCCCCGGAGGTCGCGCTGGTGGCTCCCTCAGTACTGCTCTTGCTGCCACTTCGTCGGCTATGGCAGCCACTTTGGTATGTTAAGTTTCCCATCTATATGCCGCAATGGGATTACAGTACAGGACCAAATAGATGGCAACTTTTACTCTCATTCGATTCTATTTACTAGGCCTGAAGCGATGAGGTCCATGCTTTTCTTTGTAATAAACCATGCCACCGCCGGTGGACAGACGACTTTAAATAGTAATCAGTGAATACATGGCGCATTGGTTGGTGGTGTGGTAATGTTTATTTTGGTAGACGGTTTAATCTCAATAATGGGGCAGAAACGCAAGTGACTCGATCTGAGGATCGGGTGGAGAATATAGTAATTAAGGACTTTGATTTTAAAATCTGAATTTGCCTGCAAATCGACACTCGACCACTTTGCTTGGGTGAAAGGGACTATTCACTTTACAGAGCTTATAATTGCAAGTTTACCGTCTGCTGCGCAGCGTATTCATTAGACCGAAGCGTGTGGCCACATCGTGAGAGGGGTGAAACAGCGCTTTACAGCGATCTAGTCGGCTTTGCCTCACCTACTGGAGTTTATGTTCCGCCTTAATTGTAAACCATTCAGTATTAAGGTGCCAAAATAACGTCGCAGATGGTTTGGGTGCGTTCCATGATTGATTGACTAATTGGTGACCCCATCACTTGTTTGGGATGTACTAAGCCATTACTGGGCTGCAGTCGGACGTTCATTCCAGCGACCTTGTGAAAATGATTTAGCTTAGCTCCTGCTCCACTTTTTTCCCTTACTCAGACACGAATAATAAACAGCCCATATACCTTCTCCAGGTAGTACTAAAGTGGCTCGACCCTATATATGTCATGGCATTCTCATAACCCAAGTTACTTGCTGCTAGTGTTCAAAGTAGAGGGTCTTAATAGCAGAATAATCTGTCACAATACCATTCGTTCTTTATTTTCTTGTGAATTTGAATTACTGTGACTACATTATACCGTTATAATGATCGACGTTTATACCTTATTTGAGGTCCTAAAATCGTCTTACCGAGCCATGATGCAAAAGAAGATGGTCAGTAAGATGCACTTGGCTTATTAGTTACCGGACATTATTGAGGGTTTTCCATTTTCAAATGTAACACGGATTTTCATTCATTTTCGCTGAATATCCCCATAGCATTCTAAAAGTGGACAAAGTTTATGGACAGAATTCCATTTGAAGTTGATTTGCCCTTGTTTCATGCCATGCCTCGCAACAGAAGCACTATCAAGAGCGACAACAAGATCGGACGAAAACAGACGATTTCAGCACACGTCCCAACAACCCTTGGTGGTTCTCTGTGCTGTGGGGTGGGTCGTCCTGACTCCTACCGCACAGTTCAAACCTGTCACCTGAGCAGTCAGAACAGGCAACTGGACATGCCACTCAGCATTTGAGTGCCACCTAGCAGTGTGTTGTGAAGCAGTCTCGAGCTCAGGGTGTGTCCCACGTGGTCGACGTAACTGTTACTACTGCATACTGGGAGCGTTGGAGCGGTGAGTGCAATCAAACGGAACTATCTCTATTCGATTGGATCCAGGAGGACGGCCTTTTTATGGTTGTGCGGGCACTGGACTGGCAGTGACGTTGGCACCTGCGAATTGTGCCCTTATCGCTAATGCAGATATACGTTTGCATGGATAGCGGTCGCCCCTAATTAAACGACCTCACGACTTGGTTCTGAGCTTGCTGCAGCAGTTAATGCTGTCCGGGTAGCTTCGAGGCAGATCTCGTCGATCGCAGGCGGCATATGGGAAGGGGTTTAGTGGAAGTACGGAATTGGTTTGAGTTGAGGTGACATGCATCTGTCTGTTGATGGACAAGTAATGCGTTTCGTCTTGCATTGCACGGTCTTTATTGCGCACTGCATGTTTTCTAATTGTTTGCCTTTTTTCTCATAATCTAGTCTGTTTCTGCGAATCTGGCCTTTCCAGATCTGTCGAAGACGCCGGGCGTGCATTTGAACAGTCAAGGGGTGAGTTGGCATGTTTCAATGCATAGGCACCCAATGCACCACAGGCTCATGCACACACACACACACACACACACACACATACGCACACACACGCATGCATGCACGTATGCATTGTATTTAAAACTTGGGAAATGATTGCAACTATGAATGGGAGCATCGAATCAGTCTTCCCTTGACCAACGTCCGATTAGGTACGAGACGTGTGTGACCCTACTCTCACTGCTCTGTTGTTGATGCTGACTCTTTTCAAGACTGACATACTGGTCCATTTCATGCATTTCATGCGGTCGTAAGAATCACCGAGGCTGTTACATTGCGGTCGCATTTTGGCCTGCTAGTCGGTTGAAGTGCGCTTGAGGCGAGACGATGTGTGCCAAGACCTCGACCATGTTTTGACGTTGGCACAACACTGTGGGTGGTGGGCGATGTGTCGGAGTGCGTGTGTGTGTGTGTGCAGTTGCTACCTGAACGGCATTCGACCTTATCGTTGGGTCTCCTAAACCCATCAAAAGTCATGGTTGTCTGTTGCACTGTAATGGTGTGTAAATGCGATCGCTGTTAGCGATCTTCCAAACATCGTGATGTGGGTGGATGTCTGGTTTGAAACTGTTGACCTTTATGCAAGTTGCAGTAATGTGGAGGGTGTGATGGGGTGGCTGGTGAGTGATTGGTGAAGAGTGTGTGGAGGAAGTGAGTTAATGGATGGCATCGCTTTTGGCTGTATTGCAGATGAAGTTGCCTGCTTCGCTGGGTCAGAAGAGGATTCGCGTGATTGAGAACTTTCTCTCGCATTACCAAATGGGTGAGTGTGGTGATTGTGAGCCCGCCTTTTGTTCGTACTTCGCTTCTACACTGTTAGTACAACCGAAATACCAGCAGCGGTGGTATCAAGAGCGGTAGCAGTGGCAGCACCATCGACTTTTAGACCCATGGCGGTAGAAGTAGTAGAGCAATAGGGGTGACGAAGCTAGAGTGCGAGGGGGGGGGCGTATTTTGCAACACTACCTTCAGTTGGTCGTGAACTCTCATGGGAAGTGAAATGCTTGTCTCCTCACGGTCAAGTGAGCAGCTCAAAAGTGAATGGGCGGACGGGCAGGCTAATACAGATGGAAAGAGCGCATTACTACTGTATCAAGTTATCATTTGGGTCCTCGATTGGCTGACTACTTTTGAAATCTTTTTGTAATGAATCCGTGTCTCACCCTTCACTATCGTAATGTTCTTGTTATGGTGATTAGCTGATACTGTTTATGGTTATATGGTCATGAGGTAACTCTTAAGAATCTAAAATTATTTCCATATTTTAGCTGTTGGTGCATAAATTAGTGATTTCACTGGGAAGAGCTGCTTGAAATCTCTTGGTACACTTTGAAATCGGCTGATTTTATTCCCCCTTGAACTTTGATTTCATGGGCTTTCTCCCAACTTATTGGTGATTTCTCCTTTGAAATCGTACAAAATACCTTCATTTTTTTCGAAAAGCATCCCAATATTTCACTTCGATGTGTGGTCTTAATGCCTAGGTTATAACCGTGAACTTTAAAAGAGGATTTGACTGTTCTCGCCTGGTGAAATGTTATAACGCGAGTACGTATTGTATGTAACTGCTTAGCATTTGAATAACAAATTGTGTATTTGCCTTCTGCCTTCGCATCTTGTCTCACTGTTCCAGTTGCAGAGGAGCGCTATGAACTGATTACACCGACACGAGACAGAAAATTGGGACTGTAACAGAGTTATTAGTACCTTTTTTGTTACATCCTCGATGCCATAATGATCCACTTAAGTGGGCACTTTTGAGTAGTCATTTTAAAGGTGCTGTTGTTGGTAGGAAGAAGAGAATTTATATTTGCACTGAATTATGTGCGAGTTGCGGGGGCCTGGAGAGGCCCGCTTAATGATAGAGTTTTTCTGATGATGCGTTGGAATTGAGTAAACGTACTTTTCTACTTGTTTCTTCTCTTCGGAGTGGATTCGGAATTATAATGTCGCTCTGCTGCTGGCAGTCGGCAAATCAGTAAACAAGAAAACCATCACTAAAAATTGACCTCGGTTTAGGGCAATTAAGGGCTATTACATGAGGCCGTGCTATCGGTAAGCCTTCGCTGAACAGATGGCTGAACTGGAATGCCAAAGGTAACGGACGCTTTCTGCCTATTAGCCTATTCAAGAATTTCAGGGAGGTGGTAATACGATGCACATAGTAGAAGACTTTTTTAAAGGAACGTCTTTGAAAGTTCTAAATATGAAGCTATGAGGCGCGCTCATTTACTCCTAAGACCAATGGAGATTCGTGATGGGAATCCATGTAGATTTCACCTTGTGTCTTCTTGCTTGTAAACAGATCCTAGCCCTCCGGCGACCAAAGAAATCGTGGAAGCTTACAATCGGCTGCGCAGTAATATCCTTCTACTTTACGATATACGAGGCGCTCTCCTACAATGTGACTACGAACTTCACGCCGCCAGGGCACGCATGGAACTATTTGCCGCTGAGAGGGTACGCATTTCTCGCATTCCACTTCTCTCAACATTGTTCTTGCGTAAATCCCTTTACGAAATGGTTAGGTAGTATTCGTTGATCGTACATTGGAGAGGGGATGTGTAAAGTCAGTTATTAATACTGTCTCCAGCTGTTTTCTTTGTGAGCACCATTGACCTTTAAATTGAGGAAATTTTGATCAACTCAATAGGTTTCTTGGCTAAATATCTTTTGAGAAACTCGGCTAGCCTTTGTTCTTGTCGTGATGATTTCGGGCGTACCTGGTTGTCTTTGGAGCTGAGTGTGATTTCATGGCTTTTGTAATCTATGCCTCCCTATGTACTGGTGGGGTCCCGAGGAAGGTAGTTATTATCTCAAGTATGTGGTCTGGGTTTGTCCACTCCACTTTTGGCATTATTAGAGGTAATAGGTGTATAATTCTATAGTTTTCGTAATCCACAAGCATTGAGAAGCTGACAAATTTTTGAAAGAATCAGCCATTTTTATGTGTGAACCTGTTTACGTGACATACCCACCTTAGTACCAGTTTGTTTTATGCAGAGCAGTTACGCCCCTTAACAATGCCCTCATCCGACGTTACGAATGGAGAATTGCGATTTTTTGGATGGTAGCTTTGATCCCGTGGCTTTTTTACATGCCATAACTTATGGCATCAACAGAGACATTTACAACCACAATAAGGTGGAATTTCAATCTCTGAGAACTAATTGAATAAATTTGTTCAGGGAAGAGGCAGAAACTCCCAACATAAAATGGATTCATCGCTGATGTTGTGAATGGAATACCAAGTGAGAGACCCAGTTAAGGCAGGGGTAAATTAATTCATAAATGGTAGATTGTCTACATTTCCTTGTTCGTCCGTCCCATTTCATTTCCGTCTGTCCTCCACCTTAACAGCACTCGTCTGTGGGCGGTGAACGGATATTTGGGTTTACTATGGCCCTCACTTTTCTAAAAGGACAATATTTCCATTTAATGGGGTTATTTTTAAAGGTATCACTCAAAAAGGAAATAAAAATTAAATGGTAGTGCGTTATTCCCATTTTAAAGCACTTCTAATGAGTGAATTGTCGTTGTTTTGAAACCGTATTGTGGTATTCGTTAGGGGAGACGGATGCGCTAGGTGCAGAAGGGGGTGATGAAGATTGCATCCTCCTAGCCTTCCTTCATTTAGAAGCATTGGTATATTGGCAGCCTAGGAGGAAACATTGATAAAAGCTCAACATTCCCACAAAACCACTTATTGTTTCGTTAAAGTTGCTACTTTTTTTCGATCCATAGAATTTTCATACGGAGAGTTTTTATCTACTTTCTCGAAAGGAGTAATATTTGTAACAATTTTTGACGCGATAATTTAGGCAACTGGAGTGTCTCCATTTCTCCTTTTGCCCAACTTAATTAAGAGCTGTCAATTTCATATTCTAAAGTCGCGTTTATCACCATTTCTACACTGCTTTACGAGGATGGATTGATTGAGAAGAGCTTTAGTAAATACCTGTGCTGGATGGCTTGTTGTTTCAAAAGTCGCAGTTTTGACGATCAATCTTACCTTGGGAGGTGTTAGGGAGCGATCAACTCATGCGAATGAAATCTATGTGATCTAGCATTATTAACCCCTGGTACTAATGAAGGTGAGTTTTTTAGGCGGGCCAGGTACAAGTTTGACCTTCAGAAGGGGGCTTAGTGTTTCTAGCAGGTAAAATGCAGCCACGTAAATGTTGAACATATTCTGTTTAGTCTTTAGTTAGTTTTAAGTACATTAGCCACCTCCTCTTACTCTTCGTCCTTGTTTAGCAGTAATTTTTGCCTTACTGCCCCATTTGTCGGAGGCCTCGATGAAATAGTTATGTGGGGCCATGAGCATTTGAAGAAAGCTGGGAGGGTGGTAACAGCCTTATCAACTTCTTTGGTCGCCTATTTCTAAAATTTCCTGTCTAGTGTAGTCTGACAGCAAATGGCGTCAAGCTTCCCAGGCATTAGACTGTTATTGCACTGACCACTTTTTTCTGGACTGCTTGCGGAAAAAGACGCTGCCAGACATCAAAAAGACACGCTTCAGAATCTAGCCTGCAGGCTAGGCGAGGCTTTCGTGGACTTGTATGAAAGTTTTTCATCTAAAGGTAAAATTCCAGGAAAAACCGAAAGATTATAAATAAATAGAACTATAAGCGAGAGTACTAATTCTTTCTTAAACGGACCCACTGTCTACCACGATGAGAGCTGGCACTGACAACTTTGTTGCCGATGTGCTGTTATGTATGTGCTGCCCATAGTAGAGTGTTTGGTTTTTGGCTTTGAGACAATGGGATGAAAGGGGGGCTGAAGTTTTTTCTCCTCAGGCTCCAAAAATTGATCCTAGTTTATTCCATCACTAATCGTCCTATTTGCAACAACGGACAAAACTGACCGGTTGGTGCAGAACAATTCACTAATCCACACACAATAGAATGTCAAACTGCCTCCGGGTTGCTTATAATACCCGCCTTTTGGGAAGATTTTGTTACAAAAGGAGAGGCGGGCGAGTCGTTGTCCATTGTCAACGGATGTCCGATGGTAGTTGACTCCTTATGCGCTCAAAGGGGAATAAGAATAAATAAATGTTGCGCCTGACATTTAATTTAAGCGTGATGGTCACAGCAACAACTTTTCATTCATGCGCCACTTGGTTCTTCTCTAGTAGCCGGCGGACACGCTTCCGTTCTTTCAACATGTGCTCATCTTCGAGATAGAGTCACGTAAACGAACGTCTTTGCTCTGTTGGGAACCAATTGACTTTACAACTACATTTTCGTTGTGTTCTCTTTTCACCTCAAGTGTAGATTTACTAAAATCGTGTTCTATTCTAAGCTACCACGCTTGCGAATTTAACGGAGAAGGCGACGGCTAAATGTGTGTGAAGGCTTTTTTCTTGTTTTATTTTGACTAAATCTGCCGAAAATTTGGATGAAGCACAGAAGCATAGTGGAGGTAGCATCACATTAATTCATCCCTTTATTCACCCGAAGTTATACTTAATAGACCCAGTTTGATTACATGGCTGTTGGAATTTTGTTTTGAGAGGCGTTCCCTTTGGTTTATACCTAAATGAAATTGGAGTCTTAGAAGTCACAATCCATTAGCATTGGAGGGTTCCCAACTTTGATTGGTTCCGTAACCAAACAGAGCGATCATTTGTTATTTTTGGATGCCTCGAGTCCTCTCCATGGTCGTGCCTATTCCTTACTAGAGCCCAGATCTGCAAGGTTATAGGTGCAGGTTAGAATTCATCCATAGATGGATGGTGTTGGCATAATTCATGGGGACAGCTACACCTGCCTTCTTCAAAACAAAAACTTTGTTCCCTCTTCGTATATGAGTAGCCTGTCCCCTGCTCGTTGTATTTCACTTTTTCGCAAAAAAATCCCTGGCAAGATTAAGAAAATAGATTACCGCTCGTAGGAAAGTTCTGACGAATTCTATTCTTATTGAGAAAAAAAGCAGCAATCAAGATTACATAAAATATTGAGAATGTGGGTGAGGTGTGATCTTTTTTCGGTGTGAGAGACAGCGGCTTGGGTATCAAGATTTTTGTTTCACTTGCTTGCAATGACTTGTGGCGATTTCATCTTTCCAACATTAATCGTGTCCTTTGAGTGTCTACTGCATCATCTGCCCAATGACAAGGGGAGTGAGAAGCGTGCACCGTAAAGTTTTCATCGCTTAAACTGGGCACATTTTACTTATAAGGGGTTTTGTTACTTTGATGCACTTTAATTGGTCGGATTCTGTCTTAGATACGCCGCAAGATTCCTGATTCGACCACTGGGAAGCCGCAGTTGTTTTTATTTTTTATCAGCCTCAAACCATTTCACCAACACTGTTCCTGAATTTCCTCAGAATTCCTTTTTCTTATCCATGCCATTGATCCACTTAGCCTAGAGTTTGGAGTCATCACAAACCGTCAGCTTTCAGTTTCATTTATTTCTGAACATTTTTTTTCTGAAACAAAAAAATTTACTTTAGGAGGCGGTGCTTCAACCCGTCATTCCACTTGACTGGTTTTACTTTTATCAACAAAGCCATTGGTTACTTGTTCGATTTTACAGGTTTCTACGGAGGGAACGGAAATATTTTTTTTAGATCAAGCCTAAGCATCCTCCGAGAGTGTTTCCTGTTTACTGGGGCAAGAAAAATAGGACACCTTCTTGACACAAATTCCGGTCCTTTTCAGGCCTGCTTATCCCATGCTAAGATTGGTATTTCCCCATTCTCCGAAAGCAAAACTGGTGCTTCTTTTTAATTCTACTCTCCTTTTTCCAAACTGAGTTACCACGTGGTACCATTTGATTGGGCAACTGTGTCGAGGGAACCATTATTGCATCCTCTTAACCCATTTTCCATTCTAGCGAAAAGGAGAGCAACCCTATTGGAAAGGGGATGTCGTGTTGGATAAAGAAGGAATTTTAACTGCGGTGGTATAGATTGTCCCTTGTTGTGCTTTATAATTTTGCTTTGAAGATTGGTTAGAATTCCCACCTAGGGGTCAAACGTTGCTCACATTTTATCCTATTACCTGATGTTCTCCCTATTGCCCTTCCTCTTACTCCATTTCCTTACTAAAAAGGATACTTTTTCGTCGAATGAATTATGGTATGGCTTATTTAAACTTTCCAAGCATTGGATCTGACCTAAGTCTGTTGAGACGTCATACATTTGTTCATTGAAGCGTTTTAAGATATATGGTTCTGGGTGTAGCTTTACTATCACGCGAAGAGGGAATGAGGGACTGGGGGTCTGCATAGCAATACAAACTGTCCCCATTCGCACGGTGAGATGGAAATGGATGTAACACCGCTATCACTCATCCCCGTTAAAAGGCTTTCGTTAGCCTGTGGAGAGCTGGAACAATTCATGCAATTAAATACACAAGTCGAGCGACTGTCAGTGTCGTGAGGTGTCAATGTAATTTCTTCATTAATTCCGATAGATTCCATCAAGTCTTGTCAACTTGACATCGACTTCTGGCAAACCAGGTACCTCTGGTCCCACCTCACCTCCTGGTGTCGATGCGAGCGTGTTAGCTGCACTGAAGGCGGCCGATTCGAAGCGTCCCGCCCCACCGCGTCATTCCTTTGGTCACGCGGGTTCTCTGGCTGCAGCTGCGGGCAGTGGAGGAAGCTTGACCGCAGTTCCGCCTCCTATTTCCTCACCTATGCCCTCGCCCCACACAGCTTCCTCCCCCTCTCCTTTGGGCGATGCTTCACCTGCTTACGCATTCGGTAGCGGTCAGCAGCAGCAGCAGCAAGCATCGTCACTGGCCTCGCAAAGAAGGAAACGCGCTGCTGCCACGGAACAGGGTCGGGTAATGAAGAAACTAAAGACCAAGGGTCATCTGCTGGAGTGAGAAGTAAACAGTCTTCTTATTCTGTACAACGAGTTCGTATATCTCCCTCTACTTTGTGCTCTAGAAGTGAAGTCGTGTTTTACATCTCACTGTATTTTATAATGTGTACTTATAGGGGAAACGTAAAAATGCGGATGTGGGGAGCTTTTAAACGAAGTGGGGGTGTTTGAGTGAGTGATGAACACTTTGAAGTTAAAAGCACTTTCCTCTGTACCTCCCAAAACGAAACCAGGGGTCTATTAAACTGCATTCCTGTTTTAAATGTACCACTCTTGCCGATGAGCGTACAATTTTAATAACGAGCTGCAATGTTTGAAAGGCAGGTGATTTGGATCTGCCGATTTCGGGTCCATGCCATCGTAGAGGAGATGCCCGTCCATGTTTCTAAAACTGATGAAGCCTGAAAGTCTTAGAGGAGCTTCCTAGGTTCCCCTGACTGTATGACTAATTGATTCCACAGAAAACTAATGTAGGTGTGGAAATGAAATTCTTTGGGATAAGTTTTTTTTTCTTTTTGAGAAGCGTATGAGGGCATTTGGAATGCTTCTGAGTCCCACAGTGGGTGATTGAGGGCATGCATTCCTCGGCTAATTCACTCACTCAGCTAATCGAGATGTGTTCCGCGGAGTTGAAACCACGAAAGGTGTCATTTTTGGGTTCTACTCGTAGAGAAGTTTGACGCAATACTACTTGTGCAGTTAATGCTGCTTAGTGTTGACACGCCAGTGCCTCCTTTGCTATCCAAATTGCTGGAATCCGTTCCGGATTTATATTTTAATTTTAACTTGCTACTTACCCTGTCATGCCAATTGAACAAGATATCTTCAGGGCTTATGATTAATTAACGCCTGTGGCCCAGTTTTCTTGTCTGAGTTCGGTCTCTCCGGTACGTGATGCGGATTCTTTGTCAGGTTATGGTACTTGGTTGTTCAAAATTGCATCTCAGAAAGGATAAAAAAATGCACCTCGTTCCCACTTTGTTCATCTCGCTGCCAGTGGCAGTTGAAACAGCACACTGTCATGATAGTGTTATGGAGGTCATCTTTCTCTCAATGTGACCTTATTTAAATGCCTGTTGAGGACATTTAAAATTGCAGCATGTAATTAGTAAGTACTGGTTCTGAGGAAGTCACGAGCCGACTGTCTATCCTTGCCGTGTACGATTGATAGGTTTCGGTAGTAAAATTTGACGTGTACTTACTTGAATTTTGGAAAGCTATTTTACCACTGCATGGTGGAGGAGGTCATAGCTTGACTCTTGGCGGAGTGACACAAATATCTCCCGGTTTTTCGTCAGGTTTCAAAATCAACCACTCCTCCGACTGAACAGGCTTGAAGGCGAGTGTGCTTACCAAACACCGTGGTAGTGGAATTTGTGGCTTTTGGAATAACCAGAGCATCTAGCTTGCTTCACGGAGTAGACATTCATTCGCTCAACTTATTTTATTAATGCCGAAAACTTTGAATGTGCAGTCCGGCTTATTTCGACTTCAATGGTGAGTACAGAATATTTGCAGGTACCCTATTTAGATAGGTCCCAGAGTGTACCCCAACATATGCTACTGAATTGTGCAGTTTGTAAGTAGCTTGTCGCTTTAAAGTTGGCTCCCGATTTGAAGAAAACCTAGTCATTAAAATAGACAAATATGTTGAGGTTAAGAGTTGACAGAGAGATGCAATTGGTGCATTGGATGTGATGCCAAAGCTAGAAGGTTAACAATTGTTGGCGCCCCGAGACTTCTCCGAAGACCGAAAATTTGGTCTGAATATGCATTGTCGGCACACAGAAGGGATTGAGACTGCCTGCATAGCCTAAGGTTCATGCTGCACAGCGGAGATACCACGACAGAACCTGGGTGGCCCGTCACCAAGCCGGGAGTCGAACAACTAACTTGCTACAGAGCACCTCCGCCGCTCGCCCTGGTCATCCCCTCACGTCAGCCATCACAGCGTATTTGGTGATGTAATTTAAAACATCCACGAATCAACTATATGATTTATCGAATTTTTTTCGTGCAACTGAGGAGCTACTTTACTGTCAGGGAGCTATCCCTCTTGGCAATTCTACTGCATTTGGAATTTCGTCCTCTGTGGGATCTGTATTGGAGGACGTGGGAGTGTGCTGCCCGTCACGCATGCACGTAGTTCGAGAAACACTAGCCAGGAAGTAGTCATGTGGGGCTTTGTGTCTATTTCACCTTGCTACTTTTTTTTCACTTAAACGCTGACTAGACGAATCTGCCTGGGTTTCATCCACCTATTAAGGAAGTGGAGGGGATATCACACGCTTAAATGATTAGTAGGTAGCTCCGCAAATAATCTTTCCAGTTGGTATACAGCTGGTGTCGCTTCCATTGATAATAGCTTTTCTGAGAAGCACAGGACTCGTGTAGTTGCTGAAGGTGGACGCCACTCCGACCATCCATTCGTAGCCTATGCACTTCTGCTCCGCAAAGGTTTATCAGCCAGTGGATGGTTTGTTTTCCACTGCTTCCATGGTAGTACCGCGGGACTACCCTGCAGACGAGAGAAGAAATAATACTTTGACAGGGTGTATTGCCGACGCAATGAAGGGCTGGATGATTACTGACACGGCCTGAGGGCCAGCCCATCGGGCGGAGATAAATTGGTGGAGCCTCTAGGGATGGCCCATTGCCATATCACAGTACCCCTTGGGTTCACGTCCTTAGTTAACACAGTATTTACCAGGGTAGCAAGGGAGAACCGCCTAACGCTCCAGCTGCCACAGCTCACGACGGACCCGCGCAAATTTTAGTGTCGTAAACCTGGCCCACCTGTGCAAGACAATTCGGTGCAGTCAGCTGTCATGCGAGGCCATAGTTGGGAGACGACAGTCAAGTTTGAACAATGTCCTCCACTTCTTCCAGCAGTAAACCAAATTTAAATGCTGAACGCTTTGAAGCCCTGATGCTATCACCATAATTCGCACCAGATCCAATTTCGTATCCAATGAATGGGGCACGTTGGATACATCCTGCCAAGCGTGCAGGAACCTCATTCCTAAAGAGGCACGGTCTGAGTGACCTGGTGCAGCTGATTTTGGGGATTCACGAGCTTTCTTAAGTCAATCTTAAATTTTTATTGCTTGAAGAATCGATAGGTAGCCCAAGAAACCTAATCCGTGCTAATCCTTCCCAACCAATTTTGCCGCCCATTCATATGGAAGGAGAAAAAAAATGTAGTGAACATGGGGAGAGGGACTTATTTCCAAAAAGGGGAAAAGGTGGAAGTAATACCACTTGACGTGTTGCCAACCTTCGCTAGAGATCCCACTTGACGAGACGAATGGAGATTGAGTGCCGTTTTCTCCCTCCCATTGCTGTTGCAGGGAGCAGTCACTAAATCTTCCTTTTTTTAAAGAAAGACATTAGAGATCCTGTTTAGTCCCAAGTGGTATTGAAAGTCAGGCACAAAAACAACCGCCTTAACCTCAACTCATGCCTCTTACGTGGGTCATTTGCAAGGGAGATTAGATCCGGTCGCCGGAGAAGGGTCTCTTGGACCACCGTTGGTCAGGATTTCGAGATGGCTACGTTGCTGCGTTAGTTAATCCAACGGCAGAAACCTTGTTCGCTAATTCCGAGGTCCCGCATTTCAAATAGCTTGCGCCGTAACACCAAACAGAAGTCGGTGTCTTCCAATGTAAAAATAAAATGTAAAATTTATCATTTTTTGGTCCATCAAAAAGGCGTAATTAGGAAATCGTGATTGATTCTTCCGACCTTAGTGCCATCTAAGAGGTCCCTAGAGAAATTCACTTTCATTTATTTAGCAATATATGTAGGTCTTGACAAAAACGCATTAATCTTGCTTTCCATCACGCCAATCTTGTTTAGCGTGAAAAAAGGGAAATTTAATGAAGGTCGAAATCGGCAAGATGATTTGCTCGAGTCCGCATAAAATTCGTCCATTTGTTTCAGCAAACGCAAGAAGGAAGCAGGCAAGTACATTAACTGTGGCTTTGAGAACAAAAAAGTTTGTGGGAGGTGATTCTCATTTAAGCTCTAAGCATTTCTTATAGAAAACTTTAAATACCAACTTCAGAGCGTTTGATGAATGGACCACTGGATACTGAAATCAATAAGTAACATGTGACGCAAAGGCTGAGGGGATTGGTGGACATTTTCAAACAAATTTTGCAATTCTCTGCAGAGATTTGTCGCTGATCAATGACAAAGTTTATGAACCAAATCATATTTGTAATCACGGTGCCCAAATTGCCCAAAGAATAATAACCAACTTTCGTTACTGCTATTCACATAAACACGCTTATTTTTAGTTCAAGATGATGTCAAAACAATTGAATTCTTACAAACACACTTCTTCGTAGGTTGGTTTTACCCATTTCCATATTCATAGAGGGGGGAGATCTTGGATACTTTCAGCAAAAATGACAAAAAGACTGCTGGAATTCGGGCTGAAAGCGAAAGCGTTTGCCAGCTCGCAAATTCATTTGGTTTAAACAGAGATTACCAAATAATCCGCATTTTACCTGACAGGATTAAAAAGCGGCTTGGTCAGATTAAATTTAGTGTCTAGCCTTATTCCACGGTGAATTTGTAGAAAGCTTTTGGTTGGTAGGGATTTACCCCACTACCACGACCAAATGCAAACGCAGGGGAGACACTCAGTAACTGTAACATTTGAGCTTCAGTGGCTTGAAAATTAAAATTTTGAGTAGAGAGAAAGGAAATAAATATGCTAGTTTTCTCATTGCGTTCGTTGAATCTCGCTTTGTTCTTCTGCGGATTTAATCTAACGAATAGAGAAAAAGATAAGTGCGCTGTTAACGCTCGTTTTAATGCGCAGATCTCAGGTAAGCGGGCTTGCAAAAACAATGGAAAATTTGACATTTTTGATTAGTGTGAACACAAGAAAATGATAAAAATGAACAGTTCCCTTTCAAGTTAAATTGACATATTTGAAAAGTCAGTTAGTTCCTCATTTGGGAACAAAAAAGAACGTGAACATACTCTCCACTTGTCGACAAAGGGTCTAGTAGTGCAGGGAGAGCAGTTGCCGCGTTCCTTTTGTCAAGATGCAAACCAATGGCAACGTCTCAAGCTCTGGCACTGTTAAATTGAGTGTCATGCGCAGCTTTTATTTATTTTTGTCATTACGCGTCCTATGACATTGGACAGTGACTGACGCGCCTCTCTCATTACCACAAAATTTCCCCAAAAGGCGGGCACTGTAAGCAAAGTGGAGTGAGTGACACATTTTATTGCGTGTGGAATGGTGTATTGTTCTTCTCCAAGCGGTCGTCTTTGTTAGGTATTGGATACAAGGCGGCCGGCTATGGACCGACAAGTCTCCTTTAGCTCAAAATTTGGACACTGTTTAATGGGGAAATTTCCGCTCTTGGACTTGGAATTTCTCCAAGTAGAGTACATTCACTGAAAACTTCTCCGTGGCTTATGGAGGTACCTATCGGAGTCCTTAAGTGGCTCGTCACAAAAACCGAGGGTAGAGCAAATAATCAACGTATTGTATGACCTTCTCCGCTTTTGAGTGTCATCCGCGGTGCTCTTCTTGGTCGTGACGTAATCGACAAGGAAATGAACCACCCACGAATTTCCAAACAACTGTGAAGGTATATGGCGGAGACGTTTCTAATCCCTCTTGATTATTCTACTAAATCTGGAGTTTCACCCTGCATTGGAACTAAATTCGGGGGAGCGGAAATGTGTTGGCCATCACGCGTGTCCGTCACTAGTCGTAGGGAACATTAACTCAAAAGCAGAACCATATAGTAAAGGATAGAATTGAACATAGTGCCTTGGAAACAGTGTTTAGTTTCTATTCCTCCTTGCCACCTTGTTCTCATTTCAGATCTGCCCAGCCATCTCTATGCCGGTCCCAACTAGCTAATGAAGAATTTCAGATAATTGACACCTTCATGCATGAATGATGGACAACTCTGTAAAAAAATATTTCAAACAGTTCACGGCTAGTGCCGTTTCAGGTATTAATAACATTTCTTGAGAACCTAGAAGGTAGACGCTATTTCCAGACCTTCTGCTTTGGAACTTCACAGGATATTACATCCACAGCATGCACACTTCTACCGTCAGGCTAAGGTTTATCACTCACCGGTATAAATTAAGGCAGTTATTCTTTAAGGTAGGGTTCGCCTTCTACTGCCACCAACATTGCCCCTAGACTTCCTTGAAGACGAAAGAGAACGCAATACTCCGTAGAAAAATGCGCCGTTGGTGTACAGAAGAGCTAGGTGATCACCTACATGGGCCTGAGACCGGTCCACTCGGCGAAGATACAATGGTGGAGCACCTAAAAGGTCCCTTTAAGAAGCCAAAGGATTTGAAAATGTTGAGTAACGAAGCCATAAAAGTATGAGATAATTTGGGCTTACTTTCCATGCGATTAACACAGTTCCACAGACTGGAACTCACCGGACTCTGTGAGACTGCTTCCCAATTCCCAATGTCCACAGCGTTTTGAATTGGCAGCTTTTGAAAAGCGTGAAATAGGCGGACTAGTTGACACCAAGCGTGGACCCGAATTGCATCTGCAATGTTTCCATATCTGCAGAGCCAGTTTATGGTGGCCTTCTATAGCAGGAACAGGAGGACAAAATGCACTCGCAAGGGCGGAGGAAAGGTTAATATGTGGGAGACTGATAAAAAATTAAACAGAATATATATGGGCCACATTCGCGTGACTATATTTCACCAGGTATGGATATCAAAGTGTCTTAGCAAAAATCTCACTGATTTATTCGAATCTTAGGATCGTGCAAACAAAAGAGAACATGAAACTGAACGGACCACGAATGAGCATATTAAGCTTCTTCAGAAATTTTTTAAACCTTAACTAGTTCGTGGTTGGTAAAATGGATACCTCACAAATTCTATCAGTGCAACAATCAATCATCTTGGCAATTTGGGAACATACTTGAGGGAGAAAAAACCTTCCTCTCGATAAAATTATGAATTTGTGTAATACAAGAACATTTTGGAGGTAAATTCTCGGCCGTCAAAGCAGGAATAGGGTGTGGAGAGCTAAAGGACAGAGAAAAAGTAATTTGAAAATGTAGCTAAAGGGTTCAAAAAGGGTTTACTATGATGTGGAAAAATGGCACGAAAAAGGTATGTGCGGAGCATTCAACTGAAACGCACTGAGTGCTTTCCCTCTGTACTATCCAATTCGTCGGTAGGTTCCTCCGCGTTTTGAGCTGCTCACTTGACCATGAGGAGACAGACATTTCCTGTCCCAGGAGAGTTCACGACCAACTAAAGCTAATGCTGCAAAACTCATCCCCTCTCGTGTTTTTATCCCGCCCTCCCTATCACCATACTGCTACTGCTCCTGATGCCACCGCTGCTGGTATTTCGGTTGTACTGACAGTGTAGAAGCGAAGTACGAACAAAAGGCGGGCTCACAATCACCACACTCACCCATTTGGTAATGCGAGAGAAAGTTCTCAATCACGCGAATCCTCTTCTGACCCAGCGAAGCAGGCAACTTCATCTGCAATACAGCGGTGCGGTGCGGCGGGCGCACATGCGACTGCGAAGAGAAGTAGAACGCCACACCACCCCACCCCACCCCACCCCACCACACCACACCACACCACACCACACCACACCCCACCCCATCACACCCTCCACATTACTGCAACTTGCATAAAGGTCAACAGTTTCAAACCAGACATCCACCCACATCACGATGTTTGGAAGATCGCTAACAGCGATCGCATTTACACACCATTACAGTGCAACAGACAACCATGACTTTTGATGGGTTTAGGAGACCCAACGATAAGGTCGAATGCCGTTCAGGTAGCAACTGCACACACACACACACGCACTCCGACACATCGCCCACCACCCACAGTGTTGTGCCAACGTCAAAACATGGTCGAGGTCTTGGCACACATCGTCTCGCCTCAAGCGCACTTCAACCGACTAGCAGGCCAAAATGCGACCGCAATGTAACAGCCTCGGTGATTCTTACGACCGCATGAAATGCATGAAATGGACCAGTATGTCAGTCTTGAAAAGAGTCAGCATCAACAACAGAGCAGTGAGAGTAGGGTCACACACGTCTCGTACCTAATCGGACGTTGGTCAAGGGAAGACTGATTCGATGCTCCCATTCATAGTTGCAATCATTTCCCAAGTTTTAAATACAATGCATACGTGCATGCATGCGTGTGTGTGCGTATGTGTGTGTGTGTGTGTGTGTGTGTGCATGAGCCTGTGGTGCATTGGGTGCCTATGCATTGAAACATGCCAACTCACCCCTTGACTGTTCAAATGCACGCCCGGCGTCTTCGACAGATCTGGAAAGGCCAGATTCGCAGAAACAGACTAGATTATGAGAAAAAAGGCAAACAATTAGAAAACATGCAGTGCGCAATAAAGACCGTGCAATGCAAGACGAAACGCATTACTTGTCCATCAACAGACAGATGCATGTCACCTCAACTCAAACCAATTCCGTACTTCCACTAAACCCCTTCCCATATGCCGCCTGCGATCGACGAGATCTGCCTCGAAGCTACCCGGACAGCATTAACTGCTGCAGCAAGCTCAGAACCAAGTCGTGAGGTCGTTTAATTAGGGGCGACCGCTATCCATGCAAACGTATATCTGCATTAGCGATAAGGGCACAATTCGCAGGTGCCAACGTCACTGCCAGTCCAGTGCCCGCACAACCATAAAAAGGCCGTCCTCCTGGATCCAACCGAATAGAGATAGTTCCGTTTGATTGCACTCACCGCTCCAACGCTCCCAGTATGCAGTAGTAACAGTTACGTCGACCACGTGGGACACACCCTGAGCTCGAGACTGCTTCACAACACACTGCTAGGTGGCACTCAAATGCTGAGTGGCATGTCCAGTTGCCTGTTCTGACTGCTCAGGTGACAGGTTTGAACTGTGCGGTAGGAGTCAGGACGACCCACCCCACAGCACAGAGAACCACCAAGGGTTGTTGGGACGTGTGCTGAAATCGTCTGTTTTCGTCCGATCTTGTTGTCGCTTTTGATAGTGCTTCTGTTGCTATTAGATACTTCAAATTTTTAAAATACCCAGAGTTGTGTAAACTTAGCGGATTTCCTGTTGTGAGGCATGGCATGAAACAAGGGCAAATCAACTTCAATCGGAATCTTGATAGTATGTTTTCAGCAAGAAGGAGGGAGTTGGATCAGGTATGGATGAATATGGTCCTAATCTATTCTTGGCTTTAGTTACTGAACAGAAGCAAAGCAATGGACAGTCATGGAACTCTGAATTCGGCAACTGAAGCTATGCCCAATTCCCTATCCTTACCCCTTGATTATAATAGCCCTTTCCTATGCGTACACACCCACCTTCTCCGTTGATCATATCTAGACATTTAAAATTAACAAGTTTGGAAGAATTTTTGTGACATTATTTATTAACAGCTTCTTTTCTTCACGGTCAACTTAAAAAAAAATTGACCCTCTCAGTGCCTAAGTTGCTCTAGTTGCACATCCATATTTCATCCACATTTTCCTGTGCTTTTGGAAGAAGGTTAGTGCATGAAGCACAAAAGCTTGACAAATAATTTGATGACATAATTGCTTTGGATGGGTGTAAAAATACTGCATAATACTTGATGCTTAAATGAGAGCACAATAATAGCAACAATTTGAAAATGGTTTTTGCTTCTCTTTGTGCTGTAAAATTTATTTTGAATTCTTTACGACGATTCTACCACGATATCGGAAGACTTGGGACAATTACATGAGATAACACTTGTAGTGGTTCAGGCAATTCTTGAAAGCGCTTCAAAGTTGCTCATTTTCAAAACACTCTACTGTAAATAATAATTTGTCAACTCTGGTGCAATGCGCCTTAAATGCGATTTAAGTAGTAACTGTGGTGCGTCGATTTGATCCACCAAATTGGAACTTTATTAGTTCAAAATGGGGGTGAACCGGTCTAGTGTCATCCCTTGCGACACTATCGCCTCACTGAAGTTCACGTCCAACTGCTTTCTTACAATCCTCCAAAGCAAGTACTAAAATGGCTTTTTGTCACTCAAAAATTTCCAAATAGAACAAGCTGATCTATAATTGGCAAAAACAGGTTTTTCTTCTCGTACTTCAGTAATTTATTATTCTAAGGAATAATTACTGTTCACGATAACAAATAAAAGAACTTTTCTTACCTTTAGAAACAGCGTAAGTTAGTTAGGCCATGGAAATCTAATGGTGCAGTGGGAGGACACAGAGTGGTTTGAAATAGATAGGCTTGCATTAGCTCAAGACTGCAATATCACCTTCACGAATGACTATGCATAAAATTTTACGGAAAGGAGCACATTCTGTGACGGAGGCAATCCTAGTAGAGTTTCTTTTAGTTCTTGAATAATTTCCTCCAGTTTTAAAATCAACCATACAACTTTTAGCTAGTAATGTGTCCCAATTTCGTTTACAAATCAGTAGAGAAATGCATCTAAATGGCTGACAAATCTGTTTTGACACCTAATTGTTAGCTAGAGTATATGTGAAGAACCAATAGAGGCCTGTAAGTAAACAAAAGGTGCTCTGCTTGCTTCCACAAGGTGGATTAATGCTGTTTGTCGGATGAGGCTCTTCGTTCGGGCAGATTTTGAACTGGGAGTTCTGCCATCAGTCAATTTTAGCGTTGCCTTTTGCACATTCGACAACAACAAAATCAATTTCCCAGTTAAGCATAATAGGAGATTCACTTACTCCAGTGGAGCAATCCGCCGCCGCCGCCGCCACCGCCGCCGCCGCCACCACCACCACCATCACCACCACCATCACCACCACCCATATTGGTGGCATTTTGGGTCGATCAAGTGGACGACTCGGTTTTATAAATAAAATAGCATGGTGTGAAGAAAACCCCAAATTACTACCAGTCAGTGTGCTAGTCACCAGGCAAACGTCTCATTTGTTGATCCTTAACTTTTCCTGTCAGCCGAGATGAAACAAATCATGGCAGAATGGATATTTAAAGGCGTTGCCGAGCATTCTCCTGGCCTTTAGGCTTGTTCAGGCCTTCCACATGAATACGTGAATAATTTAAAAATCTCAGCTGTCAGCTAGTGAGAGGAACTCCTTGAACCATTATTCATTTAAGAGCTTGACCCTTACCAAACACTTTCTTCGCTGAGGTTTGATGCCTGGATCCGCCCGTGCTAAGTCAAATCCACAAGATACAGTTACAGCAGCACATCCTTTAGTGTCATAGTAAAATGGAGATAGTTATCAGCGAACTAAGTACTTATTCGTGCACCATTAACTTGACGTAGGTGCCAAGTTCTGATTTCCCTATCTAACTGCAGCATCAGTAATAATGTGAAGTGTCATCTACCGGAACATGACAACTGGACTCAGTGAGTTAACTGTTTTAAATCATAAAAAGTGAAACATTTTCTTATTCTGACCATGGTTATGTTAAATTTTTTGGACACAGTTTGAACTGGTCCATCGCAACTCCATTCGCTAACGTGGGGATCTTAAATTTACATGCCTAACATGCATGGCAGTTGCATTTCACATGTCACTATGCGGCCCTAATTCCACGCCACAAGTAACAACCGCACTGTCAATCCTCATCACCTGCAAACCATAGCTATCCGTACAACTGGGAGTCTTCCAACTGCATCCCTCGACACCTAGGCATGCGTCTGGCCGTTCGTCCATGGGCTAGAAGATGGCTATTCGACAACAACAAAACGCTTGCATGCAAATATGTAGATAACTTTTTACATAGATTTTTTTGATAATTTAGACCGCATAATCTGCTATCGCAATTACTACACCAGCGCTGAAATTAGTGGTCCAGACTCTTATGCCCCTGATTGGGAAGCTCTTGAGGTGCTTTTCCAAGTGTAGAGGTCTGCAAGATTAGTAGTGATTGAAGCGAATCCGCGTTATAGTTCAATACATTTGGGTCCAGTTGATTAGAAGGCGGTCGGAGATCCACATGCATGTCACGGATTTTGGCAGGCTAGTTAGCCTTCCGTAACTTAGCAACAAATGCAACTTCTACCACCTGCGTTTTTAATTAGGAAAACAAAAGCCTTATTAAAATATTTACAAGAATGGAAGCATAATTCATGTGCCTGGAATTGTCTTTACAAATGAGGTATGGCCAAAAAACCTATCACATTTTGACACATCACTTCGAATCACGAAAAAAAAATTAGTATGGTGGTCGACAAATAACTTGAAGTAGAAAAGAGAGAATGAAAATAAGACAATTGTTGCAGTCTGGTTTTTTGTCTAACTCCAGGCTTTGGCGAAGGTGCCACTTAAGTGTTCCAAGTGGGCTGACCTCCAGGCCGTACCAGTAGGGCTATGTCATACTGTACGTCGGGAATACATCTTCTCTCCGAGCATTATGCCTTCGTTAGTTGCCAAAAAAGTCCCAAGGCATTGCATTGGTGGCAGAGGAAACCGAACTCTGTCTTAAAGGACAATCATTCTAAGTTCTACTAAAGGTGGGATAAACCTTAGCCTGACAGAAAAATAGCAAATTCTGAGGATGGAAGAATCGGTACCAACCCCCAACAAAAGAGCAAAAAATGACGTCGACCCACGGTAGTCAACATAGCCTCGAGTAGTAGTCGTGAGCTGTCCACCGTTCCTGCATGGTGAAATCAAATAAGCAAACTCGTCTTACCTACCCCACTTTCCTACCAACTGAATGGAATAGCTTGGGCAGCACTTAAACTGTATCTCTAAGATACTATGTCAAATCTTCTCCTTTGTTACTTACCTTTGCTTATGTCTAGCGCTGGACACAACTGATGGCCGGCGCATTCTCCCCGGCCCCGAACTCAGTTCTCATATATGACGAAACTCCAGATCCGGAAGAACTACCAAGGGGGGCCTATGACAATGCAGTGAGGTACCTACTCAGTAGCATGGGAATTTGAAGACTTGCACTGCGGACTCATAGGCAGTTGACCAAAAAGAGCTCCGAGAACGATTCTCAAAAGAAGAGATGGCCTACATAATGGGCCAGTTGCTTGTTTAACTTTCAATTTTGGCAACAGGCTACATGAGTACTCCACAACATCAAATTCACGGGCGGTCTAACTCACAGACCACACCATTAGTCTCAAGCACCTTCTGGGGAAGTTACATGTCCCGTTCCGCCCTCCAGGAAGCCTTGAGGCTCTAAAAATGATTTAAAGTATCAAATCTTCCCATATTTTTTTGCTGGCTATCGTCAAGGACATTCTTATTGCATTCTAAATTTCCTAATTAGATGATTAGAAGTTTTCATCACTTCATCCATGACAAAAAGTCCTTACAAATAACATGTGACTTACCTGCTCGTAACCTTCGTTTTTACAGACACAATTGAGGAGACTGCTTGATAGCATCTGGCATTCCGACTCCCTCTCTCTCACACTCCGGAGTACACAATCACGGCCGCTGAACTTCTAAACCGTTTGTCAAAAAGCACAGACAAGCGATACCATCAATCGGTTTTGCCACTGGGGCGAAACATACTTCTCCTTTTTCCATTCAGCATGTATGATTTTGGGTTATCCACCTCCTAAATTTCACTTGATTTTCCAGAGGATATAAAAGTGAGACAATTGTTCATTCAGGCTCACTCATAAGGTGCCAAATGACGATAAATTTTAGATTAAATTTTGCCCGAAAACGATAGTTTTTCGCTGATACACTTATGGATACTTACTCCATCGGAGCGAACTAATGGGAAGATTGAAGGTGGTAATCCTAGTTTGCCCATTAACAAAGAACCAATGAACTGGCTATACACCCACTCCAACGGGTGGGTAAGAGAAAGTGGAGCGTTGAAATCGCCCCCTGACTGTAACGTGATATGGTTCATTTTTTCCTCTCCTTTAGTGTTTACAACACACAAAAGCAGAAGACAGAGAGGGATTGAGGTAGAGAGAGAGAGAGAGAGAGAGTAGAGAAATTGCCAGACTAGATTGTCTGACGATTGGTCATTGTGGCATCTCCTTCCTTCCCATTGGTCAGTCGCCCCAATCAATGGATGCACAGGCCAAAGCTTAAAAATTA
Organism: Taenia solium; assembly: GCA_001870725.1. NCBI lineage: Eukaryota > Metazoa > Platyhelminthes > Cestoda > Cyclophyllidea > Taeniidae > Taenia > Taenia solium. The sequence goes on along the minus strand of MIEF01008298.1, from coordinate 55,052 downwards.
AGAAGGATGATTTTAAAACGCTGGTTTGTGTGGGGGAGTGGGCTAATGTGTTTAGTTCTATTTTTAACTAATTGCCCTCTGTCTGACACACAAGCTTTTTTAACCCTCGCCAACCAATTCAATGCCTCAATGGCCTCGAACAAAGTGGATTAGCACCTTCAAGACTGTGGATCTGGTCACAGGACTAGAAGACTCAAGATAAATTGACCTATTCATCGTTCAGCTTAGATAGGATCGATGTCCACTTCAGGCGCCCAGCAAGAAACTTGCAGAATTAAGAAGGCTTGAAATAAATATCTGCCAGAGAAAAAGGAATGTTTAAACTCACTTCTTTTAAGTGATGGAGTAAGAGAAGGAGGGGGAGGGCAGAGGTTGTCGGAAAATTAACTCGCATCAAATTGTGGCACAAAAAATCCATCGCCGAGCGAGAGAAATCAAAGTGGCGCCACTCCTGAGATGGCGAAGGGGAAATATCGTCTTGACCGAAAGAAGAGCGATGTAGAGCTAACAGAAGAGAATGAGTGCGTGAGCGACCGAGGAAGGCGGTTTGTGCACTATATTTTGTCATAAACTTTAAAAATTTTGCGAAATAAAGAAACTTTCAGTACCAGGACAAGCAAGCACCTCTACCGCAGTTCATCAAAGGCGTATTTTCAAACAGATTTTGAGGGATAAATTACTGTTAGGTAAAATTAAAGGTTGGGATTTTCACAAAAGTTGTATACAACCTCAGTACCTGTAACTTTTGATGTCGTATTTAAAAATCCAACCGCTAGATTTGAATTGACCCCTCCTCAAGATTACTAGGTCCAGATGAGAGGATCGGAGCATCGCATACATGTATGCCGTTGATGAACCGTTTATGATTGCCGGTCTGCTCAATACATTTCCACACACGACTGCACAAACTAATTCGCATTCAACCGGCTTGCTAGTGAATAATACAACTTCTGAGGGTGACACGTGGATTTATAAAAGATGCCTTCGTAAAAACTCTCCGACTCCATAATGCCCTACTCTTCCCCCTCTCCTCCCTAGCCAATGCATTATTCCCCAAGCCGGTTTAATTTAAAGGCTGAAAATAATGCATTCCAGTTGCCCGTACTTCTTGAAGACTATTTTTTGGGTCCTGTCGAAAGGATTTTGCTTACGGGGGAGTTGGCCATTTGTCTGCTTCGAAAAAATCTTGACGAGAATAAATTAGCCAAGAAATGGAGGCTAGGATAGGGTGCATCATTGAGCGGACTGCTGTGAACTTCAAAAAGTTAGAACTAAAGCACAGGATGGCCACACTTGTTAGATCTAAAGATCATCATCTCTTCTATTATTCCATGGCTTGCATAATGGAGGATAGATTAAGCCCATGAATTCCTTTTAAATAAATCTTCTAGAGGAATTTTACGTGTGTTGCATCAGTTTTGTTTTCAATTTGCGATACAAAAAGCTACAAAAATATTAAAGGAAACATTTGTTTATGAGAAGAATGTTCCATTTACGAATGAATGCATGCAGGTTGGCGGACAATACAAGCAATGTCATTCAGGAGGTTTTACGATGAAACAAAGCGGAGAATGTTGAGTTTATGCAAGAGTAAAGGCATCGTAATTTACGAGGGAAGTAAACAGCAATGCAGCCCAATTTCTAGGTAGTCACCAAATCTATCTATAGTGCGACTTGTCATCTTTAAACTGCCAACTTGATTGTTGACAAATCATAAATTATTCAGATAACCCCTCCTCCCCCCCCAAAAAAATTGACAGTCCTCATTTTTTACAATGAGATGCACTACCGGTAATTACGGATTTTAATTCCATTTATATGAAAATGTGTGAGCAAAAGTCGACGTTTTGGATAGCAATGAAAGATTCTTTGGCAGGGCCAATTACTTGTGATGCTCGAACCATTGCATATGGATGTCAGTGTCAAGTGAGGAAGCGATTTCCATGCCTCCAACTACACCAATGGATAATTGCATTTCGGATAGGTGAGACAAGTCAGCATTCGAGTGTTAGCATTTATGAAAGAACCACACAAACTTATGCGAGCTTTGGGACGAATTTATTCATCCCAAAGCCCTACAGGTGAAATTCTGATGTGGTTTTAATAGATTTAGACGTAATTAGAAATTGCGCTACATTAGTTATCCGCCATACTGATGAAAGGCCATAAAAATGGTCCATTTGAACCGCAAACAGACAGAGAGGTGTTACGTGGGTAGGTGCTCTCTGCCAGCCCACATCGGCAATGCGTGTGTTGCTATCTCGTCCCGACACGCACTTTTTGTGAGTCTGTGAATAATTTGCCTATCTGTAGTGTTGATTAATGAGTTTTAAAAAAGTTTAAGGCTATGGGGTAATGAATTTAAATTTTCCTATACATTATACAATATTACAGTATGTTCTGGAAGTGATACCCACCTGAAAGACTCAAGGGACCCACTGAAGCCTTGTTTCGCCAAACCTGCGTAGTATCGAATGCTGAGGGTACTGTGGGGTCATTTGATGATGTGGCAAAGAAAACTAATGGCCAATGCAAATGATTTTGAGAAATGGTACTTTAAAGACTCCTCTGAAGGTCCAAAATCTTTAGCTCAATCGCAGCCATTTATGAAATCCTGTCACCGATTCTAGCTATTCGAAATCACTAGACGTGCAGGTTTAATTAAGTTGACACTTACTGTCATCGCTTTAGAGGTAAATTGACAGCCTCAATCCAGGGAACTTGTTGTTGTCTCAAAATTCCGTCGTATCATCAACTATCCTCTTCAAACCACGAACCTTTCGCGCCTTTTTTATTTGGTGGCAAGCGATGCAGGGTAATCAATTTTTAGCAAATGGATAAGTGGCATGTCACATATATGTGACGTTTGTTTGAATGGTAGGTAAATTGGGAACTGCTAGTTCATAACACTTCTCCTATGCAGGTTGCGGCATTATCATATACTATGCAGATATGGTATCACAATTTTATACGATTATGACTGCTCTTAAATGAAGGCCTTTTAGTCACATCTCGTAGTAAGGCATGAATGGCTCACAAAGCGATTAGACCTAGATTGAAGGCAATGAGGTAAATGTAAACAAAGGTTTGGTGCGAGAGACTTGACTTTTTCATCCCACTCCATCCAATTACCAGTTGAATAGAATGCTCGTGCGACCAACCTGGCTCTAAATGTCTAAGGGAAAGAAACCATTTTAGACTGCAAAAATGTAATGCTTAGTCAGATTATTTTAAAACGCCTTTTGAACGAATTAATATTCCCTACTGCAAAATTAGCAGAACTAACCATAGCATCGATATATAATTAATTACTCTGACCGGGATTAGTTAGAGATAAGCTAAAAATCAAGCCCTCAACCCGAGTAAACGGAAGCACCTCTTCGTTTATTCTCCTAACGGAAATTGGGTCTCGCAAACAGCGGCTGAAGTAAAAGGGAACGTTCCATTCTCCTAGTTTCCTCTCTTCACAAACGCATTAAAGCTTACAAAATAGAGATGCTACTTAGTGGAAGAGGTGATGGGACAGTAGAGGGAGGGGAATACAGAGAGGAATTGAAAGGAAAGGTGTGTGGAGGGGGAGGGAAATCAGTGGAAGGAAAGTAGAAGGAGGAGGCAACTTTGGCAATAGTCCTTCAAAAGTAGTCCATTGAGCATTGCAGGATGGGGAACTGGGGGCGGAGGAATAGAAGTGTTAGGTCATGAACCCGGGATCTGAGATGATCAAATAGAAACCCCAGTATGCGCAATTGTAGAGAATGAAGCAACAGGGAAAGAGAAACCGACTGTAAGCATCAATTTCTGAGTTGAGATCGCTGTCCGTGGCCACAGTGGAGCTCGCGTTCCCGTTCTCCGCGTCATCGTCGATTTCCACCTCACGAACTCGCAGATATCGTTCCGGTAGGGGATGATGTTGACACAAAGCGATCTCAGTGTTTCTGCAGGCTTTGCGGTCACTAACATGGGAAAAAGTGACCCTCTGTTTCCGCCGTCGTGATGATAACGCCGACATCTGGATATCAGCGGAGGGAGGAGGGGTATGGCGAGAGCGACAGGACCGTAAATATTTTTGACTCGTGGTAATTGGAGAGGCTACCACCACAGCAGTAGTGGTACAGTTGTGACTCAAAACATGCGATTTTCGCAGTTCACTGTTGTGTCGCCCTGACTGATTTGGTGAGTGATCCATCGCACCTTTATTGTCCTATCAGGTAGGTAGATAAACGCAAGCCTTTAGCTCCACCTTCCCACCATTCATGGAGGAGGTGAGAAGGTGAGAGGGGCGAGGAGAGATAGAGGAGAGGCTTTTTATCTACACCACATGCATTATTAAGAGAGATAAATATTTGAACATTTTGTGATAAATGTGAGGGAGTTTGTAGCCGTTCTCAAGAACCTGTTTAATGATGCCTTTGAGCACACAGGTTGTAACTCGGGAAACAAGAGGAAGCCACTGAAGCGCTTTCTTTTTTAGGTCCATAAGGAGTACGCATTATTTGTATCCAGTGGAGCATAAAGCAAGAGAAGTTCTTTTTTGGTAAACAAAATGATTCTTGCAATTCATGTAGGCAATAAGAGAGAGAATTGTAGCAAGAGGGACTTCCTTGACAGAAATCTTATTTAACAACTGCCATTGACTCACGTAAATCTGACTACACTCAATTTGATTGCACGAGTGCAAAGGCATGTCAAATTTCACTGCTCGACAGCTATTTTGGACACAAGCGCAGCCAGGCGAGTTCTTCCTTAGGCTCTGTCTCACACCAGAACTACTTGTATCGTCCGTCTCGTGATACTGCGGGTTGACGAGACCACAGCAGGTGCAGCGTAGAAGCATTCGACGGGGTTCTGATGACCGACAGGGACACACGACTTTGGCCAGTGTTGTTCGCACGGTCTGTCGAACCTGAAATTTTAAATATTCAAGCCAAAATTCCACTTACTGGTTAAAACAGGCGTTGTTTATTTGCAAACACACTGTCAGACAAAATAAATATGATTTCTAAAAACCAGTTATAAGTATGGATTGAATCATTTCAAGTGGCCGTGATGGGAACGAAAGTAATTAATCTGGCGGCATTATTGGAAGATTAGGCAGTTAGTAGTACAGCGGCGACCCGGAAGAAGGAAAAAATGCATTAATGGAATGACCTATGGAATTAATGGCATCCTTGGAAAATATTTGTCCATCATTATGCGGCAAGAAGCTGATTTCCTCTGCTTTTATTTTTTGAGGCAAAATAGGCTTTTTAGATGCACTTCGGTTAGCTTCTACCCTAATTGATGCATGGTTAGAAATATGAGATGGTAGACATCTGCCAATTTACCCTGCTTCCTCACAACTTGCGAGATGAGAAGCGGTTTAGTAACGAACGAGTGGATCTTTGAAGTCGAAATTTCAGGGTACATAGTCACTCGCCGCTTTGTAACCTTTTGATGGCAATTAAAGGCAAACTAATAAGATGTGCTTGTTTACGGAAACGTTGACAGATAGAGGCATTAAGTAGTATGTCAGTTTCGAATTAGTCCCCGTATGGTCGATAATTATGAGTACAAATTAAGAAAAAAAACAGTTTGAATATATTTTGTGCATTGTATCAGACCATCAGGTTTCATTCCAATGCGTCCGTTTCCTTTTTTCTACTCAGGCAGAGAATATTAGTGTTTGAGAATCGTATGGCAGCTGAAACTCTGGTCAGTGGAAGTGTATACATCACTGCTTGGTTTAAAGATTCGCAATGATTTACGGAAAATACTATCATGCGCATGAAGTAGTGAAATTCAAACATTTGGAGCAAGGTCAAGAAGGTCCTCTAGTGGAGGTGAACTCAATAACCCATCCAACAGAGATCCTAGCAGTGATTTCGATAAAATTCCAGAAGAGGCTAGGCATCTACCTTTTATTGAGTGATTTTCGTAAAAACAAAACAATTTTTAAGCTTAGTTCGGCGAAAGTTAAGCTATCCAACTATCCAACAGCTGCGAGCAGGATGCGAGATATCAAGACACGAGGAGCAAAGAGGGTTGATTTAATACACTCGTCTCATTAAAAGAAAATTACTTGAACGTGTTAATGTGTTAAACGAAAAAAGGCAGTCTGCAACGCAACAGCGGCGGCGAAGTGTCTTAAGACCAAATAAACCCAGATCTGCCCTTCTATACCGTTATTCCTTTTCGGGACAATTCCCGCACTTCGTATTCCACAACTGTCTCCTTGCCTGATTAGAAAATCCCCTCCCCTTAAAGGCATTTGGGAAATTCTCTGTTTTTAGTTCCACTTCAAGGGACACATTTGATAAGTTCTTGTGCTTAGAAGTTGAAGGAGGATCGCACGGGACGCCTCCAGTGCCAGCGGCCTTCGTAACAGTCTATGTATAAGCCTGTGCTCTGGGTACCGAAACAATGTTTCAGCCATGTGTCCAACTCACTGCGTTAACACTCCCAACAGTCAATAAACGATCTCGTATGCTACTTATAAATACTACCATTTTATAAGTTACACAAAGATTTTCAAATATTTTGGACTGGAATAATCACCATTACAGAAGACGAGAAAGTTCCCATTATTCTATTTAGTGCTTTTTGACAAAGTGGCTTCTATCAAAATTATTCCAGCTAGTTTCAGTTTACTTCTGAATTTGAATTACTTCTGCAGTGATTTGGTATTTGTTTAAATGCACACCTGGTTACGCGGACTTGTGAGTCTGCGCAGTTTACACTTCCGCTTCGGCGATGTGACAGGAAAGCGGTGCCGACAGCCTCCCAAGCCTTCTGGGTGTTAATAAAAGCCTTTTTCAAAACTGACGTAGTTTACTATTACTTTGAAAAAGACTCGGATAACAAAACACATTACGACCTCATGCATACCACCAAATTTGCATTATACCGTTTTATACAAATCTAGTCTTCTATCCCCTATGGTAATTAATCATGACCTACTGGCTCATTGATACAAATTAAGCATTAGTCCTGACGGTCCACATCTCCTCTGGCATTAAACTTCCCTTGTTCTCTTTTTTGCCCTTTTCGAGAAGATTGTATCGTCAGTGTTTCCAGCACTTGTGAAGATTGGTGACTCTTACATTTCACATTGTATTTCCGATTAGCGAAATATATTTTGAGGTCAGAGATAAGCCAAAATCTCCTGCTGGTGTTAAATTAGAATGTATTTTAAAAATGGTCAACGTAGTCGTTAAAAGATTTGCATGGTAGACCTGGTATCCGGATGGATTAAGATAAACCTTCCAAGAACTTTGACAATTTGACATTGCTGGCTTCGTGAGTGTTGAAGTAGAATTTGTCACTCTACAACTTCCTCTAAATTTGTTGAAGAGAACAAGCAGGACCGATTTAACTAAGGCGAGACGTAGATCACTCGTTACTCACCGCAGTAACTGACAAATACGTTTGAAAGACAATATGTACTTCTTATAGGCTGCCAAAGCACTTAGAATTGAGTTTAGGTGTAGCAAATTCTTACCTGGTCGCGCCACTTGGAAAGAAACACCTTTCTGGACCAGTAACTGGCCAGAGTGAATTCCAGCATTGCCGAAATTACAAAGATGAGGCAGGCTATCAGCCATATATCGATGGCTTTGATGTAGGACACCCTTGGGAGGGTATTATTCAAGCTGGCAATCTAAAGCAGAGGAAATGCACAAATTAGGCGGTGAGTGGTACATAGAGAGGTGCCTTGTCCATCGCGCTTCAGTACGACCTCATTACCTCCATTTTCTCCTTGACAGTGGTAAAGGGACGCTAAGCTTTTGGTAAATTTTACTGGAACATCCACTATATTTTCAGTGTGAATTGTTGTTTCACAGTGTCTTATTTTAAGCAGGAGTCATAATCGACATTTGAATGATCGTTGAACTCTCCACTTCAGTCGGACGAAATTTAACAGCCACGCTTGCGTCTAAGTTCACCATTTCGGCACACTAACTAAAGATATTCCTATTGTGCCAATGTTTTTTGCCAAAAATGGGACACAATACAATTGAAAAGGGTGAGTGTCAGTCTCTGTCAAGTTTGACATTCCTGCACTTTTATTTAGACATCCAGAGAAGGTTTAGTGCAAACCAGGCACTCCTCAAATGGGACGCTTTTGCATAAAGCACGAATGATTTTGAGCTTTCATTTTTTTGCATAATAGGGACTACTTTCCCTCACACAACAATGTCCAGTAAAGCATCCAAGGGCTCTGTCTTGCAACATGCGATGCCACCATGATTTCCCATATTCAATGATAAGTCAGTCAAGATGGGCTTCACCAATCTATCAAGGCATATTAAAAAGTAGAATAAACTTTTTAAACAAGAGAAGGCTATATGAAACCACGACGCTCCAATTTAATGCATATTTGAGGGTGTCTGTGGCTTCATGTAATGAAGAGCACTAAAAAATTTGCCTTTACTTCTACCCGGCTATAAATGTAGACAAAACAGTCTTAAAAGCGTCTGAAGCGCAGCAGACATACTGATTTTCCTCAAAAAAGTTTCCATCCTTCCTATGCTCACGATCCGATAAGACTGCATAAGCGGAAGGATGGAAAGGAAAGTGGCGACTTGCCTTGGTAAGGAGCGATATGAGAGTCAGCAGACCCAATGTGACCCGAGCTGGGATTGCATCAGGACTCACCCAAAAGGTGAGCCAGGAGACAATGACTATGAGGAAGGCGGGCACGTAAGTTCCAACTAGATAGGATCCGACTTGTCGCTTCAGCTGAAATCGTCCTAGTAGGCAGGTGTACGTTCCTGTGCTCGTGGTTTGGGGTTCTGTACAATCCTAAAAGGTAATTACATGCAACATACGAACTGTTTTTACTTCGTTAGAAGATAGGAGTGTCAGGGATTACTCTCAAGCTGCAATACTGAAAGGTTAGGCGAGGCTTAACTGACTGAGGACTGTCTAAAGTGGAACTACTGTAATCAGACAACGAGTAACCCGCTCACCAAACCAGACAAGCATTAATCCTCATCTATGTAAACGATGCACAGGAAAGATTTGAATCTGACGTTTTTATTGGTACATAAGTGTGTCGACTTTCTCTCCTCCTCCTCCTCACTTAAGTTCCTTATAGAAGGCAGGAGTTTGCAATTAATTTTAATATCAATTGATTGGTAAACGAAAAAAATTTCGCACTGATAGTGAAGAGAAGTCATTCTTTCCTGCCAGTCAGCATGGCCGAAGATACCTCATTCTTTGTATGTCAGTTTTAGAAAACGCCTAAATGGGGGATGTAAACAATCTTCCAGTCAATTTAACCGATAAAGAGGGGAAAAAATAACGCTCAATTCATTTGCCATCTCTTCAGTCTGTTACTCACTGCGAAGGTCAACCATTCACTTCCACCTAGCAGCAACTTTTGAATGACCCTCTTTTGGTGATTTGCTAACACTTAACAGGAGCTGAAACGTTGTGTATCATGAGGGAGGGGAAGATGATGGCTGAGACGAAAAAAAAGGACACTTGTATTATTAATGACCGCGGTGAAGAGACTGTCAGATCAGGAGAGCGAAAATAACCAGATCGCATTCCGTTGCTGTGCCTACCAGCATTAGCCAAAGCCACCGTATCACTTTTTTGGCCTTTCTATAGACATTAATTAATAATTAGTCAGATCTCTGGTGACCAATTTTTCCCCTTATCAAGAAGATGGAATTGTGGCAAGTGACTGTAAACATTTTGACACATCTGTAGATACCCATCTTACGTTGGCTTTGCGTGCCAGTGAATGAAGGAAAGTAGCCAAGCTGATAATAAAATGATTGTAAAAAAAGTTAATGGTAGCTACTGCTACATCCGAACACATGGACCCTAATAAAGTAGACGTCGAGAATCGTGAAACTCTAATCAGCCTACTGGGGAGACCATAAACTACTGATGTCATCGTCATCACCAATTCAAACAACGCGTTGCTGCTCAGTCTTAAAAGATAAAAGGAATTAATTCAAGGAGACCATTTCCTCATGGAGGATCCAGAACAACAAAATCGCTTTTTTACATGATGCCAGCGACCTCGACAATGGGGCAAGTTCCACTAATTGTCGGTACTCATAAAACATTAATTTAATAAATTCACACTGTTAATGCCTTTAATTCAATACTCAAAGTGGAGATCATTTTTAGTGTCCAAATTAATTAAAAGTCTGAGATGAATTTTTTAAAGCCGGCAAAGTGATTGCTTTACACTGAAATAAACATTTTAACGTCCAAACCTTTTTTCAAAAAAAAAACCTGACAGAGTTACGTGAAGTACGTCATCGGGAATGTTTACGGCCGAATTGTTGACTTTCATGCACAAAAGGTAGACGCTAGCACAGCAGACAGCTAGGTAGGATGGAGCGCTTTTTAAAGAAGGCCTGGTAAAAGGAGGACAATTGGTGCTTCACCTCTGTCACTGTTGAGGACGGTGTGTTGAACTCCGAAATTAGCATGTCATCAGCAAATTTGAGGGCGTTATCTCCATTCCAGATAAATTTCAATTGATCGATTGTGTAGCCATAGCTACCGATATCCATGTCGCAGTCCTGATGATCCATGGGAAAGTTGCGTAGATGCATTTCACAGGCCAATTTCATGGTGATCTTCTGACTGTAATAAATGCTCCCGTCAGGACTCACCCGAATCATGTGATTGGGTACAGTCATGCGGTAGAGGAAGCCCTCCTTTCCATTGCGAAAGAAGAGATCGGGCAACCAAATCTCATTGCGTTTATGAGTGAGCAGGATATCTCCGGAGATGGCTTGGTACTCCGAGAGATGCTGCCACTGCAAGCGTGGATCTTTCCACGTCTGAACTAGCACCATATCCGCGGTGTACTGCATGTTGATAACATCTACACTAGTGATTGCGAGAATCTTGATAGAGACCCACACTCGTGTGGGTTCATGTGTGCCCTCGGTGGGACGTTCATAGCGCCGATAGTGGCGCATGAGGCATTTGATGAGATTTTGCTTTAACACGGGATAGGATAGCTCGCGGTAGTGTGGTAGTGCGGGGGAACTGATCAGGCGGTCAAAGTTGAACGAAGGTTGCCGCAGCAGGTCTTGCGGCCTCTCAGCAGCGGTGTGGAGACACGAGGTGAGCAGGGGAAGAATGAGCAATGTCAATGGACCGTGGGATGAAAGGCGAATGGACATTGCTTTGATCCGCTGCGATCTCCGCGCCGCGTACGCATTGAGCTCACAACATCGGACGACTATGTGTGTGGGTGTGGGTGTGTGTGTGTGTAGGTGTGTGCGTGCGGGGAAGTGAGACAAATGATGCACTCAGACTACCACACGAGTCGTCTCATCATGTCACGCTCGCTGGCTCGCTTTGCTCGTTCGTGCGCTCTCTTACTCCCACTCGGCTCACACGACGAGGCGCCGTGCTCTGGCCTATCCGGGATGTCCGCCGATGACCTTCAGAGTTTTAACCAATCTGAACCTTGTAGGTGAGACCATTGAGGTGATTGAGATTGGCTGAGGTAATGTGGCATAACATGTGAACGAGGTCAAATGGCGGATATTGAGGGGACAGGGGGTTCACATGCCCATCTCATTTGCAGGAACATTGAGGCATACTCGACTCGCCGTAAGGCGAGACATCTTTGTTAAACTGATTCCTTAATAAATAAATATGCATTCAGTCCTGCTTTCATATTATAAGGAGCACTTGAACTTTATTGTTCCCAGCAGAGCGATTACAGGCGATCTTGTCATTCAGTTACCATAGAGGTAAAATTAGATCGAGTCGCCAAATGCTTTTCACTATCAAAATCTCAGAGGAAAACCGACTACTACAGTGTAGATATTTTATTATTTCAGCATTAGCCCACCATTTACTCTAAATAACAAAAAGAGGAGATTACCTTCTTAGATAAGGATGATCGTAAACCCACCTAATCTGACTGTCACCCAATTTGGTGTAACAGGTTAGCATAAAATGGTAAAGAAAGCAAGTGTAATGTGTTGGTTGTATGTTTAACCATTAGTTTGGTAAGGAGGTCAATTGGCGCTCTGCCACCTTGCCTTTGCAGGATGGATTGATCTTCGGACCACTCCAGTGCCCCCAAGCCCTGCCAAATGTCAAATGTACACGTGCTGCATGAGTATTGTAAATTCAAGCATCCTCGAGAAGTCTCAGGGCACTACATTGGTGGCAGCGCAAAGCGGAAGTTATCTTAAAGGACATCTATCCTAATTTCTACGGCTGGATGAAAAACTATAGCTTGACAGAAAAGTGCATTTACTGCGGTTGAGATAATCGGGCGTCCTACTCTCGCGTTCTGCAAGAATGCTGTTGATAACTGAAACAGTACAAGCCGTGAATCACCCTTCAAAGTTCTTTGCGGTGATGTGCATCGTTCGATGCCTCTTTCACTTCTTTACCAACTGGTACATCTGGATTGAGAACAAATTGGTAAGGAGGACTTGGAATAAAACGCTGTCCGCATAGCGGTGGACACGCATGATGGCCAGCACATCGTCTCATTCTAGAATCCAGTTCCCATACAGGATGAAACTCCAAGTCAAACAGAATTGCCAAGAGGAGTCGGTAAAGTACCTCAACAATTGCATTAAAATTCGTTTAGCTAGTGACAGCTGAAGTGGACTTAGGGACTCCATCACTGTGCCGCCGTCGGACGGCCTGGTCCCCGGGACATGTGTCAGTAGCCCCAATTCCTTCTGTGTATCGAACGTAAATTCTACTCAGCTGCGGGGAAGTCTGGAAGCGCTACGCAAGTTGCCTTTAAAGACATCGTGCGCAGACAAGGGTATTGAAACATCACATAGGTATGAAATTGATACCAAAGCGCAATTGAAGACATTCCGCCCTTTTCAAGTGCACTTGTGCGATCTATCTGATAAATGTACAAAAGTTGGTTTTTTTGACACCACTATCAAAACGATTGCCATGGCAACATTTAGGTCTTTTTATTGACAACGGCATGTATAAACACTTTTTCAGTTCAAAAAGCAAGTCTTTAGCTGTATCAATTAAAGAAATGCAGAGCGTTACAATATACCAGTCAAGTGTAGGGGAATTTTTTTAAAACTAGCTTTTCATCAGGCAACAGTTTCTGTATTGCCAGCGCGATCTGGACAAATGGAGCGGTTCGATGATATTTTTTTTTCGAAGAAATTTTATGCAAGCTTAATAACCCACTCAACACCTCGGTCAATGATGCTTAGGTGTCTAGTTCCTTAGTCCGTCAGTATGCGCAAGGCAAAGCCGCCTCTAGAGGAGCATGCTTCATTACACCTTCAGGGGTGACCCAAGAGCTATGGCAATGAAAACACACACTTTACACCTTGCAAAGGATGGACGTTTTGGATGAGGCTTTAAGGGAAATGTGCGTTTAAGTGGATCGACGAATTACTGGGCGCAATAGCCACCGAAAGTGGAAGACTATTTGAGTTAGGTGAATCTGTGACGATTTTAAAGAAGAAACTGTCAAAAGTTGATCAACTAATAAGCAATAAACCGTGACGGGCGACCGAAGCTGAGTCTGCACTGCATTATTTAAAATGCCCTAGAAGACATCTCCGTAGACTAGATGCCTCCTGTTGTCCTTTTGTTCCTGTAATTAGCATTGTGGAAATGAAATAAAAATGTTGACTTAGAAATTAGTTTACACTTCTCGCTACACTATAGTGGTTCCAATCAGGGAGAAAATATTGCATAAACTATAGAACAGTGTCCCATCTACGTCAGTAGAATAAGAATGAATCTCTTTAGGAAAGCCCACGAACCGGACGCAATATATGTATCTATCGAATTCTAAGTAAACTGGAAATACTACTGAATTCGGATGTCAACCAGCATTGGTAATTGTACTTCACAAGAGGGATATTCAAATGATTGAATTCAGCTCAGGAGGGATTCAAAGAAGGCGGATATTAAGCATTCGTGCCAACGGACCACATGTATTTAAATCTCAAATTCATCCTGGATCTATCCGCCCGCTCATTCATCCCTTTCGGATTTATCTTGGACCTATTTAAGATCCATCCATCCATCCATCCATCCATCCATCCATCCATCCATCCATCCATCCATTCAATTTGCAGAATTGAAAATTTAAACCAAACCATTAAGCAAAAATCCTCCTTCTTTAAGTTAAATTATTGTTCAGCAAGGCAAATTAACTACGTTAATACCAGGATTTTGGTCGTGGAAGGCAATTTTTGACTAGCAGATCAGCAAATGCACTTTCTTGCAAAACTGATCGCATAAATTCATGCAGTTGGGGATTTGGTAATACAAATATTTTACATACATTCTCTCTGTCGAGTATTACCGAGATTCACTTCCAAATTATTTCAATCACTTTTGGTTATAGGGTCTCTCTCTCTCGTATTTATTTGCCAAAAGTCGCAGAGGTATATTGTCACGTGGCATTGCAGCTATCTTGCCCCCATCAGTCAGTTACTAATGGACAAGACAGGAGGCCACTTATCCTTTAAAACTTTTTTTCTTTTGTGCGCATCAGCCCATGAGAGCAATAAATTTGATTGAATAGAGAAAAGACATTAGCTAGTATAACATTTGAGAGGTAATCCGAAATTCGCCCGTATTATAACTGGGGACAAAACTGATGGAAAAGGAACGTCTAGTTGAAAAGCGTCTCATATTTATTTAAAACGAGTGACAATAAATTTAAGACGCCATTTTGCTCGTTTACTTCTTTCATGGTTTAACGGCTGAGGCTGAGAAACATCAAAATCTCAACCTTGGAGAACACCTTATCACTGACTTTCCCCCGAACGCTAGACACTACCAGTCAGGGTCTGGTGCATCCAAAACTTATTTGTGTTAAAAGTTAGCGGTAAAACACCCTCCAACTTTAGCAGGCTCTTAAGCTGCTATCCTTCAAGGTTAAAAATGTATGACCCATACGCTTACTAGTGACGTCATCTTAAAAAGGGGTTGAGGTTAAAGTTGAATCGTAAAACAAGATTGTACTTTAGTTACTAAGTACTGCTTTTAAGTATTTTACATAGATTTTAGTAGACAATAGTAGACAAAGTCCATTTAGAAGGATTGTACTTTTTCCCACAATTTTGGTGTTTATTCTGGGACAGACAACACCTCTGAATTGTGGCCTTAAAATCAGAAGTGTGGACAAAAATCATGTCTACTTAAATGCATTTAAGTAGGAGCTTGGCAAATTTACACAGGGAGGAGGTCGAAATATGTATAGCCGTGAAGTTTGTACAGCTTCTTTATGAATACACTAAAATGGGCAAAAAAATGACTCATTAAATGGTCAGTCTCATTTACATAAAACACAACTCCTAATGTGGCTGAACGATCACAGATGTTGTTGGAATTAGTACACGGAACTCCGGAGCTGAAACGTAAGTGCTGGATG
Source organism: Taenia solium (assembly GCA_001870725.1). NCBI lineage: Eukaryota > Metazoa > Platyhelminthes > Cestoda > Cyclophyllidea > Taeniidae > Taenia > Taenia solium. The sequence goes on along the minus strand of MIEF01008298.1, from coordinate 39,694 downwards.
TCATGGCAACCATGCCTTGAACACTGCTTGTTTTGCGACCGAAGCTACCTTGATTGAGGGAGGACTGATCCGTAGGAGTGGCGGTGCTTCTCATAGGAAGGAGGGGCACAGTGGTACCGCTCAAGTAGATGCCATTGGGTATTCCTACGCAGTCCTGTTTGCCCCAATTCCGCGGTTGGACAGCAGGGTGCAAAGGCATGGCACATGGCAGAAGTGTTGAGAGGATAGCGATGGTGCCGCCTACAATGGTTATTATGTAGGCCCAGCCGACTTCACAGTGACCTTGAAAAGATGAGATGAGATGAAATGGGGATTTTGAATAGGCACACGATAAAAATAAGAGTGAAATGTAATAGTTTTAGCCTCCCTCACTTTTGTGTCATGGTGAACAGGCACGGGAGGACTTGAACAGTAGGCATTCAGTCATTGTGACCATCTCTTAACAACATTTCATCCAATTACACTTCTCTACAAAGCGTTTTATTGCTAGAAGTGAACAGTTTACTTACTTCCACTTGCGTTTCTGTTTCTCGTTTGGCTCTTAAAGGTCGACTGCGCATGTGTTTGTACCACAATACAGGCAAAAAAGGATAGAGGAATACGATGATGCGAAAGGCGGTATTCCCTCTCTCTCCTTTCCTGCCTCCTTCTCTCACATCTAAAAGTGACATATGAGGCTTCCTCACGGCTAGACTGTGTGGAGTGAGGTCTTGAGCAGCGTTGCTTTTCAATAATAGGACTTCCGCTCCACCAGCTCACTTGTCCGAAGAAAAAGTCCTGCCCACACACACAATGTATTATTGTATCACATCAAGAAAATGATTCTCAGCCGTAAAAATGATTCTACCTTTAGGAAGGGAGTTGGTTCTAGCGAACAATGGCACTTGGAGTCATCACGCGCACGATTACACAGTAGATTTATAAGTGCGGCGTGAGAGGGATGAGCAAGGAGTGTGTTACAAGTGGAAGAGCTTTCTAACCAAGATGCATAGTATGACAATAACAAGGGTGTCTCCGAAAACTCAAATGCAAAAAAACTGCGGTTCTAAAAGTACACTGTGAGTCAATAAAAGATTTACGCATTTTGGACACAAGGAAGGGCGAATTATCTCTGAAAAGTTACCTATTGGTTAGTGGAAAGAAAAAAAAATCTAGACTCTCCTCGTCGCTAAATGTAGGAAAATATGAGAAAGAAATGACCCTATGGCATGCCGCACAACAAAAATCCCCTAGTTACTAAATAACGGAAGAAAATTAAACTAATATGCATTTCCGTTTGACGTGTGTTGCCATTACCGAGGTTTTCACACATCAAAAATGAATCCCATCTCTTGCAAGAAAAAATATTTTGTTTTGGGCTTTGCTGAGGATGCCGGCAAACTCAGAAAAAACTGCCTTTATCTTTATGCCCAAATGCCGCACCGCTCGAATAATCACGAACTGGTTCACTCCTTCCTGATTGGCTGCGCCCTGAGTGCCCTTCTAATCACTCAAAGGCCAAGGTCGACCGGTGTCCATAACTAGGCTTGACCAAGGCGGTCGGATGACTCAGTACCCACAAGCCAGGGTAGCACGCGTAGGTCCACACCCCTTACTTTACCGCGCACGTAGGCAAATAAAGGCCGAAGTCGTTTTGCCGATTATCTGGTTTGCGAGTTGAAGGGATCCAAGCTCACAATGGAATTAGTTTTTAAAAGGATTTTTCGAGTTTTTTGCATTGAAAGTCGTTTATGCAAAAGGAACGGAAGATTAGAAAATGAAATTGAGGTAACTGCACTTCCTTTGAGGGCGACGCTTATAAGAAACTAAGAAAGATCGATCCAAGTCTTTGAGCGCATAGGTGATTTGAGACACTCCTCAAAGTAGCATTGAACCAAACACGGGAGGTAGAGTCAAGGCAAGGTCGGTACCCGTATAGTTCTACCATTGCCATATGTTTGTTTAACCCACGATTTTGGTAATGAGCTGCTTAAAAACTTCACCGAATGTATTCCTACAGAGCGGTCTGCGGTCTAGACTGTACTAGTGGACCCATTCCCTTCTGCATGCCAACAATGTAAATTCTGCTCAAGTATTATGCCTTATTTCGCCCTCAGAGGAGTCGTAGACTGCTTTATTTTAGGTGTTGGTTGCACAAATTATTTGACAAACGTTTGTAAATAAAATTTGCAAAAACAGTCGAATAATCTTTGCAATATTCTGGAAGGTTTTGCAATTTAAATAATACAAATGTTAACTTGGGAGCTTTATGCATGTGAAAAATGTTTAATAAAAGGGGGCGGTTGTATTTTATTTAAGCTTAAGCTTCTGTATAAGAAAAAACTTGTTTTAACTAATTTTAAGGTCATAGCACGCCCTAGTGAATGGGATTGGACATATTTGGAGTCCTTGATATAAGGTGCGAATTCAACGCCTCTAGTCATTGGGGAATCATTGAAAGGAGGTAGCTGTTGCTGTTTTAAGTGTAAAAAGCGCTGAAATTTTCTCCACCTTGCATTGTTGGTGGCACTGAAGTCAGAACCGAAACTTGATTCCAAAGTTTAATGCCACGTCCTGTGGTACGCTAAAAAGTTATATGATCTGGAAATAAGTAACGAGTCGTATCCTTCATTTACTTGCATTTCTATCTGAAGCCTGTGAAAAAGGGAAGATAGACGGATTATTCGGCGAGTTATGGTTCCAACAAAGGAGGACTCACCGATATTAAACGCGTTCACCGAGGTGCCGCATATCTGTCGAGCCTCTTCATTTTCCTTCCAGCCGATTGGATACATTATGCAGGTAAAGGCCACGAGAAGACCTAATTGGGTAGCAAATATATGATGAGCACATTCGGTTGAGTTAAATTGCTGGTGTCGCTCCGAAAAAAACACTTGCCACCAAAATGTGCATCGGAATTTTTACTAAGAATGGTGATTTCGCTTAATTATAAAGTACTCCAACAACTCGCCATTAAGCGTTCCGCCAAGTAATTGACAGCTATATTTAAGGTTAAAAGATTACTTAGAAGTTTTAGAAAAGTGGCTTCCGACTCAATCTATTGTGGTTGAACGACCTTCTTTTAGAACTATGCCCAACCATGCTACCCATTCGGTGCTTGTGATTACTGCTACCCTCTTAAAGACATGGTCTGCCACCCACGATTGTAGCCTTAAAGGCCTATGATACACCGTTTCGTCCACACTGGCGTGGCCTATCATGCCTTCAGGAATTAATCGGTGTTTCAGTACGGTTTCCAAATACCGGATGCGGAAATTTTTACACCTGATTAACTGCAGACGTTGGTAAATTGACCTAATCTTGCCTTCGTCTGCGCAAGGCTACAAAGTATCGTGCACGTTTACTATTGAAACGCCTATCAACCTCCCCTTTCCCATGGACATGCAAAAGCCATAAGTGTTAGCTGGTCGGGAACAAAAATGCCAAGTACTGTGGTTTAAATGTCTTGCTGTGATTTGAAGCATAGCTTGCCTTACATAAGCACCCAAAATGAGTGGTGAACTGGATTTCAACTATGCTGATAATAGCACCAAGAGGTTATACTCGATTCTCAACCGATGAATAATCGGTTACAATTTTCTCGATTTCTTTAGGTAATCTTTTTTAAAGACATAACTCCATTAGGGACTTATTATCGGTCTTTTAGAGTCGTGATTATGGTTTCTCAATAGGAATCTTAAAGAATGATGGTGATAAGGATTTCTTTATGAGTTACATGAAGATAAATTTTGATGCAACAAACTGACATGTGCTGCATTTAATGCGAAATTTCACTGCAGATGAAACCATGGTTGCCATGCTGATTTAAACGTAGTAGCAAGTCCAAAATATTTGCACCTGAAAATGTTTGTGGGTGGGATAAAGAATGGCCTAATAGCCTCGAGGTACGCCCCAATCAGTTCCAACATTAAAGGGCCATTAAGTGAATCAGACTGGACCTTATCAGCAATCGCAACCGCACTGGGTAAATAATACGGCAGAACGCAGCTTAGGTGAGGTATTAGCCAAAGGGATCGTCGGTTAACTTGATTTGTTCAACAAAGTCCAGTAAGTTACATAATACAGTAGCAGCAAAGAGGGGCCGACAGAGACGAGCCGGTAACCATGCGAGGTGGCTTTGCATCGACTGCATGCACTACAAAGAAACGCTACTATAATCTAGACACTATTAAACCACGTAATTTGATTTTTTATGTTTACATTGGAAAAAGTCTCTCCTCAACCTTTCAACAGCCCTTTTTTACAGGCTGTCAGCATGAACACCTGTTGTGTTGGTGGAGGCCCGCGCTTTTCACATGCCGTATAGTCAGATCGTGAACAGTGGCATTGAGTGACCGAGAGAGAAGCTTGCATAAGAAAATCCTTATTGACTTTGGGCACTTTGAACAGCAAAATGGGTGGGGCACAAAATCGTAACAATTTTCATTGAGGTTCAGAATGATTCACCGAAACATTTACTACTAGTTAGCGTTGAAAGGAAGGCTTGGTGACAATAGGCATTTATTAAGGTATTAAGGAAACGGGAATTGGCCTTGCATTATTTACCGGATCCAAAGCACAAAAGGGTTAAATAGCTAGCATGGCAACGGCGGCAGATGTTTTGGACAAATACGGTAAATGCGGGGATATTAAATGCATCCGAGTGGGTGGTAGCAGTGCAATATTTCTATTGCATCTACAAATTATTCGACAAAAATGAAGTCCTTGGTGCAAAAATTTCATGTGATCGAAGCCCTATGACGGAAAAAATGAGCTACTCATATAATCCTTCTCCTTTTACTATGGAATCGACGCGGAGTTATTTCTAATAGGAACGAGTAAAACGTTAAAATTAATGGCATTCAGACCTTTGACTGGGACCAAAAAAGTTAAATTCTTGAATAAAGGTGTGATTTAGCAGACAGGTCTGATGTGATTGGCAAGACGCATGTCACTCTACTCCGCTATGAAGGTCAAAGTGATTTGAACATACCCGAGACAAGGAATCCAAATTGACATAACTTGCAAACACAGCTGTTGGCCAGAAGAAAAATGCTGAATCCCGTCACGAAGAGGAAAAAGGTGATGAAGAAGAGAATGATACAGGAGACTGTCAATGTGATTAGACCAATCTTCCAGGTGAAATGCGGAATGTCTGCAAAGGAGTAGTGGCCACAATTGGATTGAAGAGCGATGCCGGGGTCGTTGGCTGTTGTCTGCATTGTCGACGAGTAGGTGGGATAGACACATCGTCGAAAGAGACCTACATGGCTGGTAAGAAGTCTAGCAGTAGCGTTAGGGGTCCAAGTGGTGACCTTGAGTGTCCCCTTCAGCCAATAGGGGAAGAGGCATCCGGCAGTGCAGAGGATGGCTGAAATCCACGCCAAAATGGACCATAACAACCAGAAGCAGCGAATTCTTACCATGACTACGTCTAGGACAGGACAGAAGCATGCTGGATGTCATTGATTCCTATTTCGCCCTCGTTCACCAATCAGGCTTCCACAGTTCTGCACCAGTCAGCGCGTTAGTTTGTGATGACGCGCGGAGGCTGTGTTGGAGCTCATTGGCCGCTCACACACACACACACACACACACACACACACCAGAGTTGTTATTTCACATGCATCATTGCTGGCATGTGGTCAATTTTGGTCAAAAATCTCAGTCTCTGTGTAGTGCTATGAAGAGAAACGTCACTCGATAGTGTTCTTGTAGGCACCTGACAGTCCTGTGCTTGTAAATGAGAACTTTATTAGCTAGCGGTGTAATAACTTTGAAAATATTGTGACGAGTTTCTTGCTCGATTGCGAAAAACAAAATGCATCAAACATGTTCCGCTTCCGCTACCAAGGTGGCTGTCACGTTGCCTCGGAGGATAAGGCGCGTAGTGCCGGAGGTAGTTGGTAAGAGTACAATCCTGGCAATGACATGAAGGTGCCATGGTTTTGGATAATGCGGCTAGAGTAATGTATCTGAATTCAACAAAATTAGTCGACTTAACTTTGAGTGGAGCAAGTAACTCCTTGCGTCCCATAAGCCAAAGAATTCATAAAGTCCGAGCATGTGATTGGCTTTTTATCTAGGTTTCCCCCCTTCCTCAGATGTGAATGTGGTGGGGCGGAGAAGAAGGCGATGTATACATCCAAGTTGGGCGAGAAGGCAATAAGAAATTGGAGGAGGAGAAGCTAACCGGAGAATTAACTACGAAAGTGTCTTAAATGCAATATAATTCATAGGACGACCGACTTCTACACGGTGACCGGCCTTCTCTCCTAAATAAGAGACATTGTCTACCAGATAAAATTACGCCCACCACCGTTTACACAAGGTCTGTTACAAGACCTGCTTGCGACAAGATTTCATCCATCCAATTATGGTGAACTGATGAGGCACTCATGTCACGTAATTGTGCCATCGACAGCCAACGTGTGTAGTGCAAGAAAAATCGGAATTTCTGGAAGAAATTCAATTCTCCATTCCATGGAATAAATAGCCTGGAGTTTGAATGAGAAATCTTAATGCAAAGGTGGTTTGTTTGGCAGAGAATGCATGACAACATGTGAGAAACACCTAACGGCCGATGACTTCACACAATTAAATGATCGGTGTTGGGTTGACCATCACAGGTTCTGTGCTTTCTCTCTAAGGCTTTCCGAAATTATCTAAAATGTCAATCAAGGCATGGATTTTGTTTGAAAAACTCAACTCTAAAAGTTTGCTTCAATGAGGCATGCCAATGTCCGAATGGCAAACACCTATTTTTTCTTTGACTCCTCCACTCCTTCATACCAAGCACCCTTTAAAAGGAGATCGAATGATCCGCTAATTCCGAGGAAAATATATTTAATACAAAAATCATGTGAATACGATAATCAAATCGTCCCGTTTAAGTTTTGTTGAAATTTGAGACATTAAGAAATATTTTCCCATTCGCACTCAGTGTGTGCCCACAATCAGGATAAAGGTAAAGGTCATTATGAATTGATAAAAATTACGTGAGAATGGGATCACAAGGTGACCAACAGTCTCCTGCCTAACTCCACCTTCTTGTCGACGTATTGAGGGCATTGTGCTTTAATTACTTACCCGGCTTGAGAACTGACTTGACGATCCTCTGACGGTTAAGTCGGATTTTGATAAAAAAGAAGTGAAAAAATGAATGTGAATGGGAGAAGGGAGGGGATACAGGTAAATCTCTGGATAGCTTACATGAACCGATAGTTATCCGACCCACTTCCCGTCTATTAACCATTAGTTCGTAGAAGCTCATTTCCACACAAAAACATTCCAACATCACACTTACAACCGAAAGGATGGTGAGGAGATAGAAAACTTTAATGTAAATGTTTTCGTCAAGAAACTGACCCTTTGATTAGATTGTTTTCAACTTAAATAAGTAAGTTGATGCTATGTGTGATGTAAAGTAATGAAGTAATGCGTCAAACTGTACATTTTGAAGGTGTCGTATTCGCCATGCGGGTTTCGATATGCCATTACTGATCAGCCCTTGGACGGCGTCTGTCCACATTACCACGCGATCACCCACATTGTCACTTCCCTCAATCTATCACAGTCGCACGGATACACAATACAGAGAAGTACAGAATTCTACTGTCAGTGGAGTCACTTGAGTTCGATTCTCACATCACTAGTAGTTCCAAATGACAACAGAATTCAACGAAGACATCTGATATCCACCCACGGTGTTCTTAAAGCGTCTACGTCGATATGAAAAGCTGCTAGACGTGCGTCTGTCACGAGATGGCTGCTCATCACGTCGTCATGTCTCCATGTCTTTGCTTTGTTGAGGTCAAAATCTAAAGTAGGATGGGAAAAATGTCGTTGAGCGAGAGCTCCAGCTGTCAATCGATGGCAATCACATTCAGTCAGGTGAAGTTGCCATGATCACAGACAAGGCTATGCGGATTAAGCATCTTCCTCTCCTACACGTGAGGAAACCCCAAAACAGTGACACGGAGTTTGTTTTTCATTAGCTCTGATCAAGTAACGGAAAATCAAAAAGCCAAAAGGCACTTCTAACTAAGGTTTAGTATGGATGAAGTCAATGTCGAGCATTGCGCAGAATGTGAATCCCATCAACACATGCTTTGTTATAGAGATGTTTTATATGCACATCCAAGTCTAGCACCTCTTATCTAACAGCTCTACTGGTGAACTTATTACCTCGTCTCGACTTTACTCATACGTGGATGGGCTTTTTAGGAGCTTGTACTTTCCAATCTGGTTGCATGCATTCATACAACTAGTTGTGCGCATACGATCCACATCAAGTGTGGAGGTTGTGTGCTGTAGTGGTGAACTAACTTCCTGTATAAAGGAGAAATGCAGATATCACTTCGAAGGATGATTTTACACTGCTGCTTCGAATGACTTCGTGACATTGGAGCTTTCCTCACTTACCCTGACGGCATCATTGTGATTGACATGATGATGGTGAGTTTACGTACGACTGTCAGCACAATAATGAATGAGGAACTGGCAAGAACCACAGAAACACATGTCTATTACTCCAAATGGCGGCTTCTCACGAGGCATCTACGCAGCTCGTGTTTGAGTGCGTTTCACGAATTTAGTCATTTCCTCTTTAACACTGTAGAAGGGGTTGAAGCAGCAGGCCCCACTGATGGTGGATAGTGGTAGTGTAGATGCAGATGAGAGCGTGTCTGTGGAGGTGTAAGGCTCACATCTAGCACGTTGAAAGTGGCTTATTTGTTTGATTGCTTTGTAAACCCATTCCTTTTTTCTGAAAACCGAACAGAATCAACGCACTAATGCGGATGCGTTGAAGTAGTGTGAAGAAGAACCCCTTCTCTACAGTGTCTTTTACGCCCCTTTAACATTTACAACTTGGACGAGTTCGAAGAGCGTAGACGAAGAGAATCGGAAAAGAAACCCAAAAGGAAGGCTGAGCACAGCTTATCAAGCATGCATACAGCGAACTCAAAAGGTGGTGTGCAAATGGAGAAGAAGTCAGACCAGTTGAAATGCTTTCAGTGCTCACTTTGTGGCTATCGCGTCAACTTGAAGACGGATGCAACGAAACACATAGCAGTAGTTCACTTCCAGTTTAAAAGTATCAACATCCATACGCTGAGTTCAAAGACGGCGAAGGCATCACTATCGGATCACATGAGAAAGATGAATGATAGCATTCAGAATAAAAAGTGAGGAGGCTACATTCGACCCTTTTTCTATTTCGTCTGTAGTTACAGATAAGTGCCTTGTTGTGACAATGCTTCATTGACCCATGACCCCAGGCCTTTCTTGCTAAGGTTTATCGTTCCTATCTACTCTCTTGTGCTGACTTAGGCGCAACTGGTCCTCGAATGTGAAGAAACGTACGAAGAAAGCACTGTAGCAGAGGCCCGGTGAAGGAGCTCGCCTTCGTGGAGGCGAGTAGCACTATCTATGAGTACTTTTTACATAGAGGACAGAATTGGAGTGTTCCAAACACTACTTGCTATTTAAGCGACACAGAGAATGGGGAGGTGGGACATTATCTACCTCTTTCTTAAATTGCAAATAAGCTCAACACGACTGACTGACTGTAAAGTAATTTGTGTCTTCACAGGACGCTTTTATTCCACGTCATCCGACACAGTTACCCTGCAGGGAGGTCTACTTCACAAGGTAGCGGCCACATCAAACACTCGCATTTGCATAAATCTACAACAAGCCAAAGAGCGCAACGAGAGTACATGAATGTATATGTAGCTGAAGTGAATGATGGTTAACAATTTTGCTCTGTAATATGCCTCACAGCTGTTCTCCATATAGATGTTGGAGTCTGGATAAACACAACCGTCATCGGTGATGGAGACTCCATTTATAAATGACATGACATCTACACCACTGCCATCAATTGTCGATATAGATGGCACAGCTATCGCCACTGTCATCACAGAACCAGGCGGAGAAGTCAAGGCATAGTTGGTTATACCAAAGTTGTGTGCACAGAATGACATTGGAGATGCATCTACCAATGGAGAAGATGGCTGAAATTCAAGCATAAATACACCGTTGCAACCGGAAGCAGCATGTTTGCATCATAGCTGTAAATAGGACGGGACAGAAACCTGATTTCACTGACTCCTATTTTTCACTACTTGTGGATCAGGTCTGCACAGTCTTAATTCCGTCTTCTGACTTTTGCATTTTCGATCCCTAAAGTGTTTCACCTAAGCTAGCTTTCATTTGTGTTCATTAATTTTACTTTTCTTTAATGTATTTGCCGGTTGAGGACCAATTTGTCATTGTGAGTTGTAATTTCCATATCAGAAGCTTTCATCCCACTGAACTCAAAACACCTTTTGACCCTTCACCTACTTCTGGCCTATCAAACTTCCAGTCGTCAAGCTACTCAATTCACACATCATTGAAAGGCATCTTAACACAATACTGTATTGCAATGGCATACTGAGTTGCAAAATGATAAGTGCAGATTCACTGGTATTTGTAAACAAGCCGGCAGTCTAATTAAGATACATTATACCCAAATCAGAAAAGTAGTGTGATTTGATGCATTGTTAAGCTTTACTGCTTACTTCTATGGTAAGCTATGCTTACTGTACCCTTGCAAGGTATTATCAGTTCTTCAAGTCTTTCGTTATACTACGCACAATGGGTTTCTTGCAGGCTAGACTAAAAGCGATTATCCGCTTTGTCGCTTCCCTCACTCGACTTTAGTCGAGCAGATTAACAGCAGAGAGAGGCATGAAAACCTTTGGCTACTTAAGTCATTTAAGTCCAATTTCCGCCTCATCGACAAGTTTAAATTAAAACCATTCATTTTGGCAACAGAATCTGACGAAGGAATGCGTTTTTTTTACGGTGCCCTTGGATTATTAGCGTCAAAGGGAAGGGTTGCAACACTTGGCAGTTGTAAGTGAGGCGTATGTCTTGACACAAGCAAAGGCGGTAATTTGGAGATGCCTCTAAGTCTTGAACCATTTTGAAGCAAAAATTACAGATGGATGCAAGAAGGGCGCCGTGTGTTTGGGTAGTCAAAGTGCAGTCGAGGAAGAGGTTGAGCTGTCTCGAGCCATCAGGCGTGTTTACCGAGAGTAAAGGCGGTACTACACGACTACTTCTTTGTTTCCCTTTTCCCGCACTTATATTTTATCTGTTCCACCATTCTTTCACCTGGAGAAACCACGCCGCTTTTTGCTGAGTAATGGCTCCACACGTAGACGGTTCAGGAACCGCAGGATGAACTTGTAAGTAAGGCGTGCCAGCATGAAATGCTACCTTATTCTGATGTTACAAGTGCTAAGTAAAAGTCACAATGTCCTACAGTAACACACCTTCCTTCCATTCATGCATTTTACAAACAGTGCCAACGAGTTGACCCACCCGTACGTGAAAGACGTGAAGTCGAAGTATGAATGACGGAGTGTTGATGACAATGCCCCAGCCAGAAGGTGTGGAAGGCGGCATCAACCGAACTGTTCTGTTATGGTTGTCACCGACTATAAAATAAAATTAAAGACTGCAAAATATTGATTGACCTAAAAACGCAAATTGGTTTCAAGTTTATTACTGTACCGATAAAACCTGCAAGCTGATCTTCCTTTAGGCTTAGGAATAGTCTGATCAAAACCTCACTGCGTCATTCACCTTGCATTTGAAAATGCAAATTCAAGGCCTCTTCATTAGCTGCACCCTGCAATACTATAGGGTAACAATCGTGCAGTCACGCTTTGAAAGCTCAGCTAATGGCGATGATGTACAGCAATGGTCAACGACGGTAGGATGTGTCTCTTGGCAGCTGACCGAGCAGCCCACGTTATGTACGGATACCAATAACAGCAATGGAAGATATCACAGTTGGACATCATAGACGGCGTCGGGTAAGCTCGTCATTGCCTGAATGCACACCACAGGTTAAGTTTGACAGCCTTTTAATGAGAGTCTTCTCATGCTGTACAGGTATTGCGTGTAGCTGATAAAATCAAACCTACTGTCATTTTAGGTATAGTTTGCTTATTTATACTTCATCCTCACCCTTCCTACCTAGGCCTCTCTCTTCATCGACAATACTATTAGCACAGTAATACAATATTCAGCGTTCTAAGCTGTCTATCGGAACGAAAATGTTGTAATCGGATTTCTGTGCGCCCTCATCATTAGTAATTGAAGGGCTATTAAAGCATTTTTGAAGTGATAATCAGCGAAGCTACTTTCTAGAGGAAAAAATCACTAAGAGGCAAGTTGCAGAGGCTGGTCCAGAGAACCATGCGGTTTTGGCAAGAAAACTCTATTTTACAATGTTACGCGTCCCTTTTGCAAACTCTGCTTACCTGTGCTGGCCAACGTATTCCATTTCCTTTAGCCTCTCTCAATAGGCGAATCGTAAGGTATTACCTGAACGAGATTGCTCTCTTCTTATAAATTTGAGAAAAATAAGCCAAATTTGTAAAAACTCAGGAAGTGAGAGATACTTAATTAAATTTTGAATAGCTCCACGCTTCTAACTGCAGTGCTTGGACTTCCCAATGCAGAACGCGTCGCGGTGGCTAAAGTAATTCTTATTCCCAGGTCTTTTTGATTCATTTCTCATTTTTAATCAAGACTGACTGGTAGAGGTTGATCCGGTTAATTTCTCCCCACAAGAAGTTCTTTTTCTTATTAAGAATAAAGTTGAGACAAAGGGTGTGAGGCATCACGCACCCATTGCACAACATTGTCAAATCTCAGGCTGTGCTAGTGAGGGAGCGATACATCACTATTTGTCATAGGTAAAGAATGAAAACGCCTCGTCTGCTTTAAAGACTTTTATTGATTGCTTCTACAGTAAGAAGTCGAAGACAGCAATTGTAACATGTACAAAAGAGAGACTGGTTAGTAATGCACGTATAAAGTGCAGTAGATGGCTCCAAAATCATACTTGGCTGATAATTCAGCATCTGTAATTCAATTTTTGGCGCTGTAGAGCATGCCACTACTTGAAGTTGGAGGTAGAACAATAAGAATAAACCTGATTGTTTAAAGCACGGCACCATCGATGCAGTGAGATCGAAGCAAGTAAGCAGGTAGTCTTCAATCATCAAAGTTGCGTTTGCATTCACCTGAAGCCTGTTTAACTTTGCGCAAGCTAGAGAATCTCATCAAATTTACGATGATAAGCATTGTTTCGGGTGTCCTTTGGATACCTTTTCGGTTTGGCTAACCACTTTGCAGGGTTAGGAGAGTGGAAGATCATGCTCTCATTCGTACCTTGGGATAGATCGCTTGAGTCATGCAAACCCATTTGTCACTACCTCGGTAATGACAGTGTGTCATTGATTTGCTTTATTTCAGAAGCACACGGAAGTAGACTATTTTCCAACACGTACATGAAATGCACTTGAAAGGCACCAAAATCCTTCACTCTGGCTGCGAAGGAGACGTGTAGTCACTTGTGTTCCACCATTCAATGAAACCAAACTCACAGCAGGCAATTGCCATCTTTTTTGCTTCGGTCTCATCTTCTTCCTCATCTTACCTAATCACACTGATCGTCTACCCTATTCGTCCAAATTGTTGGCAGTACCAGCTGTCATTGGCTCATTGATGACCCACAATGCATTCAATCTTGATATTTGGTCAGTATCTATCGTCGTCTAACTTTGGTTAACACTAAAGCTCGCCAAAGTTGTGATGCCTGTAACTACCTTATTCTCACTTACACACGCATACTTTCCTGCGCCTACCGACAGTGCTTTGCACTACGGCAAGATTGAAATCATTGCCAACGATCAAAGTGCCCAACAAAGCCAAGTTACGTTGCCTTCACGGATAAGGAACGCCTCATCAGTGATGTCTGGGTGAATCAACGATGGAACATTGAAAATCTACCCCATTCATTGGTCACTTAAAGTGCAAAAATTAGAAAGGCAAGGTGGAAATGAAGGTGGAGCACCGTAGTGAGACAAAGCATTAAGACGTCTAGGAAATTAATCTATGCTGCTGTAAAAGATACCTAAACTAGCAGTGACGTGTATGATGGAGTATTTATCTGAAGCTGTGATCGAAGTCCTGGAGTAGTTCTATGGTAGCCAATGTCAGATCGCGATAGATACAGGGAAAATATTGGATTTGAATGTTATTTACCTGGATCAATGAGTCAAAGAGAGCTGCTATTGCCTACGGTATGGACAAGAAGGTGGACAATCAGTGTAATGAATTCTTCCACGACTTGGGTTGTGGTAGTTTAGACGTGCCACGTATCAGCAAAGGGCACGGATTCTTGACAGGATATGGTGCATTAAAGTATGCATTAGTTCATCAATCTGACTTTAAAAACACCCAATCATTTGAGAATGCAGGAAAACCATTGCTTTGACTTTGCCAAGAGAATCGCGTTATTTGATGAGGTTTGCAGAAAGTAAGAGGAAAGTAGTGCGACGGACAATGGACTTTATCCTCCAAGCGCATATAACCTCAGGAACTGATCACTCGGTTTTAATTTGCCTTCACCCTGATAAGAATGACAGAGAAGGCTGGATTGCTTTTTTCTTTCAAAAAACGACTAAGAGAAAAAGTGGGGAAAAAACTTTAACAAAATTCATTAGTTTTACTATAAACAATCGGATGGAGAGGCACATTAGTGCCGCAACTCAATAATGCCTGCTTCGAGGTAGCCTGCCCACTCCATTCTTTCATGGTAAAATCATAAGCTGTGAATTGGAGATTAACTAGTACGTCCGTAGGAAGGAGAGCTAATCGACATAGCTTAAGCTAGAGGCATCCAATTTTGGCGCATTCCCTCTGTTCTATGGCGTCCTACTTTTATCTTTTAAGTAGCAATGCAGAAGATTTGAACACAACTGTTTGAAATGGCCTGCGGTAATAATACCGAAATTGACGACCTCTGACTTACAATCTGAGCCTATATTCTTGAGCTTTGTCAATATCAACGTACCCTTTGCTATCACACACACGAGTGTGAGTGAGTGGCACCTGCGGTTGGTATAGCCGCAAAAAATTAGCTAACGGAAATGATAGGCAAATTAAGGGGTCACAATCAGCATGATGCATTGTTCGTATAAATTAACTTAAAATCTATTTAAGTTTAAATCTGCACCAAAGCTGGTGCCACATTTAATTAAGTTGCGGGTTTCTGACTATAAATCTTTGTTGATGAGTAAAATGCGTAACCGGGCAACGCTGACTTGATGCCAGCTTACTGAGGTATCGTTACTGGAAAAGATTAGTTTTGGAACAATTGGAATAACACTAACTCCTATCACTAGCAATAGCGACAGTAAATGTTAGGATAGAAATGCGAAGAGTAACAAATGCAGTTATATGAGGGCGAATGTGTAAAAGTTACAGATGCCTGCTCGAAGGAACGTTATAAGTCCAGTACGTTGATGGAACATGGCTATCTACAGCCGAATATTTGCTTGGGTCTTGCAAGCCATGGTGGATGGTTAGCCAAACGTCAATCAGTGAGGATCTCGGCCATGGTGGTGTCAATTCGATCCCACAGCACAGCAATCACTTTTGTGACCATTTATCCAGGGTGCAGAGCCCTTGTTTTCATTCGTCTTGTCACCACATCACGTACGTGAAATTCCGCGAGAGGCGAGTCTTTCTATGGGAGTTGTAGATAGAATCATCTACCGACAGGATCATTAATTAATTTTAAGAAGTTGTGCAAACAACGTGTTTTAGGATTTGTTTAGCTTTACCTCTTAAAACTCTCAACTTTCCTTGAGCAAAATATTGAGACTCTAATTAACTACCCATAAAGTGTTTTTTCCCAAAAATGTTTTCTGGAAATGTCGTTTTCTAACATGGACAACTTTCAAAGATTCTACAGTCATAACTTTTTCGCAACTGACCTCCCAAAATAGGTAGTCTGACTCGCTTGGAATATGTTAAAATAGTGTTATTACCAACAGCATACAGAGGTAGGTGAATGTGATTGGGAGACTAGAGCACTTTTTGAGGTCAGAGAATAATGACGACACCTTCACTGCATGAGTTCGCTTTCACGGGACGATTTCCAATTTAAAGATCGAAGTTAACGAGACTAGCGTTGCACAGCTCCTCAGCTTTATAACCACCGCCTTCTGTGCTTTCTTATAAGTGGTCTTTGCGCATGCCAACAAAACCAGTCTTATGTTCATCAGTAGTGGGCTTCACCTCCACATCCAAGAAGTGATATTAGTCTTGCATAGACGCATATTTTCGTGGCAAAGTGTGATGAAGCAAGTAGAAGTTGTCCATCCAGAACGTGATAAATAACTGATGATGTTTGGTCTTCTTTTCAGGTAGCAGTAGTGTGACTGCGCTAGTCACAGTGTCTGCTTAGCCTGACATGTGGCAGGAATGAGTGATCTCGCGTAATGTTGAAAATTTGTCTTAGATCTTCTTTCAGTCGCAATCCGTACACTTATTTTACCACCGGTGATTAACTCATAATGTAAAACGCCATTTGATATGTGGATAATAATCCTGTCTGAGACGACGACTTGTATTAAGGCTAGATTCTAGTCTTGCAGTTGAGCACCCTCCAAAAAGCATTTAGTAGACTGATCGAAACACAATTTTTGCTTCACACCTGCCCAATACCTTGCGACAATTCTGCTGCCTTTTGAGACACAGAATGTCAAGCCTACACCATTAAAAAGGGGGCTTTTAAAATTGATAAAACCATCTTCAGAGTACCTTGTGTATTTTTATGAGTTCTGCATCGGCCACTTTCACGAAGTAGTCTACCTTGATCAGTATACATTCGTTTCATCCCTTGATGAGTGGTAGAGGACCAACGATGTTAATACCTTCTCTTACTCCAGAGAAGTTGGTAAGCACAGGTTGGAGCGGAGCAATTGCTGTGAGGTAAGGGCTACTAATAGCTCTGAAAGCGGCATGGATTCAGAAAAAGTCAAGCACGTTTAGGGCAACCGAATGCGCTCAATATATTTTTTGCTAGGGGAGTCTAGCATCGCCTTCATGAGCACCTCACCCACTTGCTCGAGTACCTCTTAGAGAGTTTTGACTCTTCCCACCATTTCTACAAAGCGGTAAATCATAACACAATCTTCTCTTTCATCATGGATCAATAAAATAGTGCAAGGTACTTCCCACATAGCATGACCATGTCCTGGATTTCCCCAATGCTATTTGGTTGGCTTGCCTAAGAATATGATACGCACCACAGCATCACCTGTTTCTATCACGACCGGTGTGTATCCGATTTCCTTAGGGGTCTAACTTCACCTGTATCTTAGCACCACAGATGGTAGGTGACAAAAGTCTCTCCTCCTGTTGTCAATGACGTGGGTGAACCGCGCTTTGAATTCAGCAAATAGGGTTGTGGCCACAGCTGCTGCCTCAAAGAGATCGCAACAAATAAATGACGTCTTGCATCGGCATCAAGAGGGTTGCATTGGCTTCAGTGCCATAAAAAGTAGAGATTGCATATCATGAATAGTTCAGAGAGATCTAACTATCTCGTGCATAATCAGAGCAAAGAATTGTGTGTCAAGCCAGTTCTAGGCATATGATAAAATTTACTCTCCTAGTTTCTCCGCCTTTACTGAACGCTGATAAGGCTATCTCTTCTGTCACTGTCTCCTTTTCTTCTGTTTAAAGTTATATTCTTGATGGTAAAACAATCATCGAGATCCAAATTGTACTCAAAAAGTAGGACGTTGGCTAACGCTGCCGATAGTGTGCAGTATCCTGCGCTCATCTCTTCCTACGCTACTTTCAATCACTCAGAGTAAGGTAACTGGATATGAGTACTCTTCATTGACAGCACTCTTAGCAGGGATTGAAGGTCACCGCAGAACAGTCTAGTACCTCATGGAATCAAAACAATACCTTCGCTTCGTGATTCGTGATCAGTAACCTCTATTCACCAACCGGTAGTCTTCGAACTAGAATGTAAAGCACAGACATACCAGATCTTAGGAAAAACTAGAAATGGTACATTTAGGATACACAGGATAATAAATAACCTGTAAGCACATAATTGTTGTCATGTCACTAACTAAAAAAGCTGAAAGACAAGAAGAAAGTCTAATTACTACCCCGAATGAATGTAATCCTTCATTACTAATTGCAAAAATATCAAAAAGTGATAGCACAATGGGTAGTGGGCATTCGATCAGCAGCTGTTATATTGGTTCGGACGGATACCACAGAGCTTGGTACCTCAATGTTTGCCATCACTGATTCGCACCAAGAACATCCTCAATCACCATTCTAATAGGTGCCACCCCTTTCCATCACTTGGATGTCGTAATCTTAACTGCCCACATCCAGTTCCTACTGGCATCGAAGATGGACCGTACGATTGCATATTCATAAACTGTCGACTTGGACCCTTTGCCTCAACCCACCCCTCCTTACTTTTGTTCATTCCTACTCAAAGTGAAGCAGACGGACACCATGGTGTCCTTTTGTCCTTCTCATTACTACGGTAATCATTCGCAGCATTCCTTCCCTATTTCAGTAGAGATGGACATTGCGAAATGCTAAAGTATGCATGACTGCCAAATTGAATGTATGAAATGCAACTAGGATTTGTATCCAGGCTCAGCCACTGTGTTTCTACCTACTTTGCATTTATGTATATATCCTACTATGATAGGACCCACTCAGCACTTGTACTGTACTCTCACGCAGTTCCACTTCCTTAGAGACTAGTCTGCTTTTGTTGCCAAAGCAAAACTTTAACAAAAGGCGAGCCTTATTTTCTTAGGAGAGGACACACAGACTGCCTTCATCACCATGATACCGTCCAACAAGTGGCATTGGATGTAAATGGTAGATCTTGGATTGGAGCTATAAATCTTTAGTCGTTGAATTAATCCCGTAAAGACCGGGCTGCATTTTAATAGACACACACATAATTGTGGAAGAAATAACAAATAAGAGGCAATACGAATGCGCTTGGATGTATCTGTTAACTTTGATGAGTGGATGTGTTGATGCAGTTAGCAATGCCACCAATTTGCCGTATTTAATCGGCCTTTCGCCGCAGATTTTACAAACGCTTTAGACTGTTCTTCATGTTTCACACTGCTGCTTAAACTTCGCCTCCTCTATCGGCATCATCGTTGGCGTCAATGCAAGTGGTTGCGATTATACCACCGTCTTTGAAGATGCAGTGCAGTGCTCAGTAAAATATATCGACCTAGGGATCTGCCAATACGGTTGAAATGTCGTCAACGGACAGAGGGAATAGAACAGCAGACAACAATAAACAACCTTCTGCCTTTTCGCTCTGCTGATGCTGCGGATTCTCTTTGTAAATCATCTGACATAAGGGTCAGGTTTGCCATGCTAAAACACACAGTATGAAGGCGTAGGAAAAGACAAAATGTAAAAAACCACAATTTATTACAACCTCTAAAGCTAAAGAGCAACAGAGGTGATAGGACAAGCAAAACACTCAGATATGGGTAAAATAATCGCATTCGATGCTGGCTGCGACGATGGAAGCCGACTAGCGCTTCTCGGCACTGTGATTAGATGAAGGTTTGAAGCAAAATGGACAATCGCCTTTACAGTCATTATGTTGGATTGGGTCAAAGATGCCCAATTAGTAATCGATGTGATAAACTGTTGCTGCTAAAATAACCACACATTGGAGTGTTGCTACTCATATAAATGAGTAGTAATATATTGGACAAAATGCTTACCTTAAGATTGTTTGAGTTGAACGAATAAGCTGTTGTATCCCTCCAAAGAGTCCGAATCCCTTATTGGAGCATAAATTCACCACATTTGTATCTACTTTACTAGACTTACTACTCCTGTTGCCACGAGGATCTTGCAGAGAGGGATTCCGCAATGGTCTTACTGAAGGGCAGCTTGCCATGTGGAGGGATTTCGGCCTTGGATCCTTGACTTTTTTTAGTTTGAGGAATAGTTTCCTAAAACAAATTAATGCTTTTTTGCACAAGTGCAGTCTCATTTTAACCTTTCTTAGGCTTAAATAGTTTTATTTTATCATTTTACCTTTATTTGCGAATAGGTGATAAATGTTCTATTTGCTATCACGCTGACAAAGAAGCAAGATAATGGGAAATCGCCATAGCCTGCAGAGTCAAAAATTACATGCTTAGCTTTACTGTGTGCCTCGATAGTTGACATTCGAAGGACGCCAATCGACTCCATTATACATGGTGGATAACGCAGGCGCCTGAGTGTGCGTCTAGGCCGAATATTGAAACAATTTGTTAGTGTATTTAGGCATATCTACTATGGTCTCTTTCAAATTAAGGCTAATTTAGGCGTTTGAGCAACCATTCGCTGACTTCGATTGTATCCAGCACTGCCATCAGCACACCACGAGAGACTGACTTAGCGTGACCTCGCCCTTAATCGTGCCCTCCGGAATCCACCGCGAAAACGAGTACCATAACAAATGTGTAATTATGGGTTTTTCACAAATGAGGGCGATTCCAAAAGTGTTTCAGGCACTCTAGGTTATATTACCCAATAATGCGTGGTGTCACCAGGGTGTAAACGCTCAACCAGTCTTATTGGTCAAGAACTGACCATTTTATAGGCTGACGCTATTTACCATGATTTTTATAAGTACACCATGCGCAGGGTATAAATGCATTAACGATGTCTCTCCAACTCTGCCTCGCTTTGCTGGCAACTTTCACCCTGTGTGGGGGATTCTGCATCACCACTTTGTAAGACACCTAATTCTCTGTTTTGCTTAGCACGCGTGTGGAGGTATCCGGCAAGTGTATCAGTGTTTGCATTTGCATTGAACATGAATGGATAAAATCAAGCGTATTAAATGGGACCCACAAAACCCTGTAACTTGACTTTTTCTGGTGGGTAAAGTAATCACAAAATAACTGACCTCATTGCACTAGACAACTTGGAATGAAACAAGACATAAGTGCTTCGGGGAAGCTTAAACCTTTCCAGCCGATGGGCTGGATCCTACAGAACATCACATTCGTTGTCGCCCACACAAACAAGGACAAAAGTTGCTTTAATCTTCCTATGGACCAAAAACATAATTTTATTTTTGGATGGTTGATTTTGATGAGCGGCAACTTACTAAGAAAGATATTTAAGAGGGTTGGAGTTCTGGGTGAAGATAAACGATTCCGAGCAATCCCACTACTGAAATGCCAGGATATGCTGCAACAGGGAATGGTAAAATTGAAGACATCTGTAAACACAGAATCCGGACTCGCGCTGCCTGATATATCTAACAGTCTGGCTGATTTAGTGGTAAGCTAAGTGATACACGCAATTCTGTCTTCTTTAACTACTACTACTTCACTACTTCGGCAATCATTTTTCTTCCTGTAATTCTTGTTTAACCCAGAACGTGAGGCTTATAGCACATCACGTGAGATCCACCAGTTAGACTCTGCAGTTCCAGTAATTGCCTGGGTCTTGGTAGTTTGTGGTGATTTAGCATCCATATCCAACAGGCTGATTCCATGGCTTCACAACTTTAAGGCCAAGACAAAGGCTTTCCGTCTCAGTTCCTTCCCACAATCGACAAGAGGGCTCAGAAAATTTTGAAGACATTTGTCCTCGCAGTGAAATTGTGACAGTAACTACAACACTTATGAAAGAGGTTAGTTGATCCTACCCATTTTATCAATGAATGACCTATAAATTGAAACGTCTGCTTTAACTTGGCTAAAGTCTAAAGGGAATCTTTTAATACCATCATCGAAATTTCCCAAGTTGCATTCAAAATGGCTTGTAATGTACAGCTAGTTTTCCTTCTGTGCTTCAGACGATGTCACATGGTAAGTGATTTATAATGGGTAGAAGAGAAAAGAATTACGGCTAGCCATTACCAGTGGAGGATCTTAATGGACCCCCATAAACACAACAACCAGCTGACCTATCCAGGCTCCTTAATCACTGTGACTGGAGACTCTGTTTCAAGTCCTATAAGGACTAGGTCAAGCGGTTCCGCCTCAACTCCCAAAAGCACCACAAGTGGCAGGTCTGCCTCGACTAGCATGCTGACTATAGCAATGTCGTCTGTTTCGAAGTCTACAATCACTAAAACTAGCAGATCTGCATCAGGTTCTGCAATAATCACTTCAAGGGGACGCTATAAGATCCCAGAACTGACCTCTTCACAGTCATTTATTTTAGGCCCTATAATCACCACATCTAGCAGGTCTGCGACGAGCCATGATGTTACCACGTCAAGGCCACCTGATTCGACTTCTGCATTTATCAAAACTGGCTGACCTGACTCTGGTTTGGTAACCACAACGATACGGACTTTTACCGCATGACTTGCACTTATCGTCAATTCATTTAGTTCCAGATTAGACCTCTTTCGACTCTTGCAATCATCGTAATTGGCGTATCTACCTCCACTTCTTTTGTCATTGTAGCTTAATGTACTTCCATGGTCGAAGTTCTCAAGCAAACTTTCTCCTCTGTTTTTTACTAATCTTTTACTATATTTACCAGCATTAAATGAATCTACACAGAAGTCAATTTTGAATGTTCAATTTTCCCACTGGAGGCTTTCTTGTTTGAAAATTATTCACCTTTACTTTCCAGCAAGGTATCCAATCTTAATAGATAGATTGTTAAATTCTTCATCTATGATCCCCTAGTGGTTCACTTTACTACAGTAACATTATGCAAAATTAAGCAGCGTAGCATTATCAGAACCATACAATGAGTCTGAAAGTACCTGCGACTCTACCAACTTTTCTATCCAACGATTTCGTGTATTTGGTTAGGTTATGCATTCATGGTCGTCTATTTATTACATCAGCTGCACTTCAAGTGAGAATGATGTAATAAGTTAGTCAATCACCAGCTAGTCCACGTGAATGAGTTAGGCTAATGCCCAAGACAAAATTAGGAACTCACCTGGACTCACACACACTGTTCACTCAGACCCAGGTTCCACTGACCAACAGTTGGGCGCCCGCATCCACGCCCATCTGTGTGATAACTCACACGCGATGATCGAAAACACCATCTCCCTGTGACCAGGAGTCCCTTCTAATAGGGGAGAGGTAACTCACATGCACAAAAATTCCAGGTTGTGGTATCCCGCTGCTTTGTTGATAAAATAGCGAATGATGTTAGCATCTTCTATTCACATAAATTCCTATAAACCAAAGCTTCTCCAACCACCTTCCAAAAGTGCACCTGTGTCCCTACTTATTTGTAAAATTTCAGATATACTTCTGCATAAGAATGCTACCATAAAGTGAGACGGTGGTCGATGTGATTGGGATTACTAGATGGACTGCTTCATGGGTATGATCAAGTGAGCTACGCTTGTCCCATCATGAAGGACAGCCAGCAAATCCATCCCCTGCTTGTCGGGTCCGAATGTAGAGGTGATGCAAGCAATAAAAGTAAGCTAATTTATCTGAAGTAAAAATTCGAACAAAGAAGTTGGAGATTATAATGAGATTGTAAAGATCATCAGGTGAATGGGCAAATGATCGAATGTAAATCCACACAATGTTGGTCGGAGCAGCCGCAGGTGCATTAGTAATAAGAATTGTTATCGACACATGGTTAAATCCAAACTCTAGACATGCCTAGTCGGCCCAAAACCATTCACATGGAAAGCTCTGCGACCCCATGGAGTGCATGTTTCTACTTTTAAGGAGTATCCATGTCCATGCAATATTCACGTGATCCCTTCTAAAAGCACTGAAAACCATCCCGTGTAACCTCTGACACAATCTGTTGTCAAGTATGTTGCCTCGCGCACAAGCGTTATATCCAATGTCTTTATCCAGTGGCCCAAGACACTACAGATACTTACAGAATGGTGGAAGTGTTCGGTATATCGATAATGACGCTCTTCATTTTACTCAGATTCAAATCTCCCACTAACGATGCTATCGCTAATGATGATTGTGATGGTAGTGAGAATGCATCTGAATTGATATTTTTTAAAACCTCAGATAATCCATCTAAGTCGATCTGTGGCAGAGAAATTATAGCGACTTTATTACCGGATGCTAAACTTGTATCAGTTTGAACACAACAGATTTTAAAGCAAACAAAGGCTCTGTTGGTAAAATACTTGTTTATTTCAACTGCGTTTCAATGGTTGGGAGTAGAGCGATGTACTGTTGACCTCATCTGCATTAAGATGGTTGAATTCTTGGGTTTGTTGCAAGAAGCATGAGTAAAATGCGTCCCAAAAGGAGAAGGTACCGAAGTTGTACTGATAGCAGCTAGCTAGTTGTCGATGGGGATTTTGGAACCCACAAAACTTCCATTGGTACAGTTCACTGTTGTCGCTTCTTCTGATAACCGAATTCAAGGTGGGCAATGAACAGAATGTCCTGATAAAATAATAAAGCCTTCAGATAGACCCTTTACCCCACTGACTAAACCTCATACAGTTGCAGCTTCAGAGCGATGGTTTGTGAAATAGATGAAAACTGGGTATATGTAAGAGTGTGTATGAATTCAGGCAGTCAAATGGAAAGACTAAAACCTCTCCTGGAAGTGATCGACTGCAAATGAAGTGCTTGCCTAGGTAATGTCATCGAGAATGTCAGAAGACCGACTAATCTCGCTCAATGAGCAGGTAACCACGTGCGCTAAATGGTGTGGGGGTTTATAGGACGTTGCAATCTCGTAGAAACTTGTTTCTTGCCCATTGATACGGTCATGATTAAGCGCGATCGTGTTGATTGCATATGAGATGTAAAAGTGTCCATTCCAAGCCAAGGATCTGCCTTGACTTAAGTGTTTGTCCGACTGAAAATAACGACTCGATCAGACCCAATATCAGGGTTGAATTCAGTCCCTTATTTGGGTGCATGTGAAGATAGTGTCCATAATCCACCCGTCGGGCAAACAAGCATGTCTAGCATGTGTGTACTGTCTTGCATGCCCTATTAACAAGGCCATGTTCACTGAAGACCTTATCTACTGGCTATCCGGCCGCCTGGAATAAATTAATTCCATGTTGACTTGCCAGCTTCAATTGCAGCATTTAGTTAGAAATTAAGGCGATTCAATTACACCTAGTGATGTGTGGCAAAATACAGGAAAAACATTGTCCCGTCGAAGCCAACACGATTGCAGCACATGTGCACTAGGGAAAGCAGTCAAATTAACAGCAGACAAAATTGATGCAAGAATTATCTTCTTGCTCAGTACAAACCAACTGTTTTTATCAATCCAGTAGATTGTTCTTTGCCTCTACCTGCACTAAAACACCCTGACTGCTTCATAATACTAATCTTTTGTCTTATAGCGTTGGCTATATTAATGCATGCATGTATCCAAACAGACAGGAGTGGAGGGAAGGAAAATGTAATGAAGGTTTAGGGTTGAAGGACTTGGTGCGCCAATCTTGTCACATTGCAATTTGGTACCCATTCTAATATTGTCAGATGTCGTGAAAGGTCACAATATTTTGTGGACGCAAGGCAAAGTAGTGAGGTTTGTTGAAACCTATTTGCACAATGTGTTCGGCGTGATATAGCAACACCCCAAATGCCAATAGCAACTGATCATGGCTAATTACGAGTGTTGGAGAAGTAATGATGTAGATGATTGAGCAAAGTGCCTTGATTTGTGTTTTGGGCACTAAATCCTGTTATATGTTTTCTTGGAATATTATTTCATCAAAACAATTGCATGTCATATTCGCTTGAGAATCCCACATTTCGTGGGGTTTAAATTGATCAACTTAGTTGACAGCATACCCTGCCGCGTAAATTCAAATTATCACCAAGCCCTGTTTTATGCCATTCATTATTTCGCATGACTTCACAAAGCACTCGATTCCTACATCAGTGACGTAATAGCGCAACGGTTTTTCCTGAAGTTAAGGATCTACCTGTGATCACTGATTGTGTACCTAGTGACACCAACATTTTTCGAAATGGGTGTTGTGTATTCATTTAACACTACACCAGTCAAGCCGCTAGCTAAAAGCACATATTTAACAAACCACAAAAGCTAAAAAAAAGATATAGGCGAGCTCAAAAAATCATGCTTCATCCCTGCAACCACGGATGATTTCTGAGACGCTGCCTTTCACTTATTGACTGGTAATACGCAACTTAAAACCGCCAACTATTTCCGGTCAAAATGGCTCCCACTCTCGGGAAGGTGGCATAGTTTCTTGTTCAAAATTGATGGTGAAGAACATCTATTGCCTCCTTTTAAATGGCTCAAATGGATTAGCCTCAAGCACAAAGAACCTAAGGAAATTATCTAACAAGTGATGTGGTGGTGATATCTTGAGCTAATAGGCATCGGTGCAGTAGAGTCAAAGTAAGTTAGGGAAGAAGATGGCGTCATTCACCCTCACAGTAATCTGTACATTCAAACTGATACTGACCCATGTGGTGTCAGGGGTGTGAATTCAGTAATCAGATACAGCGCAGTATTTCGGCCCAAATACTTTTGCGATGCATTAAGGTTATTTTATTAACTTTACAATAAATTGCATTGTGGTCACCAGAGCCTGTTTTCCTTTGCAAACGTAGAGGAGGTCATCAAGTGTGTGATGGCGAGTGAGGTTCCAGGTGTCCTCCAATTGACTACCGAGTTTGAGTGGCCACCTTGCTCTGTAACGAGAGCGTAAGAGCGTCCTTCGTGAACGGCTGTTTGGGATGCCCGCTAAAATTGGTTCACTGTGCAAATAAGGTTGTGGCATCAAAGTGTCAATGGGACTGCAAATGTTTTTTGATTGATTTATCTAGTTTCAGTAGTGTACAAAAATAAGCTATTTTTTGACAGGCTAATGCGATGGAGCCAACCCGCTATGCTGTATCAAACCAGACGCGTGGTCACTTGCGCCGTAGTGGTCAGATGGCTAAAAATTTAGAGAACGCAATTTTATATTGTCTTCACTTTCATCTTCTTCCTTGTCTTTCCCTAATTACGCTGACTGTCCACCCAATTTTTTGGCTGTACCGGCTCCCCCTGCCTCATTATTAATGCACAACACACCCGGTTTTGATATTTTGCCTGCATTCGTAGTCGCCTAACGTTGGTTGTTATTGAAATACGCCAATCCCGTGGCCATCATATCTATTGCACTTTCACTCATATACGCCTTTTCTGGCTTTCTCATTCCCAGTAGCAGCACATATGAGACATCCTCTGCAACAGACTGTTGCCTTAATACGGTGCTCCACCCGGGTTTATGGTTTCCTTCGAGAATTCATCACTTTGAATGACAATCACATTATTTTCCGAAATAAAGTCACCATTCAAAAAAAATACTTATGGTTGCCGTTAAAATGCTAAGCGAGACTAGAAAACTCGACATTTGCAACTGCACCCCAATAAAGATGCAGTGGCAGTGCCTTGACTGATTCATCGTAGAGATGACTATGGTGGTAGGGGCAGCAGGGACAATGTTCACATTAGGCATTCTTACCCATTACTTAAAAGCGCAAAGGTTTTAGAATACTGTCAGTCATGAGTCAGCACCCTGACACTTTGCATTGCTGCATTTACACAATCCGCATTTTAGCATAGGGCAAATACCACTGCTTACATCAATTCCCACTTAAAGGTGACTGCTCGCCAGCACCTGCATTATGCTTCACCACCTACACGTATGTGGTTGTAGCTATTGAGAAAAGGGCATCAAGCCACTGATTGGCCCTAATTAGGTGAAGGCAGTCCAGTGTTTGATGCAAATCATATAACTGTTTTGCCTGGTCAGGTACAGTTGATAGTGAATGGTTGCAGCGATCGTAGAGAGCATCCTTATCAGACTATATGCTTACTAGCTCGTTGGCATCGATTGGTTACAATCAAACTTCTCATGGTGTAGCTCGGTTTTTTTTGCACTGCCACAAGGCAAGAATCATTGCAAATAATCTAGATAACAAAGGAAACCGCTTTGTGTTGTTTTCACGGCTAAGAAACATTTTGTCGGTAATGCCTGATGATACCCTGATAATAAGGAGTTTGATGCAAAGTGGCTGATCAGGCATTGTTTCAGTGATGAGGCAGTATGCATCTATGTTAAAAACACTGACGAGTCAAAGCGGTAAATTTGGAAGGCAAGTCGGAAATCTAAGCAGAGCTGTGTAGTTTGACGAGGCATTTTAACGCCCAGGAGTTTCATCTATGTTGCTGTGGTAGGTAGCAAAACAGTGTAGGAGTAAAAGGGCGAGTTAAGAGATGCGATGATCACAGTGTCGGAGAAATCCATTGAAAACCAACGCCAAGAGACAATAGCTGTAGGCAAAATATCCCTTTTGAATGTGTTGCGTCTCATCAATGAGTCAATGTAATATTGAAGAGTCAACTCAACGCAGCCATCTTTGATTTGGCTTGTGGTGTCTACTATGTGTCCCTCTTGCCAGCTTGTATTGTCACGCCCTTAGGTAGTGAGCATCCGATAACTGACTGGAGGTTGACTACGTGAGAACTTTCAAGCAGAGGCTAGGTAGAATGGTTTAGACAACCAATGAAAAGTTAATCAGCTGCCTGAAAAGGTGTGTGAATTAGCAAAGATGATGACGGAGCACACAAACGTAGACGTGGACCATTTATTTGAGGAGACCACGCAATCCTCTCCGTTGGTGGGGGTAGGCTGACCCTATCTGGAAGCAATAATCACAATCTCACAGACTACAACGGTACATATATGATTGATGGCTCGAATGTTGAAGAAATAACATCAAACCCTCGCCATTTATGTCATCTTCTGTACCTCCTCTGATCTTACACCACTGAGCTCGTTTGTTAATAATTCTCGTTTGTAAGTCGCTAGGTTTCTCTGCATTGTATGCAAACACCTATCTCAACCAATTTTATACTTCATCTTTGTTCCGCATTTGTAAGCCCTTTGGAATATTTCACCGCTTCTGAATGGCCCACAATGAATGTAAATGCAAGAGCTATACAGTAAACCTTCTTCACCATAGTCGAAACAGTCAGATTGCAAAATTTGATTCGATCATACTTTTTTTTCTATTTCAACAGGCTAAAGCTAAATACTGCAGTTTAGAACTTTAAAAGAGACATGGTGAACTGTAGCATGCAAATAACGGATTTTGATGGCAAAATCGACGTCTTTCGAATCAAATGCCCTCAATTAAGGCTTCAGCGGAGTTTTACCCTGCATAAGTGGGGAGGACATTTCAAGATCGCGATGGCGAGTACAGATTTGGTTGACCTTAATAGGCCGCTGAGTTCGATCGGTCAACTTGCAGTGCATACATAGTGTGATATCAGACACTCATCTCTATGTTTTGGGTGTATAGTTGGCCCCACACACGGCCCTTCATGTACACCTGACGTGGAGATGGACAAACACATGTCCATGGCACTACTCTAATAATGGCATGAAGTTGGTATTGAGTAGGTGGGTGAGGGTAGAACAATGTGCCTAATTATAAAAGCAAATGGGAATGATTCATTTCATAACAACCCAAATAAGTACAGAGGAATGAAGTCATACTCGCCATTTTGACTAGTGACGAGGCGTGTAGCCCTTTTAAGATGCATCATTTAGGGGAGTCAGAATAAGTTACCTCGAATTTACCCTCTTACTAGCCTTTAATTCTTTCCCCGACTGCCTCAACAAAGGGTGAAGGTGATGAATGCTTTGTGCAGGTGGAGCGATTCGCCGTCCCTATCTGATGTGAATATCTGATAACTTTAGCAATGTGGAAGTGGCAAGGCCTTAACATCCCTCATTTGACTAAATATAAATTTGCCACTACTTGAAAATTTTGAGATACAATGCAGAAATAGTGAATTTTTTTTAGAGTAGTAGTTTGTGGAATGGTTTTTTGGAGCTTTTCCACATAACTTCTAGCATGAATTCAGCCTATATAAGACGTTTACCGGAAAAAAACCGAACTGCGTCATGAGAATATTGCCAAAGGGGCCCTTCGAGGCGTAACTTTTACTTGGATAGTTTTGCTTTATGCACGTGCCTCCATTTGTTGACCAGCAGAAGCACTTAAAAGTGATGTAGAAGTCTCTTTAGTAAAACCTACAAATCCGTGACGAAGGATTGGACGTCCTCCACACAGGAATGGATGCATTCTTTGCAGTCGAAGACGATAAGAAAATCTAAGCACAGAAGAGCATTATTCTTCCACTTCCCAAACTGCAAGTTCAGTAGGAGCATTACGTAAATACTTCTCTGAATGGCACTCTTAACAGCAGAAGCACTGCCACTAACGACACAGATAGAAGCGTAGTATATTTGTACTCCAATGAGGCCGACTGTCTGAAGGGTAGCAACTTTAACAATCGCAGAGTGAGCACTGTCGAAGATAGCATTACTCGTTTTTGTGAGTAGAAGCATTACGATCTGTAGCTATTTTAGCAGTGACAATTCGTCACGCGCTGGATGGTGAAACATTATCGAATTGGATCACTGATGGATCACCCATTGGAAATCTTTGACACAACCCAAAATAGGGGCTACGGGGACGACTGTCCGCTTTGTTCTTCAGTCCCACCCGCTCACGATGCAGATGGACTCTAGTTGACTTTTATCGTTGAACGCGATAAGCGTACCTCCATCTAAGTGTTTTTGCGCGTTTTTTGCCGTAATTGCTCTTATACTTGGTTCATAGGAGCAAAACGTTCTCTTTTACTTTTGCCTCCTCCTCCCACACCTTTATATTTGTGTGTTTGAGCATAAGCTATTAGTTGTAAAAGTACCAAAAAGCAAGTTGAAAAGCAGACCTTAATAATGCTAGAACTCTAAGCAAAGCGGAATTGTGCTGTTGGAGACCACAAATGTTGCCTAAATTGCTTGAAGTTATGTAGTCAGTTTTGTCATGTGGACAGCTTTTTATGTATTTTATTAGTAGCAGGATTCAAAGGGAATCAGCATATTGCTGAGTTGATAAGTGTTGGAAATGTGTAAAGCTGACTTAATCCATTCGGGTTCAAAGTTGGCATTCTTACCAAAGCCTAATGGCATCGAGTCAGTCACAGGACGCTTATCGTGATGTCGCAGCCTTTGGAGTGTGACAGCATTGCGACAGCACAACACAAAGACTCAATCACCTGAATGTCTGTGACGTTTCTTTTACGTTTCTTTTTGGAATAATATAATGCAATAACTCCGGCGACGGTGATTCGATCTCATGGTTGAATTAAACAGCGAATCAACCAGCTAAACATAGGTGAGTAGGGCACTAATTGCGCATCAGGAATTTGTTTATTTGGGTGAATACTAAGATGTGGTTTACGGCACAGTTATAGCTATCGCGGTAAGGTCTCTCATTGGTCAGGACTCGCTTTCTGACTGCACAACTAAGAGCGTGTATGAGCTTGCTCACAGGCACACATTTTCAGGTGCTGAAGAGAATTCCTGCAAAGTTAATGGAGTAGATGTATGACTGTCTCTGATGAAGTAATTTTCTTCATTTTCAGTATTTTGCGTTATGGCATTAAACTTATCGCTATATTAAACGGTCTACCCTTCCTTTGAAATTATTGTCAAGTTATCTTCCCTGTCAATTTACAGTCGAATACTTTTAAACGCTAAATACTTATTATCAAAAAGCCAATATTTTGGATGAAGTTCTTTGGTTCTGAACAGAGCATCGTCATGGACCTGCAGAAGTTCTATCTAGCTATTAGCTGAAGCAACACAAGTTAAACGCCGCACCACAAAGATGGTGATAGAAAACCGCGTGAACTGGTGAACCTGTACAGTGGAGCAGGTCAAATGAATGGTAAATGAAGGAGACGCAAAAGTGTAGAAATTGACTTTATTTGAGATTTCACGGTTCTCTACCCAGTGGTGTTAGGGAAGGTTTGTTTTTTTCGTTGTTGGTGCATATGCTTGCCTTCCTCATTTCCAGCCTTCCACTTAACTTTCGACTCATACATCCATACATACGTCCGCACACAGCTTTTCACACAACTCCAAAATATATGCAACTTAAATGCCTAAGAATTATTGCTGAATGAAAAAAAAGGAACAATAAATTGATATAGTAGTCCTTATTTTTTCGATGGGTGCCATTCAATTCAAAAGAATTTTCTCGAATTGAGACCAAACTTTGCGGCGATTTTTTGTCTTGTCGCGTCTCCAATTTGTTGAATTCAATCACCTTAACAAACATGATTAAGTTGTTGACTAGCAGTTCAACTTTATGAGTTGGCTTTGGCACGCATGCACACTTAATTAAAAAGCAAATCTATGCAATCCAAAATCACAACGGAAATCTTATTGGTCTATCCATTGCTAAGGCTATTGTTTCCCACCGATTTCTAGTTCACTCAGCATAAAGCGATTCGTTCATGAGAGGCCAAAGCGATAGTTAAAAAATCGTGGGTAATCAGATGTTTGTAGAGGTAAAGTGAATGATTATTATCGAGCATACTCCGCTAGGACTCCACGCTCTGTGTTGATGCTTGATTTGCCAACCACAGAAAACGTGGAATGATGGCTGGATTTTGACGCGTAAGACGCGACACCTTGAGGCAAGCAACGCCTCACGCAATCCCTACATTTGATGCTACTCTAGTCAGCTAATACAAGCTTGCAGCATTTATCAAATCTATTTATAACAACATATGCTCCACTAGGTATTCTTTAATTGGGCCTCTTTGAAAGGATGACTATTTCAACTTCGCACATTAGCACAAACGATGATTATTCAATAATTCTGGAGGTGGTCAGCAATTTTACTGCTCTTCCTCAATCATAGGGTTGCATAAATTATTTGTGCCCCTTTTTTCACCAATCAGCACTCACACCGCCGCCAGTACTGTCACCATAGTGCTCTGTTAGACCGACTCCCTCAACTCATTGTGATGTGCCAGTTTGCTCGCCTGTATTGCTACACCATTAGATTTACGGTATGTGCATCGCAATGAGGGGAATAGAAGGCAAATCAACAATCTCTCACTGTATGCAGTCTTGATAAAAATGAGAATGGAATGGGAAGAATTAGGAATAAGAAACAATGTAGACAATGCAATGCATTCTGCATTGGCCAGTCCGAGCCTGTCACAACGCGTTGCAGTTAAAGTGAGAAGCTAGTTCAGCTTCCAAAAATCTCACTCGACCGTGCTATGTCTGTTTACTCTCGTGTCATAACTGCATCATTAACTTTGCGACAAATGCATCACAATGTGGCAAATAGTCGTGATTCTTAATAGGAATTAATTTGCTACCTGCTAACCCCTATTCTGCTTGATTTGTGCCTTTGAATTAGCGTCACCATTTGGCTACTCTCGGTTGCTAGACTGCAGAAACAGCAATATAATGTGCACAAAAAATTTTTCGGTATTCTTTAGTGATTAAAAGTACTAGAAGTGGATCTGCAAAACTGACTTCAGAACTTTATATCTTCAATAAAATTTTATTTAATGAAGTTATCGGTAAATTACATTTAGCTGTTTGAGAACTAATCCAGAGGACGGGTTGGCACAAGCATTACCGCTTCATTCGTTAATACGCTTGCCACGCTGTCATCTTCAATCGACTACTTTCACAGACAGTTGATTGGCTTGTGCCGTTGCACAATGACTGACCTCAACGTCGCTACTGTCACGACACAATTTTTCATTTAAAATTATTACCGTTTCGTTGTTCCGCCTGTCAGGTGCCAGGGTCAGTTCACATTGCTGACGTGGGGCTAACCACTCGTGGACATTTGTTACTTCTGAATGAATTAGTGTGATGACATTTATTACTGGGAAAGTGTACTGTTAGACGCCAGAAAATAATTCATTGCTCATTATTTGTTAAAAGTGGTAGAAGTGGACTAACAAAGTGCCAACAAAATTAAATGCCTCAAATGGACTACTATTTAATGAAGTTGGCACAAGATCATATTTTGTTGTTTGAGAAGCAGTCCAAAAGACATGTTGGCACAAGCATAGCACTTGATTTTGTTTATGCTTTAGAACGTTCCTAAGCCGCTGATAGGCTCACTCCTATGCACAACAACCAATCACGATGAGGCTGCCGTCACCAAGTGGTCTGTCATTCTCGCTGCTGCAGTTCAGTTAATGCGGCTGTCGGGTGCCAAGAGGGTGGGTCCACATTCGTGATGTAGGACTCACAACTCATGGCCATTAGCGGATGCTGAATGGATTGTTCGAGCAATATTTACCACTCAGCCGCAAAGCTTAGACCATTCCTAGGATAACCGTGATTGAGAGTCTACATCCCTACGTGTGCATGTGACAGGTGAGCTTAAACCACTTTCCATCATATCTCATTCAAATAGGTAAGTGTAGACATTCTAACATCTAGGTAACTATAATTCCATGTTTTGCGGAGTCGTATTTTGCAGAGTCGAACAGAAAGAGATGCATAATGTTTAGCTCAACTTATTTCATTTTTTTACGACTATATGTTCATAAATCAGGGCTTTTCTTTGAAGAGCTGAGTTACACATCCCAACTTTTTACTCACCATCCTGTAGACCCTTTTGATGCCTAATTGTCAGTGTGCAAATCACCTAATCTTCTTCTCAGACATCGTAAATACACTGTTTTAAAGCTTCTCAGATGTTTTGGGACCTGACCCGTGTTGCACAATTGCTGCTTCTGTGCTGAAGATGTAATTTTCTAGCATATTCATCACTGTCATTTTACTGCTCTGCCTTTATTCGTTTGCTTGAACTCCATAACATCATTTACATTTGGCTTTATCTCCTTCTCTTCCTCCAGCAAACGATCCTAATCGGTGGTGATGTCGATGTTCTTTTACCCCCTTAGCGGCATTTATTACAGCGAATGCATAGAATGTTTTGATTCATTAACACCAAACAGGTCCCGAAACAACTTCTGCACCCTTGAAGATGCGTAAATACACCCAACAAACCTACCCCGAGGACATTAACCTATCATAACTTCACTTCAATCAACGTCTTCTGTACCGAATCTACCGTCCTACTAAAAGAGTTTTATGCGCAACTGTTCACAATGGAAACATGCTACCTTCGTGCGGAATGTGTTCTTGCAACCAACAAATCCACACAAATATTCGTGTGTTCAGTCTAAGTGAAAGCCATCCTTGCCATCTCATGCACCCTTCTCAGACAGCCGATGGACTTCTCATCAGCAGTCAAATCATTCTATCATGATTTTGCTTGAACTTCCTCACAAAGTCATTTTGCCCGCCAATAATCGAATCCTAAATGCCCAAGTGCGCAAAACCACTAGTCAACAGGAGGAACAAATCGAGAATACCACAAGCCGTTAGTGATAGCGGCAGCTGTAGCTCATTGATGAGGCGTAGCACGTTCGAGCCTCATATTTAACCTGCATCTATCACCCCTGACGTTGGTTATCACTGAAGTACACTAACACTGTAATCACTGCATCTGCCAACTTCTTGCTCTCATATACCTCTGTCGTATTCCTTTGCAACATCAATGAATCTCCTAGGCGTTATGATGTTTCTTCTAGCTGTAGCATCCTATCAAAATTTTCGATTTGTAACTAAAGTTACAACTTTGAAGGGCCAGTGCACCGCGTAGACTTGTACTGCATCATCGTCGAAGTGACACCCGATCAGAAGCTTTGCATCAAACACCGTATTGGTAGGGTTCATGGTGGCCAAGATTCATCAGGTATCGCTGATAAGACGCTCCTTATCGTGAATGCAACGCAACTAGGAGTTGTTTGGCAACCCTGATCAATGCCAATGGTTGTAACCTTGCCATATTGGAAAACACCGACGCATGAGAAGGTTGTTCCTCAATCAATGCCAATAACTGGACCTGTTGACATGCTTTTGCAGTAGAAAAACTTTGACGTGTACGATCTTATAACGATGGTGTTCACAACCGCTGCAATCTTTAGCTATTAAATGCATCTCATCAAGCAACAAATTCACAGGTTGCGCACCAAATACTGGACTGTCACAAAATCGTCGGCGGTAACTCACAATGCAGACTCTGGAACAAATTGCTTCCAAGTGAGGAGAGGTATCTGTCTCATGCTAAAATACGACAAGCAGAAGTCTAGCAAGATAGAGTTGTCAATTTATTCACTCATGACCATGAGTACTAAACTGGCTGCCCTCACAGATGTGGTCGTCTTTACCATGAGACAGTCAGGAAAGTTAATAGACTCATAGAGCCGTACCACTGTGCCATTTTGTTGTGCGTTCGCGGGCGTCGAGTCCTCCAGTATAGGTTTTTGTTAAAACTGCAAACTAAAGTATCTTCGTTAGTTGGTGGTTTTATTTACTGTTTGATGTAATTGCATTTCTACACAGTGTCGTTTCCACAATGAGGCAATGCAGTTAGACATGGTACACTGGCCATTTAAAGTTGTAAACCCTTAAAAAAACAGACTTTTATGGTGAATCGCTGCAAAAAGATTGCGTTTTTGCTGAGTGGGACACCTTTGTGGTGGTGCCGTTGAGGATGATAGAGGAGGCAGGAAATGCTTTTGTTAGTAGGAATGTGATAGATGCGTTTATCACGGCATTGTCCAACGTCAGACGACGACGGATGCAGGAGAAATATCGGGATCGAATGTGCTGCACAGCATCAATGAGGCAATAGCAGTCGGAATTTCCAACGTTTCGGACAAGTGCGGTGAGCAGTCAGTGCAATAAGGGAAGGCGAGGAGGCGGATGCAAACGAGAATGGAAGGAAGGCAGTCATGCACTTGGACTTCAACCTCCTTTCACCGATACCATGCTAGTGACCACATGCATCGTTCAGAGCTGTAATGACGAGTTTGGCTCCATTTGAGTACATTACATTAGCGCGTTGACAAATTGCCTACTTCCGTGTATTCCTGAACTTGGACAAATCATTCGGACGTCACTTGCCATTCCGGTGACAGTATTGCTGTGACCACAACGGCCCAAGAGTGATAGTTTGTCCTGACGAAAGCGACACATCCCAGAGTACAAGTGAGAGCATGAACTCTTGCTAACCTTATACTGCCAGGCGGAAAGTTGAACTCAAAATTCTACAAAAGGACACCCGGAACAGCACTTGCCATCACCTACATGATGAGGTCCTCCGCATTTGCAACATCATGCAACTTACTTAAATACAAATGAAACAAATCAAACGAATCTTGTAATTATTTGAGTTGATACATTGAATTCGCTGTACATAAATGATTGCTGTGCATTTTACCTAGACAACACATATGCCGGTATCAGTTTGGATGTAAATATAACTGTGAGGACAAATGACGCCATCTCCTTCCCCAACGCAGGACTTGTTTCTTTAATGGCATGGTGATGGTTGAAGACTACCCGCTTACCTCGCAGTGCATCGATGATGTCGTGCTTAAAACAACCATGTTCATTCTTCTTATCCTACTGTCTACTTTCAGTAGGAGTTTAGTGTTTCAACGCGCCTAAAGTTGTATAGTTGACATTAAATTAAGACTAAATAAGGTTTTGGGGTCCTATAACACACTTCTGTTTCCATTGCTGACCAAAATTTCTTTCGCTCATTTTACGTGTGCTATTTTTTTAGTACATTTTCACGTTATATCCATAAAGAATAGTTGGTTTCCTCCTCTTTCACTAGCGTAAACTATGATTTTACAGCATTATTTAGTGGGTGGGTGATAGCTCATGCACTTTAAAATGGCATTATTCTAGTCGAGGAGATACATCATGGGGAAGAATGAAGGGTTCTGCCTTTTAAAGTTGCAAGGCAAATATGCTATCCCCACTGCAAACAGCCTTGGTTAAGAATGGCAAAGGATTGGGAAGAATTGGGGATAAGAATTGGTTTAGCCAGTGCAATGCACTCTAAATTAGAAGGTCCCAGTCCATCACAATGCGTTGGAATTAAAAGTGAAAAGCTAATCTGAATTCCAACTATCACTTCCCCCTTCCTGAGCTTTCACAATTTGGGCCAATTTAAACACAAGCAACAGCCCCCTATCCACAAACTTAAACTGCTAATAGCGTGGAAGATTTTTGTGCCGATGATGTCGGTTTCAGCGGATCAGTACTTGATTATGTGCTATCTCACATCTCACCTTCCAAAAGGCGTTTTAAGATGTTGAAAGTGACTGAAATTCAGGACTAATGCCCTGGCTATCACAGACAAGCAGAATCCGCAAAGAAAGTATACAAACAGAAGAATGCATTCTTTCCATGCCGGGTTCCTGATACAAGTAAATTAATGCTAAGACCACATGGTCCTCTACCTATTTATGTGCACCCTCGCTTTTTTCTAAACTGAAAATCCCCTGAGAAACAAATTCAGTAGTGTTCTTTAGAAGTCAGCTACGCTAATTTCCGCCCCTAACATGCTTCAAAAATCCTTTTATTAATCGTGAGAACGGCATAAGAAGGCAATATGTGTCAATTTGACGTACTTCCATGGTTATTACAATGCGTGATTAATGTAAGCGGAATGGTTAGGTGCACTATCCTCGGGGATTATTGCACCATAGTAAATAAGTTGACACCCAAAGGGATGAATGGACGTAAAGGTTTAAGGATTTACCCATCTCTTCTGGGATGCCTGCATCAGCATTGAAGCAATATTTAGGGAAGGTACTGAAGGAAAAAAGGAAAGCTCTGTTAGCATGGTTATTTTAAGGAGTTACAATGATTATAGAATTGAGTCAGGTAGAAGTGGTTAGAAATATCTTGAGGTTGATATTATGTCACTGACAAGTATTTCGCGCTGTCATTAGTCCATCGTACTCGCATTTGAAGGAGACGCTGACCTTTCAGCATTTGTGGACTGTTGCATTCCGTACAAGCTATAGAGGTGGCAGTGAATATAGGCAAAAGCACTTTTTTAGGAGCGTAAAACTTACACAATTTATAGTGATAAAGCAAATTTGTTAGCTAATCAGATTAAATTTTGAGCATTCAGAAGATTGTGTCCATATTTAATTTAGTGAGGAAGTTTACTAGCGTATCCAATTCGCATTAAAAGTCAAAGCCAGTTTTCACTCCTTTTGCGCTTCTTTCCTTGGATCAGATTAAGTAGCTCAACATGAAGGCATTATCAAACATGGCTCAAAGAGATCTACTGCACTAGAACCAACCCATCTTCACCCACTTGTTAGGAGAAAGTGCAAATTTTGAGGAAACCTCACTGTTTTAATGCGCATTCTTATGGTAGTCAATGTGTCTCTTTTTCAAAACTCCCAGCATGCAAAGCGAGCATTGTTGTTATTTATGTGGTACCCATTAAGCTTACTTTTGTTTTCTCAACTATTTCAGGAATTTTACTATCTAGAAAACTCAATCCTAAGTATTTAAGGCTGATAACACTTTCAATCAATTAGAACATGGCCTTCAACATAGGCGAGCGCAAAATATCTGTTTCCTGTTGAAAAAGTTTTAAACTATAAAAGTAAATAGTCGTGAATCAGAGCACTTCCTTCTCAAAATGGAATTATGCCCTGCTCACTGTGTGTGGCTAGTGGGAAGCTCAAAACATGCAATAAGTTTGAATGCAAACTATTA
The DNA here is from genome assembly GCA_001870725.1 of Taenia solium. NCBI lineage: Eukaryota > Metazoa > Platyhelminthes > Cestoda > Cyclophyllidea > Taeniidae > Taenia > Taenia solium. The sequence continues at coordinate 363 of MIEF01008298.1, read as the reverse complement.
ATTTGATAGAGGGCATTGTCATTTTGATTAGGCTTGTTCCTGTTTGCAGATTTTGCCACCGATCTGACGCATAAGATTCCAACTACATTATTACCTACATGTAGATGCCTTTTCCCTGTGCTTTCACACTTCTTTTAAATTGGGTGGAACATAAAAGGGTCGTAAGCATCTAAGTAGGATAATATATCTACAGAACGGAAGGACGAGGATGGTAGGACGCACAGATGAAGCAGTTCTTTCCTTTATACTGTATCTCTCTAAGGAGTCGGAGTCACATATCGGAGCTTAAATTCGACATATTTGTATTTAATTTACCAGAACCACATCTCCTGTTGCCAAGAGTATCTTACAGAGAGAGATTCC
>MIEF01008292.1:0-34452 GCA_001870725.1 Taenia solium | reverse complement strand
GGAGCACCGTCGTGCAGGTGCAGAACCATGAGGAAGGAAAATAGGCATGCATAATAAGGAACGACGTTTGCAGAATTGCGGCGCTGACGACAGCGCCGGCACCTCCTTTGGATCCCGGGGCCCAACTCTTAATGCGCTTCATTAGTGTCACCTTCAGGGACTGCGGCGGTGATCTGGACTCTTGTCTCACTTCCAACCTCTCAACCACTTCTCAATACATTGATAGCAGATAAACTTTGTCTTGTACCACTTAGTTCATGACATGATTTGATCGTATTTAGACAAGCATGATTAAGGCATTTGGAGTCATCGCAGTACTCAATGCATTTGTAGCAATTTTAAGGTGCTGTTAGAATCAATCTTGTCAAATCCTCATCTTCACATTTACTACCTTACTATCTGTAACGACGAAGTATCCAAAAGCGATACTTGAGCTAGTTCCTTCAATTTGGCTACAGAGTTACCTTTCTGCAGTCAATAGATTGAAAAATTTGTTTGTGTTTATATTTCATCTTTATTTTTCCAGCATTTTAGATCAAAGCACAGTCGCTGCTTACTGTCTCTTAATGCCTTTAATCAAAGACAACACTGAAAAGGCGCCGCAACTACGTTAGCCATAAACTCTTTGATCTCCTTCTCCTTACAACTCCTGCTTTCATCTGATCAAATTTAAAATTTGAATTTCAATGTCAAAACTTGTAACAGTTCTCGCATACCAGCAGCAAGTTGTCAAGTTAAAATGCTATGAATGTGGTAAATTTTAGAAATTCAAACTAAAAAATAAGTAATTTCCTGACCCATGCAGGCGTAGACTCTCTACTAACATGTCAGCTACCCTTTATTCTGTTTTATTTTTTTGATTTTGGAAGCACTAAATAGAATCCACTTGTAACGAGCCGCAATTGCCTAATGCTCAGAATCCCTTCAATAATAAGCGAGGAATACTTAACTAGGATGTGCTGTTGGGTATCCAGATTTGGAACATTTAATTGTCAGCGACTTTGTAATTACAGAATCCAATAAATGCTTGAATCATTTAAAAATGTTTGACTGCCCAAACTTGGCACTGAGTTGCCTCTAGCCTCAAAACCATGGGGCATAGATCGAAGAAAGACTCCTTCCATGGCTTGGTTCGGCCACCTTGATCACTGTATACACGTCGACTTTTGTTCCCAAAAACAACAAATGCTCCCTCTATCGACTTCTTTTAAAGATGTCTACCTTAGTAAAAGCTTCGCTGTCAAGACTACTACGAGAGCTGTGGAGATTCATGCCAGCAACATCGAACTCCCTCCTGTTATACTCCTTGTCAAAATTCTATTAGTATATGAATTGAGAAGACATCCATAAATGCACTATGACGGTAGGGGAATCACTAAGCATTGCAAGTGTGCCACGCCATTATCAGATGCAAAGTGAGGGTAATGGCCAAGATAGAATTTGCGGACCTTCTAACACACACTGGCAGGCATGAAGCGAATGACTGTACAGGATGGTACGTAAATTTAAGACTTCCATCCGAGAACATTGTCCTTATGCTCTTCAATTCACCGAAGCGGAAGCTATCTTAGCAGAGCTAAAATAGTCTTCGAGAAAATTTATGCAGACGAGGATGGTCCATTGCGTAAGCAGGTGGAGTTTTGACGCTTTATGCTGTGCCTTTTAGACCCAAAGTTGCGGCAACTAATGCCGACATCAATGGAGATCAACCAGTGGGACAGTCTGCAGCATCAGCTATCTCTTTGCTCACTTTTCGGGAAACCGGTGGTCGAAACTCATCAAACTAAGCAGGAGGTCATTTTGAAAAGGCACAAAAAGTAACAACAAATAGAGCTCGCTAAAGTTATATCCTTGATGATTGAAAACATGATGCTTCCTAAGCTTAGAAATATGGATCAATCTTTGTGTAAAGCATCAGCAGAATCACAAAACTTATAATTCTGTCTTTAATTTATGCTAGTTGATGCTTAACCGGAACTTGCATTTTACTGGTGCCCAACATGTATTGCTTGGCAAGAATTTCATTTTTAGTGTCCGCTTGTGTTCACCACCCCTTCCACTAAACAATTTGTCTCCTGCCTCCCAGCTCTTGTGCGAATTCGTCACACCACAGGTGATGCTGGCATCATGCTCTCAGGGTGAAGTAGGCGTTTGACACACCGCTTGCATGTTTACAGAGTTGGCTACCGATACTGAGACCATGGCCTTGGCCATGTGCTGAAGACAGAGTCAGCATGACTAAGGCCATCACCGACATGCAGATGTGTAAGTAACTGTCTCTACAACGGCTGCACCACCCATGGGTCTAAATGCTGAATTACCTAAGGGTGAGATCACGATAAAGACTGAGGTTGAAGTCACCGATAGGTAAGAGTAGATGTAGAATTAGGTACAACTTGGTTGGCTGGAGACTTCATTCATGGTAACAATTTGATTGAGGCATGGGTTCTATTAGCGTTATTTGCTGTCCTGATTCGAGGTGTCCGGAATGGACTGGGTTTTAGTACCCGTAACAGCTTACACACATGCACACCTGCTTCTGTGTGTAGTAATCCCACCATAGCATTCCCATTTACATGTTCATGGCCTCCATTTCTTGCCGCTCTAATATACTATTCCCTTCTCTACCACATCGTAAGAGACATTACAGCAGAGCTTCAGTCCAATCACTTGTACTCACTAATTCTGTGGCACAGAATCATCAACACATCGTAATTTGATCGTTTTTTTCTATTCGAACAGTCCGGGTGTTACTTGAGTTTATTGCGAGGAACTGTAATTCAGTCGGAATCGTTAGGACTATATTTAAAGTTGTGCTTTATCCTTCCCTGCCACTCCAGTTGTCAAGTTACTACTGTTTGTGGGCTTTGTCTTCTCGACAGTCAGCTACTCAGTAAAAGAGTAGGACATATCCTGTTTTACATTTTGGACCATAAGATGTATGCAAGTATCCAACAAAAAATTTACATTTGCACACCGAACTCATATTTGGTTATCGTTATTCAATTAAGTTCTTTGGGTTTGCAAATCATGTTTCTTCTTTACATCGAATTAGCTGTAAGTTCTAGCGCAAGGTTCTGCGAGCAATTCGTGAGACAATAATGAGTAGTAATGCTCCATGAAAATCAGAGTCGGTGGTCAAATTGCAACTGACTGGTAGTTTGGCGTGTATCCGCCTTCATTTTCTGATCGTTTGGTGCTAACACTCACTTTGAATTAACCTAATGGAACATTAATTGCTGCCATGCACTTAAAACCTTCTCAAACAGGTTCACAACATTAAAACAATTGTTGCCACAGTTTGTCTGTCGAGAAGAAGGCACGGGTCTAAGTGCATTATTAAATTACAGGCATGCTTACCGACACTGCCAAAGACAAATTTATTTACAAACCAGTGAGGTTCTGTCAATTTTTTTGCTTTCCTTCTTTCATCAAGGCTGTCAATTACGCTTCGGAAATGCATTATTAGCTGTATATCTCCACGAAAATTCGTCAAGTTTCTCTCTGAATAGTCTTACTTCCCATAATTTTGCCAACTTTTTCAGGAAGGTCTCTTCGACTATTTGGCACTCATACAGTCATGAAAGATGATGGATCACCATAACAATTAATCACACTTTTGAGGCCCTCTTCTGCTCGTAGGCCTCCTGAAGATGCATTTCACATTATAACACTTGACCAATGTTTCAGGCAGCGTGAGTCATCGTGTGGTGAATGAGGAACGTGGAAGATCATTCCTCCCAAATGTTTCCATGACCAAAGCTACAGGGTGCCAGGCTAGGCTTCAGCACCCATGCATGTTACTTCTCGTGACGTCCGAGTCAGATACAGGCTTGAATTTGATGAGCCACTTGCACTAGGTCTGTTTAACCAATAGCAGGCCAGAACCGATCTCTTCATCGCTATTGAGCACTTCATAGACTTATCAGAATGCTTCTGACAGAACCTATTTAATCGCTCGCGACTACAGCGCTGAAACCACTGAATGCGCCTCTCATTTGATGACGCCTCAGTGGCTGGCTATCTGTCTCCTCCTCATTTGGTCGCTTCTCACTGTCCTTGCCGCGGGCATGTGCTGTGCCTCCTGCCTCCTGCCATTCTGGATAGCCGGAAGTGTTGACTTGCCTGCATCTGGGGGAAGAATCATCAGCAGTGTGAGTCATTTGGGTCTCTTTCGACGATGCGGCTACCCAACGTATGAGTCGAATGGAGATGTGGTGTGGATACAGGGATGTGGTTACTACCCCACGATGGAAAGTGTACCTCATTGGGTATGGCGTGTGACTCTGGCGCTTCTCATCATAGCTGCCTGTCTACTCGTCTTACTGGTGTTTTTCGTGATCTGTGAAACAGTCTGTGCGTCCCTACTAAGAAGGAGCTTAGAGTGGTCGCGCGCCTGCTTCAACGTCTATCTCGTTGCAAGTGAGACTGTGCTGTGCGATATTAGCACCAGGGTGTTTCTGAGTCACCACAGTCGTCTACTTTATGCGGAACTCTAACAGCTGCTTCGAAATGTCTCCTTAGTGCTGGGTTGTTTTCGAGGTCATTTACAATAAATCGTCCCAAGTTTAGAGGCTAGACCACTTAATTAGAGTTTGGTGCTGGCTCTAGTTTTCACTTCAAATTTAGCTCTCCTAAATATAGTTGGAACCTCCATAACATTAATTACAGGTTTTGTCCAAAGATCTCTTTTGTTGCCAGTAATTTTGTCATGTAAACGAATTTTGTGCATTTAAACAAGAGAATCGGTTCAAAATAGTAATGTAAGATAAGTTAATGCTTAAACGTTGGCAGTGTTTCAAAGCGCACTTCGCATTGATCAAAAAGGCCTGTTTGCTCACCCTTGATCATTTCGTTAACTCTTGTTCATGCGTTCCTGGACGATTGAAAACAAAAATGAAATGTAGCAGATATATTCATGAGGCGTATATTTTGCGGACAAGTTTGAGCAAATTTTAAATAAGCTGTGCAATGCAAAAAAACAAACCGAATCTCTTATTACACATCCCACATATATTCGGTTTCCATGGCATGGTTTACACTCCAATTTAGGGACTATTTAGCCATACCATCCATTTGTGGTGACTTTTTATCTACTGTGCATAAACTGAACTACGAATTGAAGGATGGTGAGGAATAGACGAGAAGTGCAGGAACGGCACGATTGAGGAATGTGGTAAAACTTAGCGTCTTCGCCGGCAATTCGCTTCGTCTCTTGTAGCGGTGACAAAATGCCTGTAATTTAATAATGGGCACACACAAGTGTTGTCTTTCTGGCAGTCACTCTTGCGCAATCATAACTGATGGCTTTTTGAATCCCATTCAATAAAGATTTAGGAATGACTACATTGGAGATAATTTGTTGCAGTGGAATGTTGGACTTATTGAAGTCAGTTTTGAGAAGCGATGTGCTGGTTGGTATCAAGCCGTCCAAAAAAGCTAACAGGTGGATACCAAACGACTAGTCAATTTGCGATTTGAACATTCAGTAGATTTTCATTAAAAAACACCACCCTTTACTTTCTCGCAGATCGCTCCTCCTATGGTTACGAAGGCTGTTGGCTTGCATACCCGCTGGCGCTATTAAGAGTTGAATGGGTAATTTCGTCACAATTCCTATCTAAAAACACTAGGCAAGGCACATTCGCCTTCTTTTACCGAGCGTTTGAGTGGTAAGTAGAAATAGTCAATTACGTAGGGCAACTTGTTGACTGGAGTGGAGCTGAAGAAGTAAAAGCAATTTCCTTTTGAGGTGCATTGTATGTGGTCTTAAAGTGCTTGATTTAATCACATAATTTGAGAGTTTTCTCTACGTAACGCCCAATCTGTGTAAATCAAACGAAGGCTCATCTTGACGGGTCTTCGGTAAGTGCAAACCTGATGGTAGCAGGTGGCTCAGTTTAAGTTTTGCCTAAGTGTTTGTGTCAATGTGGGGGGATAGAGGATTCACTGTTGGACTGGTAAGAACCAAGTCCTTCGGTATTCCCTTCTAGTGGACCTATTTATCGAATTCCAGTTTTTTCATAGCTGTAGAGTCTACTCTCCCTCAGTGGGGTAGAAACTGATCAGCCATGTTGATACAAAAGCTCATTGCATGGATTTTTGCTATCTTGCAAAATAGTTTTGGTAATCTAATGCTTTTATCCCGTTCAGCAGCTCAGAATTCAATAAGCATCAAATTTCCTGTTGATGTTATCCTACAACTTTAGGGAGCTTTCTTCATTACTCTTGTCCCAAATCCAATGTGCCAAAGTCTGATTTTAATGCTCTAATTGCCATCAAGAAGCAATTGATGGGATGAAAATGGCGAACAACCTCTGACGAGTTACCATATTTTCCATGAAGCGCCCATGTCTGCTTATAAAAGAACAAGTTCATCCGAATTAATATCCTTGTTCAAATCCTGCCGAAAAGGCGTCATTCATTACTGTCATCGTGCGTCTTTAACTAAACAGATGTAAAAATACCGGAATGAGTGCATTCTCAATGCTCTCTTAATATTTTTTTGATAATCACCGCTTTCGTTTATTTCATTTCTTTAAATTTCCTGTTAACGGGTTTAATGGTCCATGGTAATGGGGTGCGCCGAAGGTGTAAAGAAGAAATTTTACAGCTGGATTACACGGAAATTTAAGCCACATTTTCCTCTTGATTACTTCCTTTTTAGATATAAACGTTCCATATCCATGGTGACATTACACAAACTACCATGTGTAAGGTTGGCTGAGCTGAGATGTCCGTTGTTCTGGAATTCACCTCGTGATCTGTAATGAGTCATCCTTCACGGGTAATACGAGGAATACGATCCTTTATAAGTGAAGGGAAAACCTTTTTCTTCCCTCCTAACTTATAAACTGCAGGTCTTCAACTGCCACCAGCTTCTCCTTGGAACTAAGAACGTCACTTGTGAGTGAGTCATCTAGGCGCTGTGTGCCAAGCGAGACAAGGGTAGTTCTCCTTTCCTTTCCTTTCCTTAAATATTGTAAGGTTGCTTAGTGTTTGCCATCTTGTAGTCTGGGAAACATGCATGATTTGAGTGGAAAAACCACTGATATTCCATTCCTCTTATTCTGACAGCGAGAATGATCTGTTTTTATCGAGTTTGACGTTTGGTAATCAACTTTTCGTCAATTATTTTATTAAAATTCTTTGTCTATTGAAAGCTTTTATGTGATTGTTCTTCGCGGCAACGTTTTATATTTGCCACTTAAGTTATCATTCCGATCACTCGGTCTGAAGCAGTAGCTAATATTGTAGGCTACCCAGACTCAGGTTGTTTGTCACAGCCGCTTCCTGATTCCCAACCCAGCAATGTCCTCTAAAACACAAAAAAGTGGAAAGTCTTTGAGGGAGAAAGAATTACTTTGATGGATGGACAGGTTTTCCACCAATTCTTTGCAAATCTTGCTAAGACCCTTTTGTGAATGGCAATAGTTCATGTGATTAACTGAACCTCTCTGCTGTGCTTCATTGTATTTTGCGCAAAAGATGAGATTCCTGACATGTCTTAAAGTTGTTTCAAAGCAATTTACAAGTTTGTGAGGATTTTGAGAGAAATTCAGTTTTTGATTGCAATGCGTTTATCAACACAATGGTGTTCTTTTTCTTCCATTTTTCCTTTTGTCTTTCTTTGTGTTAGAACGAAACCTTTAGACTCTTGAACTTCCTCTAGTCTTAAGCAAAATTTTGTTCCGAGAAAATAACTTGTCACCCTTTCCTTCTCTTTACGACCATTACAAGAAAATATTGTAAGTCTGAGACAGCCTTTTTCGCCATCTGTCTCCACTTTGATCTAGCTAAAAAACTGTCCTGCACGCTCATCGCACTCAGGAGTGGAGGCACGACCTGCAGTTTGGGTGACCTGGATCATTCATTTGCATGCTTCAAATACGAATAAACTGATCTGTGAAGTATATCCAATCAGACACTAGGTTATATTATGATTGCAATCCAATTCACTTGCAATATGCACAGCTCAAGCAGTCATATTTTGCTGATGCAAAGAAGCCAAAGGACCTCTATACCGGCCCTATGGATGTGGTCTATGGAAACCAGTTCTTGAATTTCAGCTATCCTCTCTTACCCAACATTTTTAGTTAATTAAACCAGGTAAAAACGTTCATTAGAGTTGCCACCCCGTAGTTCTTCCTTACAGACCTGCTACTCTCCGATTGTGCGTTCCCTTAAAGGCACCAATTTTTCTGTCTCAAGAAAGACATTCTGACTTTTGATTGATGGACCGTACCTACCCTCGTTCCTTGGCTCAACTTGTTAGTCTCTACTAGACCAATCGTGAGCAACTCCATTCAAGGTAGAGTACCCCTGAAGTGGGAGCGCGCATCAGCTTCTTTGAAATATAAACATCTTCCTCAACTCACGCTGCTATCAACGTAGCTGTGTAACATGCATATTAGAAGCACCATTTGAAGCAGACTCCCTATCGCATTCGAATTTCGGCACATACAATTGTGGATTTTCCGGATAAAAATTGCTGATAGCTGTTGGATCAATTATATTAATCACCGTTTTTTAGACCATCACATTTATGGCCATACTTCGCGTCAGAAAGCAAGGCACACTCGAGTTTTCAATTACAGACGTGATTTTAAGCCAAAAGTAAATGTTCCTATTAGGATTTGATCCTTGGTGTTCTCCTTGGTTTTAAATTATTTCGGAACGTCCGTTTAACTTCAGCCATGAGAAAATCACCGGCTCTAATGCAAACCTTTGTTTTTTATTGTTTATTGTTCTTTATTGTCCGGACTATTATTTGGGATAAAATCTGGAACCTAGAATGATTACTGGCCATTTCTTTAACCTTGAGTAAAGTCAAAGCCAAAGTAATCCCAAATGGGATCGAATTAATTTATCCAAAATGCGCCATTAGACATCTTTTGCGGATCACCTTAAAAGTTTTTAAGCCTAAAGACCCTATTAAACGCTTGTGTTTTCCCCTTTCCCTCCCATTACCTAACTGCTGTAAAACAGCTTCGGGCAGCACTTCTAACTAAGCGATTGGTGATTAAAGTCGCATTGCGTTGCTATAACTGCCCATAAGGAGGTTATTAATAGTGCTGTAAACTTTGAAAGAAACTAACTGCCGAATGAAGAAATTTGTTTTAAAGGGAACCCACACCACACCAATATCCATTCTCAGTTCGATTTTTGGCTAATCAACTTCCCATTCATGTTTTTAAAAATAAAATACTTATGTTCCTCATCGTCTCTATACCTGGAAGCTATGAACTAGGTATGCTTTGCTTTATATTTGACCACCTTCTCCTGTTTTATGCATTGCGACGTTTCCTAGATTGCTATTAAATTTAAATGCTTAATGTCCTTTTGAATCAAGCGCAATTAATATTAATTGCCGATTGTAGTCTACTTATGTTGAGTAAGTAGCACCAAGAAGTAAACGTCGGGTGATAGAATGCCTTTGGCATAAATTCATCATAACGTCAAAGTGACACTTTAATAAATAATGTGATGCCAAGTGACGACATTAGCTGATGGTACTTGCTGTACTCAGGACGTTGCGAGGTTTGTTGGGCATACGTGCTGACGATAGCATGTGGTGTGATCAGCGCGATACTGTCGGGAATGCCAAATATTCTACAATCTCCCCACCACCACCGTTACCATCCAGTGATGCAAAGTACGCTCTACTGCCTCCCAGCTATTCCCATCCTCACCTTCTCCCTCCTTGGAACACCATGGAGAATTCAGTGTTCATGGGTGGCATTGGTGGTGGTGGTGGTATCAACTGCTATGCAAGGAGATGTCCACACTCCTTTGTGATTTCATCTAATCCCAGCACCTTGATGGATCTCACACGTCGTCTTAGCTGCTCTGTTTTCTGCCCTATCCCAGAGCAAAAGCAAGCTGAATTACCTCCTACAAAGCCCACAGTGAGTTTGCTTATGAATATTGCAGTAGATCCATATTTGTTGGCCTTTTAAAAGTGGACAGCAGGTTCATTGTCGATACATTTATGTACATAAATACTTGCTTTTCTGGAACAGCATAAAATCCATTTTCAAAGAGGGAATGAATGAGAGAAGCAAAATCTCTAGGCATTCATCCATAGTGCTATTGAGTTGCTGCCTATCATTACCATTTGGATTAAAGTCTCCAGGAAATTATAATTGCCCCTATTCTCGAGTTTAAATCTTTCCTAAAAAATATCGTCGCGATAGAAATGCATGCACAGTCACATTGGCGCCAAGTTCCCCAGTCCTTGTGACTCGTATGACTGTGCAAAACCACAATATATCTTCGCTTTTACTTCTACTTAATGAAAGACAAAAAAAAGATGGGACAAACCAATCTGACATTTCGAATTTGTGCGATTCTTCAACTACAGGAAGATTTAAACTTGATCGGCTCTTGGTGGAATAGAATCATAGAGGATTGGGTTTCGAGTTTTCCCCATAGTACAATTTTCCCGTCAAAAACACCCATAAAGTATATGCAGGCCGAGGTCTGTTAAACGACTGAATGTTAACTGCTTCTGCTTTTTAAGTCACACTCAAAGCATTCGAATTATTAAGGCCGTTATATGGTAGCACAGTGGAGTAATGCAAAGAATTAGTGCTCCGTTGGAAAACAACCACGATTAGCCGGCCAATGAGAGGACTCAGTAAGTCTTAGCGGACTATTCGTAGTTGGGCAAAAGGAAATGCTGCACTTTGCCTGACAGATTTTTAAAAATTTTATAAATGACAGTGCTTTGCTGCCATATAGAAGAAGATGAGGTGGCCATCGGAACTATAAAAGAGGAGAATAGTGAGATTTGCAATGGTGGCGAGATTACCAGCACCGCTGAAAATAGCAGTTGAAAATGGCTTTCAACTCCATCACATTCCAAGCGGCGTATTTAAGAAAGGATCATATATGTCAATGGATGCATTCCTTTCAATGCATGAATCTGCATTAATGATGACCCTCTTTTAATTTCTTGTGATTGGTTGAAATAAATGAAAACTATGCAGTCCTTCCTGACTTTCTCCACTCACTTCTACAACTATTTAAGGGTGCTTTGTACAACTGAGGAATAGTGTCTTTCTTCTGGAGGTTTAGGTCTTACAGGATTTGAAGAGCACTACTTTTGACAAGAAGGCTAGGAATTATGAAGGGAACCGCTCGTGTTTCTTAACTAACACTATCCGTTCCTATCCGCAGCCACTGCAGTTGCCTGAGGCAAACAGCTAACTATTCTCTCTCCGTGATGATAGAGAGGAGCTTATTGGTGATATTAGATTCCATGAATAGTGAAATTTTTAGTAGATCTGGACGAAAAAGGTGAAAAAACAGATATCAAAGGTAATTACTGGCTGCTGAAGAGGCAATTGTGGGATGAGGATAGGCATAACGATGAAAGAACAGTAAATGATGGAGAGAAAAGCAACTTCCAAGTAAGTGTCAAAGTAAGGCACTGGTGTGCAATGTTCCACATGTTTTTTTCGTCGAGCAACTGGGTAATCTGTATTAGGTCGATGGTGGTAACTATAGACACACCGAGCCTGAATAAACGGAAATTTTATACATTCCATAATTTGACAGGCGCAGTTACTATGCCAGTCGCGTCTCAATGCCGAGATGCAATTCTCATAGACCATTTGATGGTCTTGTGGACGAATTGCTTCCCTAAGAACACGTCCTATTTTCTCATGCTTACCAGTTCTGTCCTTGCAACCTGCAGCATGAACTAGTATTGAGTGATCAGATTATGCCTAGGAAAGACTTACCTATTTTTTATTGCTCATTCACATCATATTTGACAGAACAAATTTAAGTAGAATATAAGATGTGACCATAGCGAATCATTATCCATGTTACTTCTGTAAAGATGCGCATGTCTTTGTTGCATTCTGTGCAAACAAATCGAATCCTCCACCAAATATGCTTTATGGGATGTCTAGTCTACAAGGATTTTTGAAACTAATGGAGACGATGTACCTGGCAGTGGGCTACACCGTCAGTGGGCCTCAAAGGCTTAGTCTAAGTAAATTCAACTATAAAAATGTACATTATTAAGCATTAGTTTGAGCCTTGCCATAAGATCCGGTTGCCGCTGTTTAACAGACATTTTGAGCGGTCTCAACATTTTATCTTTCCCCAGACTAGCCCGAAACTTGTCTCCTTTAAAAAAACAAAATGACTCGGAGAATACACGCAAGGCATTACTGGCGCATTTTTGTATAGCATAGCAACAAGAACAAGGTGATAAAGTAGTCATTTAGCTACTTCAGCAATTTCGTATACCATTACTGTCTTGTAAGACTTGAGCTAATTTTCACTAATTTATGTGACGTAGGCCCAAAACTATTAGTAGTTCACAGAGGAGTCATTTGTAAAGACAATGTTTGATAGCTAGTGCAACAAGTCAGCTACCGACGAATGCTCAGTTGATAGTACGAGAAAATGGGCTCCCTACTACGGGTAGCATGCAATCTATGGCAGATTTAGTTGCCAAACGTCAGGGCTGAAGATGCAAAACTTACCTCCAGACTGTCAGCCAGTCAAGATTAACTCATCAAATAAACGGGTTCTTTGAAAATAAATAAATTTGAAACCTTGTCAACTGACTGGCGCGAAACATTTCTGCACTGGCAAAGAGCAGATCACTACAAACTCGGAAACCGTTTTCCTAAAAGCTTGTTATCATTAGCTGTACCTACGCTATACTCAATGATTTCACGTTGCTCCCCTTCAATCACAGCAGATGGCTTTCGAATAATTAATTCATAGCATAGTTTATAATTTGCCTAGAAATGAATGGGTTGGGTGGGTCACAAATGGACGGATTTATAAACATCGAGCTGGTGCCCTTACAACCTGACCGATTACCTAAGCTACTAACCTGTACAGGTCAGAAATCTGAGTTTACTTTCTGTGGAGATGGGGACCACACCCGCCTTCGCGTGCATTTACAGAGTCTCGAAAGCATTCAACAGACCGGTGATATGAGAAGGCTATCCTTGCAATATTTACGCTTCTTTTATCACATCTTACCGAAGCAAGAATGAGATGGCTGTGTGCAACAGTGAAGCAATGGGCTTTGGGCTTTCAAAATATAGGCCTAACATCACTTGATATCCGCACTTGAATTCTGCCTCAGCGTCGTATCTTGAGGATTGTATAGCCACAGCCGGGTGACGTTACGCTAATGTGGTGTTGTCGGCAAACACTTACTGCACAAATCGCACAATCCCTTGAGGATGAAAATCATGGAAACTCTTGAACAACTATAAAGTACCCATTTAAATGTGAGTACCCCATGGTCATTGTGAAAGAAGCCGAGGTAGGCAGTTACAGTAGGTAGTCAATTTAAATTTTATGTTTAATTGGTAGCAGATTTATTGGGCCGATCAGACTTATGAGGGTAGTTGATTAATAGGAATAAGCAATTATTGTCCCGTATTTTTCGATCAAAGGGAATGATACAGTAGTAAGTGGATCAGATGATATGTGCATTATCTTAAGACTTTAAATATAGTGGCGTTGATTTGGGAGGGTGTATGTCCTAATCGCAATTGTTTTGTAGGCACGGTAAGAAAAATAGGACACTGTAAAATCTAGTCCCATCCAGAAGTAAGGTTTATCACGTCACATGCCTCGATTTGCGGTAGAAAAGTTAACTCACTAGGTTGAACAATGCAAAAGCAAATTATCCTGCAGTCCTTAAGTATGGCTCTGCATGTGAGTCTGAATTTTCTCTACTTTCCTGTAGTCAAGATCTTGGTACTAATGTCTTTGTTATCTAAATGCCTGGGTAAGTAGGGGGACACGACGGATCCATAAGATACACGGCCATTTCACTCATGCTTACTAGTTGATCTGCATGACTGGCTGACATCAGCGCTTAGGACGCGTGTTTGCGTTACATCAGGAAATCAAGAAGGAGGAAGAAAACGTTAATGTATGTTAGCGGCGAAATGGATCTTCAAGCTACGTGCACATTTTTATACAGCTGAAAATGTCGAAAATGTTCTTAACTAACCTAGACCAAAGTTTTATCTAGCGACCAAAGGGTCGGGTCTTGTGTTTGTTAAAAAGATGTTAGAATTCATTCACGGGGAATGAATTGCATCAAGTGAAAGCAGTGATCACAGGGCTAGGACACTCTTTAGGCACCAATTAACATTGGGTTTCAATGGTTTGGAGCAAATTGCCTTTCTCATTATAGCATCTTCGCAAAGCATGATTTAGCTAATCTTCTTTAAGTCAAGGTTTGGCACTATAGGCGACCCTGGAGCACACTTTGAGGAATCGAGGGAGGAGAATTAATCAGTCGCTCAATCGCTTCGGAACGGTCGTATGCATGAATGAGAATAGACTGGCTGACTCGGACTCCCCAACTACCATATCAGTTCATTCACATCAATTTATAAGTCGGCTGCCCTGCTAAACTTTTGGGCTAGCAGTAGGTTTTTAGTTCAACCGTTTGGTGCTCCTTGATCTCAGCCGGCTGCAAGGTGTCTACCACCCATCCGTCGATTCTGGCGTTGGTGAAGACTTCCTTTATTATGAAGCAAGGAAAGTATATAAGGACAATTCAATCATTAAACAAACCACGTACCTGTAACGATTCCTTCAAAAAAATCAGGTACTGAATTTGTGTGTGAAAAATGAAGTAGTCAAGAACCGAGAAAGGAGTGTCCTTCAAATCAGAGCTCCACATGAAAAGCACTACAAGTTTAGGGGTTGTTCATGATTTCGAACAATTGGGTGATGTCAAAATTAAGTAGTGGTTAGGATGCATCCCTTCAAGATGTCTTCGAAATCTTCTACGAAAGTCTACAATTAATTTGCTTATTCGTGGCCAGTAGGCCGATGCGTCCAATCACCGAGAAATGTCAGTTATTAGAAGAAGCACATCTGGAGGATATGAAGGTCGGACTAGTGATAAGTCTTAAGCAACTTGTAGGCACTATCCATTACTAACATGCTAGGGTGACATTTATTCTCTACTGATAACATCAGATAGGCAATTTTGCATTTTCTCCTCATCTCAGATTTTATCAGAGGTGCCTTCCCAGTGGTATATTGCTACATAAGGGGATTTCAAAAAGACTACTGCTTTAAACGTGCGCACCACTGTAAGACATGGAAATCTCTCACAGGTTCATTATGGCGTCCTAAGACTTCCTTGAAGGCACAGGAGGACATAATGCATGAAAGGAATGCCCAAAATTCAGTAAACAGAGGGATCGGGCTGCTGACAATCAAAATCAGCAGCCAAAAAGCAAAGCATTAAAGTCACACTGCATTATAAAGATGGACTTATTTGCAATAGCTGCTTCCTACGCAAAGTCTATCATAAATTACGTGACTCACCTTCTGACCTATTCCAACAAAATAATTCATAGAGATTGATGTCCTTCTCTAGAACTATTAAATTAGAAAAATCCGAAAATGGGTCCTTCAGTGAGCTTCTTGAAATTGAGTTTATGCGCCCATTCCTGGGCTGTGATCGGTTGGCGCGTTTGCTCTCCAACCATAGGGTGGTTGTAGAGCAGACGTATCAGCCCATTAAAGAGATTTTTTTACTCAAGTTAAAGGACCAAAGGCTCAAAAGTAAATGCTCCGTAGTGGTAACTTGCAAATATCTAGACAGTCGAAGTGAGGGGGAAATTATTAACATAAAAACCGGAGAAATGTGGGAAAGTATTCTTAAAGTTAAAAAATATGAAATTTGCAAACGTGGCTCTTGCTAATTTTCCCACACTAAATTGACAGGTTTTAAAAGCATTACTCTCTGTTTATCAGTAGGCCTGCTGGACTTGTGGAAATGAGCTTGAGCTCTGAATAAATTCTTGCAGATAAGAAAATGCTTGCGACCGTATCTTGCTGCCTTTAATCAAGGCAGATACAGAGGCAATGGGGAGGCAATTGAGAAGCAGCCTATAAACGAATAATGATTTAGGAATTAATCTGTTAGCAGAAATTTTATCAGAAAAGCAGCTTGGCGATGGTACCTGATCGGATGGAGAGTGCATTGCTCAATCACGGGTCCTGAAATTTGGGTTAAATGAATTACTAGGATAAGTAGATTGAGAAAATTTATTCTTATCTGGGCGGACGGAATCATCAACATCAAAAGAGCCGGAATTGCTTTTCGTCAAGTGTTCCAGCACTGCAACATCAACATCGCACAAGCGCAATTAAGTTGACGAATACAAATGCTACATATGCTAATTTTTTGCTTAAATCTAAGTCTCAAGGGTCAAAAGGAATGCTTTTACTACTGTTGGGACACAACTTCTTCAGTGGGAATGCCATGTAAATGCTCCACCCATTAGAGAAAATAAATCTAAAAATGATATAGAAAGAAGCGGATCCTTTTGACAGGTGGACTTAAATCTAGCATAAACCACCTCCTTTTCTTAAAAATAATAAAGAATTGGGAATAAGGAAAACAAGACTTTTATATTCGCTCTTCTCTGTTTGCTTGATACGTATCGGTGAGAAGATACCAAGACGATGCGCGTTTCTACGGTCCAAGCCTTAGTTGTTAGCCCCATCCAGAGCTGATCTCCTAAGGGAATTATAATCGATGCAAATATACTAGGTAACGGTACTACTAGAGCTGCAATTATGCTACTTACTAACCTTGTCATGGTCCATCATAACCATAACAAGTGAAATAGATTTCGGAAGTGTTATGATAATGCTACATGTGATTCTCATAAATATAAAGGCGCGGCTGGATGTAACCGCCTAGGATTTTGTGCCATCGGTGCCATGGTCATCAGCGATCATTCCAGATGCATATTTTGCCGCGAGATGAAGGGAAGATATGCTTGCTAAACCTCCTGTTAATGCTCTGGTAAGAAAAGAAATGACTACAGTGAGGCACTACCAGCATAAGAATTTTGATCTCCAAGTTGATAATGAACATACTCTGGAAGTTGTAACTTACTTTAGTAAGAAAATCCAACTCCTTCGAGGAGAGTTATTTTAATGGTTAAACACTTTGTCATCTTCATATACAGTTGACAAGTTCGCGTCACGTCAAAAGCACGTCAAATATAGGAAGCCCAAATTAAAATAACGATCGTGAGATACGCGGGTTGGATGCATCGGTAATCCAAAGCAATTGTCACGTGCGCATGATCATCCCGAAATGCTTCCATATGTCACGTACCATTTAGCTCTAGTAAAGCGGATCGTAGGTGTCATGATGGAAAAACGATTATTTATTCACGAAGATTGGGGTCATTCTATGGGCTACAATTTCTCAACCGATCGACTTAAAGATGTTTTGGTGGACCCATTGGAGCACACAGACAGAGAAGGGTAGCATGTGGCATAGTTCCCAAACTATGAAATACTCATCAACTTAGCTTTGACTGGCTCAGAAAAGATGATTTAGCAAATGATATTTCCTTCTCCTCTGCTGCTATGGAAACTCACATTAATTTCTAGGTTGTAACTTTGGCGGTATGCACATAACAGGACGGTAAACACTGGTTAGGTCTTGTAGCACACGAAGAGTTAACACAAATGTTTGTTTTGCTTTATTTAAGGTTGTCAAAAATTAGCCAAGTTCTTACAGAATTGAAGCATTATTGATGTAGCTTTTGAATTCAGAATTCGCCAATTCGCTTATCGAGTCTCCTTCCGACTCTAGCAGGATATGCCAATGCCCAGTAGCGGTAGGCTCCCCATGAAACGAATTTGCATCTTTGTCCTGCGGAAGTTATTTCTTATGGAGAGAAGTAACAGTTATTACTTGATTCTCACTATTTTTTTACCGGGAGATAAGCACTATTAAGGAGAAAAGGCAAAAGAAATGCATTCTACGGCAAGTGGGGCCTCATTGCACCTTTGGAAGAGTATTCTCTTGACTGTGCTGCAAGAAGTGGAGGTGAAGAGGTTACTTTTGTCAAAGTCCAGCATGTCTTGTAGGTCGATCCTGGAATTGAACCATCAGATATCAGTGACAGAAAAAGTCCGTTTGAACCGTGAGACATAATTCATAAGTTTCTGTAAGAGACTCTTAAAACAGTGTGGGAATGGGTCACATTGGTCAGCAGTAAAGTAAAAGCTTCAAGGCATCATTTGTTGACGATGCTGGTTGTGAACCGCAGAGCTAGGTCCTCTGGACAACCATTCGACCTCTAACAGAAGTAGATACACCTCTCGCCCTCTAAGTTGCCCTACTCCCTAACTTTATACAGCTCGTGTTTCCAACTTCAATTGAACGGATCCCCTTGGAGGGTAGATATCCAAGTTACCTGTTGTAATCGAGGTTACAAACAAAAGATTTGCGTTTAAGAATTCCATCATCCTAGAAACTACCGCATTAACCGCTTTCGTATTTCGCAAGCGATGTGCGTAGAAACTTATGTCTTTTAACCTCCTGGGCCAAAGAAAATGCAGGGAGAGTGCAGCTAACTTCATGGGCATAAAGGGAACATCTATGACGTAAGTATAGCCTCGTTCTTCAAGACTCTCGTTATTCCATTTTTGCACCAGTAGCATTTTTCGCATCCCGCCATTCATGCTAACTATCTTTCTGTCCTCCTATGAGTTCACAAAAGTCTCTCTTCCGCATCATTTTAGCTTTGTGCCCCATCAGCAATCTTCGTTCGATTTGCTATTTGAACCCAAAACAGTGCATGCTTTAGTAAGACATTCTCAAATAGGAGCCACCGCGATTTCCCCTGTGTGAATTCAACGCACAATTTTGCAGAAATCGCTCAAATTGTTGCCGCAATGATCGACTATCTGAAACTCCTCAAAATGGTCGGTAATCCCTATTTTGTTATTGGTCGGATATCGAAAAACCGTCTCCGTGCCCCCTTACATGGCGACCTTATTTACCACAGACTGTCAAGGTCCGAAGACGGTAGCTTCGTGGCCAGCTTAGGACGCAGTTGAGGTGGTTCGATGATACGGGATGAGTGGTGATGAAAGCTGGAGGTTGGAGGTACGTTTCTTTACATGTTACACTTCGCTATCCCTTAGTTCAGTCCTCAGTGTGCTCTATCTACTCTTTCCATGGCTACATACCACTTGTAAAACCTTAACGTACACACCTTTTGGCTCTGCCCAGACAGCATCAAACGAGGTTACTTCAATTGTCCCGGTTAAAAGAAGTCCCGATTTTGTGCCATCCGATGTGCTTTACGAGGATGGAGTAGATTAACTGCAAGTAGTGATCTATTTAGACATCTTTATTAATACAGATTTTACTCCATTTAGGTATCTCTTTCCTATCCTTATGTCAAATGCTGCCATTACACAGGATTTAGGCCATCACACAGATTAGAAGTATCTTTTTATTAAATGCGTAGCTGAGTCGTGAGCTGCCCACGGCTGTTGATGCCATTAGGTCGCAAAAATCTCCGTCAATAAAAATTCCTACCAAATTTTTAAGGAGCCATATAAACCAAATGGAGGGCCAGTAGAGGACAGTGAAAGCATAGACTTTCGGCTGTACGATATGTGGGACAGAGCGCAGTTTTCGCCATCACCGCAATCCTACACAACGTCCGTTGTGGAGGTAGGTTTAAGGCAATGGAACCCTACAAACGATTGTTATAAACTCTATCACTGCATTTTTCTTTCTACTTAAAATGTTTCATTGATGGATCTTGAGGTTTCATTGCTTGTTAGAATTGTCCTTTATTGGAATGCACTGTATCAGTGCACTAGATCCGATAATTTGCAGACAAAAGTTGCAATTATTTCTGTTTGGTTCCTCCAATTCATTTGACTTTGACTTTATCCCTTTTTGTGCTTCCTCAAATCCAAATTCGTCAACAAAGGAGACAGACAGTCCGACAAAGGAACACAAGCAAATCCTTCACCTTGGTGGTACAAACACCGGCATAGCAGTTCAGTACGAAACGCTGGATGTTCCTATAACAGACGTCAATTGTGGTGAATTACACGGCGTTTCAGGCCTTCAAGACGATCCCATGCAAGACGTCCAGCGTGGTGAGTTAAGGTGTACTTCAGGGCTCCAGGATGGACCATCAGGGAACACTGTGACTGTCAATCATTACAGTGAAGTACAAAGTAGTCTAGAATTTTGGGCCCCGCTTCAGGAAATTGAGGTGAATTCCTTTTATCATTCTACATAAATTTTTTGAACTTCAGCACTGACAAAGAACTATTTTATTGCAGTTGGTCAAATGTTCTCAGCATTACTCCTCCTCCTACATAAATTCATTTAATATTTAGTATTGTTAAACGAAGCAAATCCTTTTGCAACTGTCAAAGTGTTTTTCAGTATCGCTCCAAAGGGCAGATTTTGTCTGCTAATAAGAGGCCATGTTAACAACTTGCTAGTTTACCACTCTTTAAGTAGTGTAGAGCTCGCATGATGTTCCTTCGTAAAAGTGGATGCTTGAGGCTTCCCTCATTTCAAAGCGAATGTCCCCATTATATGCAGAATTACTCTTTAATCCAAGTCTCACCAGAACCCTCCTTAACATTATTCTGTAGGAGCTAGTTGAACAGAACACAAGTTGCCCAGGCAGCATACCTCCCACCGTTCTACTGCCTCAGAGCAGTTCCACGACTGTGCCCACAGGAGGGCTAAATGGAGGGCATAACACAGTACCAAGTAGTACCATGCAGATATTGTCTGGTAATAATGTGTTGTCAGTTTGAATGCTTCAACTGTTTATGCACTGGACACTGCTTCATCATTAATTCTCTTCTGTGGAAAGGGGTTTTCACCATCCTTAGGGTGAACATGGTTGTGTCGTGCATTCCATAGGGCCTAAGCTAAATACAGGCAATTGGGAGGAAAGGCAATCCCTTCTCCTTCTTCTCCCCAGACCAACTTCTCGAACCATCGGCAATAATGCAGGCACAGGGGCACAGACTACAGGTGAGAGGAAATATTTTGGATATTTTATTCTTAACGGAGTGCATTGCATTTCGAAATATGCCCCCAAATAATCACCGTAACTCTCTACTCGCAGCTCTTACAACTAGCAGACGAACAAGGATGCACTATAAGGACTGGCAGATTGACATTTTGAATAGGGAATACGAGAGGGACCGCAAACCACATATTTCGGTATATAAGCGTATCGCCAATGAAATCAACGTGCCGGTAAAATGCGTGCGGATCTGGTTCAAAAATCGCCGTGCCAAAGAAAGTGCGGCACTGTGAAACGGGCAAAAGGACGTTCTTAATAAACACTGTAAAATACAGAATTTCCGAAAACTAAAAATGTAGAAAGTGATAAATGTCTGCTTCGGCGCATTGTACGTCTTTTGGTCATTTAAAGGTGGACTCTCTGTTCCCTGAACGTTGCAAGTACCCTTTTAGTTGTGGATGAAATAACAACGAAGATGAAGTATTCATTACATAGATGTGTTGCAGGCAGTAGGCAGTTGAATATGAAGATCAGATTACCATACCCTGCTACGTTTGATCCTTGCTTTTCTCACGTATTTGCATCTCCAGTGAAAGATCTCCTGCATAGTAATTGTGAAAGCCCCATGGACTGGAAAACAGTCAGTCTGTGTGAAGAAGAGAATTGAAATTACTGAGTAGTACAAGTAAATTCAGACTTGTATTTTGATGCAGATTGCAGCCAACAGTCTCGCTACAGTGTCTAGTCTTGTTACTTAAACACTTGTGGGACAAAACACCGATGACAAAGCAAACGTTTGGCTTGCCTTTCATTTCGACCTCGCTAACGACACTGCATGCCCATTGCATTAAAGCGAGCTAAATTCTGCCAAAACTCAATTGTATTTAAGCATTTTGTTCTTCGATGTGCTTCCAAGTTGCCGTGGCAATGGTCTGCTAACTGACCAAAGCCAGAGTTTGTATTCCCCACCAATATTACCACACATCACTGATTTTATTTAACTGGGCTGCTATAGTAGTTTACTATTACAAACTCGAAGGCAGTACCGCATAGTTGAATCGTCTCCTAATTTCCCTTGTGATTGCAGCCAGCCTTGTGTCTCCTTCCTTCCAAATGTATAGCCACTGTCCATTACAGGGTGCGTTGGAATGGATGGTTGTGAGGTAGAATTGCAATGTCTCTAACTGCATACTTAAGTAGCGGATTTTTACACCTTGTATGGTGTTCGCTTCTACTGGGGAGTGTGGCCTTGTAACAACGTTTTTGGTCGTCTAGCCAATCAATTTGCCACCAAATCGAACATCTTCGGTCTCCAGCCCTCCTCCTTTCAGGCACTACTTATTATGGTCTAAGAAAAGACGCTGAACTGGCGGCTTCATTATGAAGGCACAGTGTACATGCATGACACTAGGAAGTTTGCATGCATGGATTGTGGATCAACGACTTTGCTTTAAAGTCAAGGGAATTTAAGGCCCGGGACGAGAATATGTGTTATGGATGGCTATGGCCTAAATGAAAATTGCGTTTTGGCTTTTAGAGGCTTTCATTGAGATTCAGCTCTCCAAACATCCTAAAGCACTCCTCAATTTGTTCTCATTATAACAACAAGGGGATTGAATTGCTTGCCTAGTCGGCCACCGAACCAACTCTCTTTCCATTCCCAATTCTCCCCATCCCTCCAAACGCAGTCTCATTCTTAATGGTGGATGCTGACAGTCAAAGTCAAATGTGGCGACCAGCATAACTAAGAATAGGTTGGGGTGAGATGCCATCCACTTGGCCTTTTTTATAAGCCTTCATTTGACATTCCTAACATATTTCCTAAGGAGAACTTTAAACGCAAAAGAATGCGTATTGGGTTTATGGAACAGCACCGTAAAGTCAGGTAAGCGTTTCAAAGGTCCTCTGAACTCTTCCTGTACTTGGCTGTGTTCCCGTTGACACACCTCCTGCCTGCCACAGATTTGGGCGGGTCAACACAAAATTGCTTATTTTTCTTTACTGCAGCCTACTCTTCGAGGAGGGAGCTGATAACCTTCCATTTTTTAGAATCACGTCCACTTTTGTGATAAAGTGCCTTACAACGCTAAAGTTACAACACACAAGTTTGTATGAGGAACTATTGCAACCGTGGCGGCTGTACTAGTTCCTCACTCACTTCTATTACCAGCTGCTCGAGGCTTTGTCTGTGAGACTTGTATCATTTAGGAAGACTGTCATGTACATGAAATAGGAAACGATGAAGCATTGGCAACTCAACACGGATTACTGATGCGAGAGAATAAAGCGTAATGCTACAATTTGGGTCAAAAAGCGTGGACAGATCTCGTGCTCTTTCGGCAAGCAGGAGATTATCTAATGCGCTGGATGTTGTTGTTGCTTTAATTGTGAAAATGCTAACTTACCAAACGTTTTATCGCTTTTCCAAATAATGGTATAGGATCACTTATACAAATCATGAAGTGGGCTTCCTTGCAAAGTTTTTAATTTGCCAGTCTATTTTGTCACCCTTGTGCGATAAGGGGATCGCGTTTGCGTGCTTTATGATTCAGACCTGAGAACAATGCACTGTCTGCTTTCAGTTTACTATGGCGCATGCAATTCAAGAAGAAAAAATGAAGTGTTAAACCCCTGAATGTGCTCTTCATAATAAAACAAATGAAGCTGATGTGAGTTTAAGCGTGTCTTTAGATGCGCACAGTTGACACTCATGCATGTGGACAGGATACGAAAAGAATAAGGGAAAACACCACATAAAATGTCTCATGCCTTTTAGCTGAATGCAATCGCATTGAGTTTAATGATGAGAGAGGACTTCCTTTAACAGGAGCGCGTCCGGACTCACTTATCTGTCTCTCACTATCCTAGTACTTCTTTAACTCATTGAAAACCTAGATCTGGGGCAAAATTTGTCACTTACGGACCGCAAACCGCATTCAGAGATTGCCTGAAAGTGTATATAAAATTTGGTTTTAGTAAAAAGCAGCAAAGTAACAATGCTAGAAACTTCGCCATTTACATGTGTCACTGCAATCTTCAAAATGACTTGATTGTGGCCACAAAATGGCCAAATTTGTCGCGAAATTAAGGGGGAAAATGGTAAGGAAAAGCTGATGATCACACAGTCCCAGTAGAGACATCATCAAGGCTTTAGGTCAGAGCTACGTAGTACGTGACAACACAGGATCTGGAGACTGACGTGTGCGATACTAGCTTTTCATCTTCGCAGTCCGATTGTTAAACAAAAGAGCGTGACATTGCCTCTGTGTCAGCATGGCTACACAAATGTCCGCTAAACAACAGATTTCGACACGATAGCGGAACGAATGACCAAGGAACTGCGATTGCCGAATTTCAAGGAGAATGTGACATTGACAGCTAGTAATGGAAACGGTGCTGCCAGAATAAGACTTATTTGTGGGAACTTTGGAAAATACGCATCCATACGTCTTGGATAGTTAGAAGTCAAGTATGACCAGTGTCAAGAGTATGCTTAGAAAGGTTGTTAATTCGTGGAAAGTGCTGTTTTCAACATAGGGGAAGCAACTACCTCAGCTGGATCACCAAAATCCAGACGGGTGAAAATTAAGATCATGACTACGCCTCCATCTTATTCATCTCCTGCTTTAGGTAAAATCTGAACATTAATGTGACACAGAGGCTGCTGCCTCATTTCTAATGTTAATAAAAATGATGGCGGTAACTTTGAAAAGGAGTTTTAAAAGTCCTTGCTTGGCAGAGGATAAGGTGGAAGACACTCAATTTGTGATTGAACTGTGCTTCTATTTTAGCCTTAGTAAGTGCTGGTAATGGAGAGCGATGACCTTCACTGCATTGACAATTAGTCGTGACAGCACGGTGGTACTACTTCCATGAAAAGATGCAATAAGTGCTTCCAAGTGGTGATGGGTAGCAATAGGCTTAGTTGAGGGAAGAATTATTAATATCTGGACTGCTCTTCCACTTCCATACATCACTTTTATTGTAATTTAGTAATCGTTGAGGTTGTTACGTTCCTGCCTGTGTGAATTCCTTTACTGCGCCTTCAATGCCGATCTTTCCATCTACACTGGCAAGAATTAAGTAAACGTCCTATTTACGTAAGAAAAGTTTTTTACTGAAGTGTTTTGCCTCTTTTTGCACAATGAGAGGCTTTTCATTCAAAGCATCTAGTTCAAAAGCCAACTCTAATTACCAGCCTACTGCAGTGGTGTCAGTCTTGTGCGTTTGCGGATAGACCGGATCCCAAAGATTCGCCACTCTTATCTGGTAATTAAAGAAACAACCATACCAACAGCAACTAGGGAAGATTTTTTATGATTTACATGAACTACCGTATACTACCTGCATTTTCAAGCCTTCTCAATATCATCTAC
This sequence comes from Taenia solium, assembly GCA_001870725.1. NCBI lineage: Eukaryota > Metazoa > Platyhelminthes > Cestoda > Cyclophyllidea > Taeniidae > Taenia > Taenia solium. The sequence continues at coordinate 9,230 of MIEF01008292.1, read as the reverse complement.
ATTCTTTTTAATTAAGAAGTCAGTGAGATGAAAGCCGAAGTCAAACGCAGTCGAGGACTGATCCAGTCATATCTTACCGGTCACCTTCTATCGGTCCACCCCCTGCTTAACTCTACATGGAGAATAGTTTAAAGAGTACCTCGGACCTCAAGTGTGCCTGCCTCTCAAACGCGATATGTCTTTACCGATTTGGAGAAGACAGCAGGAATTTAGGTCTTCTACTTGTATCTACATCTCCTTCCCATAGTGCTGTAATACTTCAACTCAATCAACAGCATCGTGACCTTCTATTTTTACTCGTGTAGGTAACGGGAATGCTTTCGCACCAAACGCAGCACCCTCCAACCCTGATTGTGTTTAAGCCCGAAGCTGGAAGTACTCATGACATTGCCTCAAGGGCACGGAACAGAGGTATGTATTCCTCGTCTACTCTCAAAGACACGCCAGCTAGCTTGGTATAGTTGTGCTGCGATTCATATAGACTTATAGTGGTCTTGCTGGGATGAAGTGATTAAACTTTTACAGCTTTATATTTAGACCCTATCAAGTCCAACAAATTTTTGAGATAGGGATTTCACCGACTCTCTGTTAAACCTTTTCTCTAATTACGTTCGGATCGAGTCCCTCGGAATGTGAGTTGCTGTAGTCAGCAGACACCACGGATGCGTGTGTGTGTTAATAAGAGTTATTTATTGAGATGAGAATCTCTTTCATTAGTCCCTCCACGCTACACAATTAGGAGGGTACTATGATGGGGTACTAGACCTGTCTGTCGATCCTGCTAATACAACCAAGACCTTTCCTCGGGTGTACTAAAATTCCAAAGCTAAATTTATTGACCAGTCTTTAAAATTGGCTCAGCATCGCCTCATAACTGACTAGGCGATTTTGTTAAGGATGGATATCATAGGATAGGCTGGAGACTGTTTCGTCGTCGGTAAAAGGAGGGGTAACATCTAATTCAAGAAATATATGCAAGTCTTCCTTCCCCGAGGTTATCGTGTGGTCGTAGGAATGAGTATAACGAGGGCTCTGGTGAGCAAAGGAGCACCATAACGCAATAAAATGAATCAAAGGCTTGGATTTAACCGCAGTTTGAGATTAAAAATGTTAGAGTTTTGTTGAATTAAGAAGTACCTTAAATGAGGGTTGATTGTGTCAAATTTTCTGACTGTTTATTTCTACGTCGATCATAATGATACCACTAATGCCTCTATTTATCATTCTACCTATCCTAAATCGCAACCCAACTAAGACAAAGTCCATATTTTCACGACATTTGGCCCAATCCAATCTCTTTCCTACACAGGAAAAGTGACTAAATCATAACTATTGGGCCTAGCAATTGAAACTTGCTTGTTGTTGAATAATGAAGGCTAAAAGGGACGTCCAGTCAGTACCTGATTCTTTTACACAGATGCTACTCTTACGGCTTCAATAGAAGCGGTAAGTTAAGTGGGATGCCCTATTTCGAGATATAATCCACATCGCCTCATTAAAATTTACACAATGTTTTATAATTCACTTTAGCCCAAGGTTCACTCAGCTCCAAGCGGAAAAGTTACACAACTGAAGAACTGCAGGTGTTGGAGGAAGTATTTGCAGTAACACCATGTATCCCGACTTAGACACGTGTGATGAGCTCGCAAATCGACATGGTGTCGAAAGATGGAGAATTCGGGTGGGGCCTAAAAACCGCCTATCCAAACATCGAAACTGAAGTTAATGTAGTTGGAGCGAACAAAACGGGTAGAGATTGCCAACGAAGCCTCGGGATCGGCTCCATTAATGTCAGCTATGTGGAATTGGAGCTTGATAACAGACCTTATCATACTCGTTGAGAGACACTTTCTATTTGACAATAAAGTGGAATTTAACAAGGACAATAGACTAGCAAATTTAACCATAAGATTTCTGTTCTTTTCCATCCTCTTTTTATAAAATCACGTTATCTTGCCCAAAAAAGTGTAAATTAATCTTGTTAGATTCCAGCTGACGTGAATTTTCGGCCGATTCGATGCTGAAGATTCTTACAAACGCATACTAAGTGCACATCTGCAACGGAAGGAGCCATTTTTACATTTGTAGATTTAGAAACTCATCAAATGGGAGCTACTAACCATAACTTTAGCTATTATTAGTTAAATTAGGTCGCTCTGAATATGGCTGGGTAGGATTGTGATTAAAGGTCGTAAACTTTATAGCTTAGAAGTCTGTGGAATAGTCCTCGTTCCAATAAGAAGGCAGTCTTCTTCTTCGCCTTGTATAATATCCTGTGCACAACGGTCGTAGTTGCTTACTTTTCAGACATGATGAATGGATGGCTAACTTCTAAGAACTCCATTTTCAACTACTGCTATAATTTAGTTTCGCCGTCTATTAATTACAATACTTTTGTTGCTTTAAGAGCCAAGCCATCACTCATGTAAAATCTTTCATAACTTAGGTGATTTTGAACTCAGCATTACCTATTTCACTCACCATAAACTCTCTATTGGGGGTGCTAGACCTCCATAAAACTTAAGTAGACACAATGCGATGGCAAAATTTGCATTGTTGACGTATGAAAGAACTTAGAGGCTTCGGGCAGGGCTTGAAGACCGTGTCGCTTACTAAGAGTACAAGAACAGAGCCCTAAATGTTCACCAAACCAAAATGAGGTGAAACGAATAAATGTGCCTATGAATGATTTAAATGAGCAATAAAGCACAACGTTATGAAGTGCTTTTGGGACTCACTTAAGTAGTAATGACCTGCAGTAGTAGAATTGAGCATATATAAATGACTTAGGGAAAAGCTGGAGGCCTCCAATGTCCGTGAACGTCGCAGACTTAAAGTAGTCAAATATGCATTTCAACAGTTTGTCTAACGGCAACATATTGAAAGTTATACGGCAATTGGTAGGATGTTTTAGTAAATATTTCTCCGTCTACGAACACGAAAGAGAGGCAGCCAACTGGATACAAATCGAGAGAGAATAGGCTCACTGTAGGGTGGAGAGGTTCATGCTGTCACTTAGTAAAGCTTTTACCAGAGGAAATAGTGGAAACGACTTTTAAGGAAGTCGCAAGTGGGAGTTTACCAGCTTGCTGGCACTGTAGACGATCAGGACACAAGTTGATAAAGCTCCTGTTTCTTATTTACTTTGACCCTCTTTAAACCATAATCTGTGCATTTGGTTACCCCATCCATACACGAGCACAGAAAAAGATATAGGTTCCATGAAATATTCGTTGAAGAATGTGGGAGGTTTTACAGCAATTATAACTTTCTGCTTTCGGACCAGGGGAATGGCCTCAATTTTGAATCAGAATGGTGCGCTTGTAATGTTCCTAAGTCCTACATGTTCAATAATGGTAACTATGAAGCCAATTTGGTGAGCCACACGGTTCATTAAGCAGCCATTACTACCGAGCCATCTTTCAGTTAGTGTTTTAAAGTTATCACATCAGCCAAGTTTCAAATCCGTTGCATTAAATGTTATGTAATGATATTTACTGCGTATGGTTAAGGCGGAGGGATGGATTGGTGATGGTAAATAAGACATATGCAAAGATATTATGTGTTTCGGGTTCCTCGTTGTTTCCTTCATCAAGTCTGATGCTTCGTTTTTGCGGAAAAGTGCCAGTTAATATAAAGAAGTTGAAGTTTGTGATGGGTCTTCGAACCCACAGTTGAGCGGAGATACTACTTATGAGCATTTACTTAAGTAGAATACATACGGGTACTCGAATAGGGAATGGAATGCTAATACTCCTCTAGATGATAGCGAAGCGGTGTAGTATTCGAGGTATTTACCTGGACTTTTATTAACTGGTCACTGTTTGCGATGCAGCCCAAATGAGGACTTAAGCTTTTATGATTGATAGGACAAAATTGTCATGAACGAACAGATTACTTTCCAAGACCTTTGTTATTTAAGACGCTTTTGTTCTTTGGGCTTGAAAAGCCTTTATTTAATGCTTGCTTTGAGTCCCTGTGTGACATTCTCCTCTCCTGACTATATGAATGCACTTCAAATGATCTTCTAATTGACCTAAAACTTGTTCCACACGAAATTATTTGAATTTTCCCTTTCGAAACTAATATTTTTATATTTTTACATCACTAATAACTTAAATATCTTAGCTACAATTCTTGCTCTAATGTCTGCCGTAGGAATAGAGCCATGTGCGAACACTTCCTGTACAAATCTGCAGTTGTACCACAGTAGCATGGATTATAGAACGCAGATAAATGCAACCTCTTCCAGCAAACTTTGGTCTCGAGCACAAATGTCATGGTAAAGAGGCCCACGAGTCATTCCCTTTCGAAGGTGAAATAGTGTGTGCCCTCGAACTGTATAGTGTCCCCAGCTGTGTATTTTTATAAACTAACTGTTGAATGCAAGTCAGTTGTCGCCACAAGACGATCAGTCTGCAATTAGCCGTTTGTCTGTGTTCAAATACAGCTTAATTGCCCACTTCAATTGCAAAAGAACTGTCTCAAAACTCACGGCACTCTTTTAAAGCAATGACCCGATTGTGATCCTTGCTTAATCATTTCCATTTTTGGAAAACCTTTATCAAAACGTTTAATAACTAGTCTTCAGATGATGCGATCCATTAGCGAATGAATAATTTTATATGAATAGTTAAAGCAGTGGTAGCCTACCCCTGTGCGATCGACCATTCACTGAATGGGGGTGACATAACTGTGGGGAATTATTTAGTTGAGCCCAACTAAGCAGAGACTGCGGACTGTTAAACATAGTCGGCGCCCCTACAACAGCCAGTCTTAGGTCTGTTATCCTGTGAAAGTGTCCTCGTGTAGTTTTGTTTGATTTTATCCTGTATAAAAGGTAAGGCTCTCATCCATATCGTTGCTTCATTGCCGCTTGGAGATGCATGTTTGGTAGTACGTAGCGTGCAAGTGGAGCAGGAAACCTTCGGGAGGGAAGCTTCATCATTGAAGCTCTTAGCGAGCAAGACAAATTTCATTAATCACTTTTATGGTATTAAAGGCTTGATCGCCCAATAAAGACCTCCTTCGACATTTCTTCACCTTACTTCTTATCCTTGTGTTATTTTGTAACGTGCTGTGAAGTGCCGAGCATATCGTAACTCATTTGCAAACAGAACTACTTAAACATTTCTAGTAATGCATAGCAGGAATGCTCATCTCGACAATCAGCACACAAGTCCACCACAGTTCCCTTAACTGAGAGAAAAATGTAGAGTTGCAAGCAGCATTCACCCCTGAACGCTTCCACTTTGGCATACAAAATTGTAGCCCTGTCTGCACTGTAGTAAAACGTGACATTATTTATTCCTTAGAAGTCCCCTCTCTTAAGGCCTGATTCTTCTTACTCTCCATCAGCACACGTAGTCGGTTTGAACTGTACAATTTATTAGTAGAATACCAAGACCATTAAAAATACTTCACTAGAAATAGGCGCACGAGCACAACCCCTGAAGCGCCTTTGGACCTCAGTCGGCAGTCTCGCAGCATTAGTCGCATTCCTATCTTCAAACACTTGAGGTGAAGGGTAGGCAAGTTAACAGGATTCTAGTCCGGATTTGAGCAAGCACAACGACGAAGCCACACGACTTAATAGTCCATCTGCTGGAGTCGCATTTGCATCGACTGCGTAAAAGACAGCCACCCAGCCATCTTTGTGAACCTCTCTGAACTTTAGCCGGTTTCTCCACAATGCGCTTACGCGCAGAGAACACGGACCTCTCACCATGAGTATGTTCAAGCCGCTCTCATCTATGTTTATTCTAAGCTTAGGCTCACCTAATTCGGCCCAAACCTCCTCCATTTATCGTACTTCTCAATCACATCGCTGCGGCGAGGTAATGCACGAATGAGAAACAAAAAATCTATTTATCAACACATAGTCTCCGATTCTAAATACTCTGAGCCGCCTTTATGCCATATCACTTCCCGTTTGACACAGTGAGGCATCAGTCAGTGTGGGAAAAAGGACATTCGGATAAATTCATTGCTCACTACTACACCGCTATTGTTTCTTACTTAAGCCATTGTGCCCAACCTCCAGTGATTTATCCTAGAACACCAAAGCTGCCTTATTCAGACCATGCTAGCGTTTGCGGAGGCAAAGGAAGATGTCAAGTCACAGGCACCTAAACAGGCACGCACAAATGCCGAGCAACAGCAACAACATAAGCGGTATACCATTTGAGTAAGAATGATCAGTCGGTCCCTCGGTACAGGCCAGAGACGTGCATTACCAAGCTACTTTAGCTTGACCCTTCCCGACCTCAGGGAACATATGAAATCCAAATCTATGCCATGTCCGTTTGCATGCAAGAACACAGATCTACTGGTTGAGTGGAGCTTAATCCCAACGCTGTTGATGTGAATGCTGCAAATAAAGCAAACCAAGTTGCGGAGCTTTTAAATGGCCACTTTTTGCCTTTTAAATGCATTGGTAGCCGTTAGATGAGAGCAGGACGGCAGAATGTCTAATTGGGTAAGCTCTTTAATCTCACCAATTTCGGAGATCAACCTGGTGGCAGTGCATAGCACTCCTGCCATCTTGGCTTATGGTAACAGAGAACTTGGCATTTAATTAATCTTCGTGATGCACATAGCCTGTACGCCAGTCACCTATCATAGCACCTTTGTGCAAAAGGGCTACCAAGAGCTATTTCTCTAGGTCTAGCCCTTCATTTAGGAACGTATTCTGTCCTCGATTATAGACTTTGTGCCCACCATTCACGCACTCTCTTCCATTCTCAGCAAATATCTGCCGCCTGAAATGTTCGGTGCTTTATTGTAAAAAATAGTTAAAGAGGATGTGTTTTCTGCATGACATGGACAGCTAAATCGCTTTGATATATTCGTGGACCGAAGAATGCCCACCGCTAAATATCCTCTTTAACATTGAAGAGGACCTAGGCCTTTGCTAAAATACTGTAATTACTCAAATGTCAACCTTTCCATTCGGCTAACATGTTCGGGGATGGAACTAGGCCTGAGTAGGATAGTAGATGGTAAAGAACACAAATAGCCGTTACGCATCGGAGAGGTGAAGACCTGACGAGATGAACCTTAGGTTTTTGCTATAATGGACGAACGAAGTCTACTTTTGGAGACAGGGAGCTCTAAAACAGGATGTGAAGAAGGGGAACCGCAGATAAGTTGCACTAGTTAATGACGCTTGGAATGTTTAGAGTGCATCTAAACCTAATTCCATCTTCCCCAGTTTGGAAAAGTGTTCGTTTCCTTTAAAATAATCGGTAGAATCAAGCCATCATCTAGAGGCAGCCCCAGGCCATATTGAATGGTAATATCTGTAGTTGATTTGTTTTACCTAGTATATCATTATTACCGCTCTCGAGCGCCCATCTCACTAGATCTCACTTCACTACCCTACAGTTCTACAAATCACCTCGAGGACAAATGAGCCTCTTAGTAGCATTAAATGACTGTTTTACTACCTGCGTGTGCCGCCACATAACCAGTGCCCAGTCAGTCCAACAGTCACATGCATAAGACACAGAGATCAGTTCGCTGCTCACGCATTGTCATCTAGTAGTAATTGGGCTTAGAAGTTTCCCACCTAATAATTATCTCCTTTTATAAAATTACGCGTGGTAAAAAGAACAATAGGAGTTTTATAGGGCAGGTCGGCTGTGTTGCCCACCCACTTCACTACAGCACATCTAAAGTGACAAACAAGACAGCGCGACAAACCCAAATTGTGCATTATTGTAAGGGTGATTTGTGCACACTCATTGCTCTAAGCGGAGTTCTTTGATTGTCACAATGGCTCACTCGTTGATCCTGATCCTGCCTTCAAGTACACAGGCATAGACTAAGGACGATGAGAAATACTAGCATTCTGAAATGTGACATTAGATAATAAGAATTACAGCGAGCGATAGAAGTCACGCCATGTGCGGTAGACCCTTTTGTTGTAAAGACCCATAGCAAGAATCCTTGGGAGGCATTGTCGCAGTTTCTCACAGAAATCAATAAAGAAATCGTGGTGTTCTCTGGGCGAGAATACCATCTTTGTGGTAAATTGGTGTTCTTCCATTATGCGTGGTATATGTTCACAGAAGAAGGCGAACCATCCGATGCAGAGATTTTGATGTTCATGCGATAGTCGCTTGAATGAGGTGGGGTTTTGGAGAATGTCCTGAATAAAATTCACCCCATCGACCATGCTCAGTAGAAGCCAATTTTTAAGAATATCATTAGTGAATGGATCTGGTGGGTGCAAGATGGTCCGTAGAAGATCGTCAACAGTGTGTAGAGTAGAAAACGGATCAAAATCCAACACCGTCGGCTCGTTTGTGCGCGATATGGTAGATGTCAACTGGCTTATTTCTTCCGTGCACGTGCCCCCAACTGTGGCAACAAAATAATTAATTTCAAATGTTTTTGCTTTGCTTGATTGGTTAGCAAATGATAGATAGTTCAGGTGTTAATTGATGTCAATGCACAAAGCCTATTCTCAAGAATCTGCAATCAAACTAGAACACGCCGACAACTTTCCTGTGGCATTTAGGAGGGAAATGGATCCCCTTTCGGTAAAATTTTAGGCAACGTCACTATCCGTGCTGTCGAAATCAAAAAAGCTTTGCATTTCATGTTAAAATGAGGGTTAGGAAAGTGAGTGAACAGTCGAGGGATTGTAAGCTACCGTCCGATAAAAGTCGACCTGACAAACAACATCTCAGACATTTGGCTATTACATTTGTTATGCGATCTGGAAAAGGAGCATAGTTGCCTAGGTCTACGGGATATTCTCGAAGGTTGTGCAAGACGATAAAATCAAGCATCCTTTGACAACCCATTGGCTGCACAGCCTATGGTGAGAGTAAGGGAATGGAGACACTTGTATATTTCAGTGCTACTGGAGCCATCAGTAAAATCCTTACCGACTCTCAAAGCACGCATTGTTGTTGTTCGCAAAAGCTACATGACAAATCCTTGAATTCTGGCGCTACTACACCTGGACATTCAATCAGCCAGTCAGTCTGATTGCATAAATGCGGTCAGTGCCTACTCAATTGACTATTCGTTCTGCTCCCAATTGATTGGCATGGAATCATAACAGTATCGAAAGAGCTCCTGCATGCAGAGAGTAAATAAGGCAAACACAAACCTCCTGCCTGAGTGTGATCACCATCTCCGCGTCGAACCGTTGAACCCACTGACTCGTAACGTCGACGTCTGCTGGTGCTGCCCTTTGGTTTTGATGTGCTAGGCTC
>MIEF01008287.1:0-68692 GCA_001870725.1 Taenia solium | reverse complement strand
GCCCCCCCAAACTTCTCCTATTTTTAATCATCCTGTGAGTACGAACGCAAACATCACTACCACTACCACACATTTGATTGACACTCATTAAAGCTCAACTAGCGGACACTTACCCGGAGCATTTCTACCACTATCGCGTTTCCGTGTTCTAAAAACATCAACAATAGGGGCGTAAATCAGGACCCACAATATGCATCCCAGCGAAACAGCCTAATCTTCGTAAGTACAACGGCAAAGCTGCTCCATGCTCACGAGGCCGACCGCAAAATGCCACCAATACCTCGTAACACAAGCGCAACAACAGAATAGCCTCTAATTACACGCATTCAGTAGGGACACAATAGCGGTGACAAACCTAACACCTACCTCTCCCACTTCTCAACTTCCCATTCCGCTACCCTCCACACACGGACAATGATCAATCACTCACCTTCTCTTCTTAAATCCATCAGTCTACCTCCAATATCATGCTTCTTCCACCGATGAGAACCCAACCCAACCTTCCCCCAACTTGTGCTCCTCCTTCGACGCACTTAACACTCCGGTCCGCGAGACCAGCGATCATTCCACGAAAACAACTAACCCCACCACCGTCACGGTTCCCAACACTAGCACCTCCAACCTCCCAACACCACAATTGCGACACATCAATTTCCCCGTGATCTCACACCTGCTCAAATTTACATACCTTTCTCACTTTGTGCCTCGCAACGACATCAACAAAAACAAAAATGCTTCCATGTGTAGATGTGTGGACGCCTCCGCATACGAGCAAACTATGTTCACCGTGGCGAAAACGATAGGAAATAAGACCATCCAAACAGCTCAGAACACTTCCTACTCCAGGTCAACAAACAATCGAGCGAAACGAAAAGCCTGCACTACTCTACACACACTACTCAACGTTCATAGCACATCAACAACTTGCCGATCTGACATCTCCTTATTTACTCCTCCGTATTTGCCTACAAAGAGCAACAGAGGTGGAGAAGTAGCAAGGTAGTCATTTATAACTTCAACTCACGCACCAGGCGTCTCTTCATAGAAGCACGTTACAAGTTGGGTATCATACAATTCCAACGTGACTATACCTTGAACTGCGCCTCGTCGGAATCGCTTTTTCAAATAGCCTCACTGCCACAAATTCATGTGTTTTCAAGACGACAAGCTCTACGTCTAGAAGATATCACCACCCTTATGCGTACCCACACCTGCCCTCCCCTCAGCAGTGTAACATCTCAACCACACCATTTAGCATTACCACCCAAGAAACTCTATTCTACACACTCATCTTTGGTAGCAACCCTTTCACCTACGAAAAGGGTATTCCTAAATGATCAAACGACTGACTAGAGAAGCCATCGAACACCACTCCCAAAATTAAAGGAACAAAAACGCGCACAAATGACGCAACACACGAAACGCAACCCACCTGCTGATGCCCGCTCGCCCCTATTACTAATGCCCTCCCCCGACTGTTTGAAACAAGGCGTGGCGGAAAATTTGAGTAGTAACGAAACTTTCCCTTGGTAATAAAATCTGCCTTTACGTTTAAGTGATGTTTTACAACTGTTTTTTTTGTTTTTAAATGTTTGGTTAGGTTAAATGACCTCCGTCCAATTTTCCAATTAAAACCTTAACTGCAGAATGTGAACAGTCTTTAATCATTTTATAATAAAGACCTCACCTAAATCAAAATCTGGTTTAATGGCTACCTTTTTTAATCAACAAATCTTTTTTGTCATACACCTGAACGTCGGAAACATTGTAGCGACGCTCACGACACTGTTTGACGCAGCGCTTCGAAGGAAGGTGTTGCAAATGGATTCAATGACCAGTGGCCTTTTAAAGGATTTCAAATATTCTGAATGAAATAATCAATTCTAGCGTTTGTTCCCTTACGTCAAATCCTCCTGGTTGTTTTAATGTGGAGTTCATATCCATCTCTCATCCTTTGCTTAATTATTGTTTTATTGTTTATTTTAGTTATGCATCTTTTTACTGGGTGTCTCGGACAGGTTCACGGTGTCAAACAAGCATCCTCGCATGAATGGAGATAGGAAGAGGATAGATTGATTATAGTTTGTTTTTTTTTGAATTGACTTCAATTGCGTATCGTCAGCAAAGTTTTTCAAATTCATCACATTCAACAAAAAACCACTTTTCTAGTCGGACATTTTTGGGCATCTTCCTGAACGTCCGAACTCTTATAAATAATTTTTGAATTTGCTGCCGCGGTTGCGATTCTATGGTGAGCACTTAGGAGTTCTCAACTTGTGCAAGTCGGAAGGCACGCCTATTATCCACCGTCATTATGGGTCAAGTGTGAGGGATCTCCATTCCCACGTATAGCAATCTACGGTGGTTTTTTCATCCCTTACTTCACATTCAACAGCACTATTGCTCACGTGGAATGACTCGGTGCAATCTGTGTGAATGCTCTGGTGTTCACTTCTGCGTTGCACATTGGCCTGGAAACACAGTACTTTGTAAGGAGACGTTCGCCTCTATTGGAAACCTGGTCACTGAATACATGGCAGAGCCAATTTCCTTTCATAAGACTAGCTAGTGAAACTAGTGCAAATGTACTCAAGGACTAGTCGGCTTTGATTGGAAATGGCGCCGATGAAACAGCAGCACACTGAAGTGGTGGCTGAAACCACGGCTATTGAGAAGTCCGTCAGACACTCAAGTTTTATAGTGAGGTAGACTAGTTCATACCATACTGTTTTTGGCTTTGAGAGATTGTTAACGCACTGTTATAGTGGTCTCCAATTGCCACAAAACTGTCAAAAGATCTTCAGCGTCCACTTTGCCACAACAATTGAGATGTTTAGGCGGTGGTTAATACAAAGTAGCGCAGCCAAGATGCGTTCAGTTTACATCAGTACTTAAACGTGGGTGTTGAGGCATATCTCATACGACTCTCAGTCTTCCATTGCTTGAGGGAGTATTATAAATGAGACAAAATCTGTTTGTCAGGCGAGTGGCGAGTAATGAGTGGAAACATCCGCCTAAATAGTCTCGGAAAGTATTTTCGGGGACGGGGGGAAGGGAGTGATGTGCATGTTACCAGCATGGCAGGTGGAGCACATCCGCGGGGGATGGAAATTCCTCGTCAAGTCAGGTGGCATTACAAAAGAGATCACATTTTGACTCTGCTTCAGTCTACAGCATCACCCTGTTCTTTGGATCATGCTAATGTGGTTGTTAAGTTGATTAAACTCAACAATCACTCTAGCGCAGGGTCGAGTTGATAGTGTCGCATGGCATGCACGACAAGGTAATTTACAATGTGGCCGTGCCCCCTTGCCATTTTGTCTGCGCCCTGGGTGGTTCCATACATCGATGAAGTTCTGAGATGGGGAAGGTGCAGTTATGCCAGATTGTGGTGTCACTCGTGTGGAGTCTCAGGAGGGAGGAGGGGGAGGCTACCTTTGAGCAAGACTTACCTGGCTATGTTGAAAATGTTCCATTGAACAGGACGATGTTGAACCTGGCGGCTACGCAAGGTATTTTATTGTTTGTGCTACCGTAGTGAAGACACATGCTCGTTTTTTTCACTATATTTGACCGAAACAGGTCTGACCTGTGCATTCTCAGTCTGTAGTAGGTTGGTTAGTGCCCCAAACGCTACTGCCAAATACCCTGTTATGAATGGAATTACTGTGAGTGCTGAGTGTCTGCAGTCAAAGACTCGCCGATTCGCATAGATTATGGTTGAATTGACTTTGCCTTTAAGGAGGTAGAAGGTAGGAATGCTAAAAAAGCAAATTCCATGTTGCTTACGTGTTCAATGACTCAAGTAGGAGGATGACGTTTGTCATCCTGTTGAAGCATAATTGAGTATAGGCCTACAGGGACCGTGTAAAAGTCGTCACCTAGGTAAAACTGTGTGCAAATGATCAAACTCGTACCCTCCACCGTGTGTTTACTTTTGTTTTAGATGGAGCATGCGACTTGCGGCTTGAAGTCATTCCATTAATTTGATTGGACCCCATACCAAACGTAAATTCGTGGACTACATACTACTTATATTTACAACGGCAACACTGAGCGAGTGTGGAATGTTGGAAGTGGCATTGCCTGATAGCTCCACTCAATACACGATTGTCACCCACTCCACATCTGCCAATCACGCAATCATGAACCCACTTCACTCAGATGGTGTAGAACATAATTCATCGCGGTGACACCTAGACTAGAGGCACATTCAGCTTACAGCTTAGGCGCTCTTCTTGCAGCCCTACCAGTAGGAATTGTGCCATTGTGGTTCTGTAGAAAGTGTCACAAGAACTTTCGGCTTGAGCCATCTACTGGGTACCGTCGCAGATCATCGTATTTGGGCTGGAACTGGCGAATGCACATTATCCTCCTTATTGTGTGTTTCAGTCAAGAAGATGTGGTATTTGACTGAAGCGAAGTAGAAATCGGTCAATAAATCACGACACCATAGGCTTGTCTAAAAACATTTTTGCTCCATTTATCACAAATGGGTAACCAAAAACAAAATAAGGTCGGTGATGCACGTTCATCATGGTGTGTCATCAAATATACAGCTAAGGAATAACAAATAGTCTTCAATGGAATAAATGGGTGGATAGGCGGAACGTGATGCTTGTTTATTTTTGTCAATAGCGCGTGTGTACAGGCAACCTTTTTCAGTCCCAGGAGATTCGGCCTTCAGTTTTATAGAGTAAATATTGGTTCACGTTGCCTATATTTGCGAGTACCCACTCTTCAAGCCTAAGTGCTTGTATGTCTGGAGACCTTTGAAGCGAAATCGGCGGTGAGAGTAGAGTAAATTTTATTAGCGGTTGCCGACTGTTGCAACAGAAGACCTACTAGGAGAGTGGTAAGTTTTGGTACGCATCAATAGGTCATTCTGAATGATTTACTGCCTTGCCATGAACATGGCGGATTGTGGCACAACACTCAGCCCTCTCATGTCATAACAAAAATTGATTGGCATCTGATAATTATGTATGCACTAGGAACAACATCCATTCTCAAGTGACATGTTGCAAGTAAAAGCCTCTGAAATGAAGTTTGTGCCTCGATATCCAGGGCCTGCCAGTAGTTCTACACCATGTTCTATCTGATACAATATATCTGTGATTAAAAGGCTATAGAAAGTGCAAAGAAGAGGTAATTCAACTATAAACTTAATTACATGAGTCCCGTAGCAGCTCACGAGTGGTAAAAACCTTTGCTTGACCATCACGCTCCATTTTGCCCTTGGGTTAGATTTGCGGCCCTGATTTGATGCAAAGCAAATCACCACAACCGAGGCATGAAATGAAATTGAACTAAGGCAACTGACTAGGTCCATAGCACCGACCCGCATACTTTGATCTTACAACGCTTGACCGAAGAACCCCTAAATTCATCCCTCATCGACTGTTAAACGGCAAACACCTCCTTAGTGGTGCTTTATTATCACCTACAGAAAAGCCTAACCACCACAAATATTAGGAAGAGTGCGTTGAAGCTGAAATACACCCCACTCAACACCGGTACCCGTACTCTTACTTAAGAAATACCGGCCACCTATCCCACCAAACGCATCTAGTCTGTCCCCATTGTCCCACTCCACTAGGTTGCTTTCTTGAAATGAGGACAAGGGCTTTGGTCAAGCGTGCCAGCTCACATTCTGAAACCCACAGATCCAAGAGTAAAACTCGAGAACACGCGTTCTGGAAGCATTGGGTTACGACAAGTCCATCTACTTAAATATAAACGCCCATCCATTATCCGGTTCCATAGAACCACATCAGAAAAAAAACGTACGCGATTAAGATGTAGGTCCGTAGTAAGACACTTTATGCAACCATGAATTATAGAAAAGCGTACGAATTAGCAGGACTCGAAAAGCAAAGCGAGACTACCAACAAGCTTTAAGGAAATATATGATGGTACATTAAAAAATGAAAAGCGACGTGGATGGCAGTGAAGTGAACGGACAGGCCAAAATCTGTTGGCTACTCATCCGATGAATCTTGCATATACTTCCCTTTGTAGCTCTTATGGACCTTGAGTGATAAGTACGCAAGCAACGCGAGAGAAGCACCTTGCCCATAGATTCTCCAACGCATCATTTTTTGCATTGAACTGGCACTAGTACGCATTGTACGGGCTCCATTAATGAGCACAGCGCCTGTGAATATTATACCTACAGCGATTTGTGAAAATGGAAGGTAACTTAGGTTTACCTAAGGGAACCAGAGGGTTTTCAATCATAAGAGTCTTGAATCTTTCAATTCGATTCGGAGACCGTGCATTGGATGAACCAGTGTGGTGCTGCATCTCGGATTTCTCTGACATCTTTGACAAAACAGACCTCTAAGCACTTGGGCCTGAAGTGAAGGTCACCCAGCCAACCCAGTTACAGGACATACTGTCTGTTTATTTAAATCAAAAATTTCTTTTAAAAAACATTTAACTACATTAACAATCCATTGGTCTGTTGTGTTGCATTGAATTTCACAGGAAAAAATTTTGCCTACTTCACAAGATTTGCCTTTTTGGACTTATGGTTTTTTGCGATTATTAAATGTGAATGCAGATTAATCTACTAATGCAATACTGTGGTATTTCTGTTGCACAACAGACTGCAGCTACCAATTTGAGCTTGTCATCGAGAATATTTTGTGGCCAAATTTGCAAAAACACTTCAGTTCCTAAACATCAGTATATCTTGTGCCTGCTCCAGCAGTGTTTTATTTTCGAAATTCAAATTTTATGCCTCGCTTTCCTTGCGCCAGAACCCCGCACATAGTTGTCCCGCGCGTAATGGCGCAGTGCAGAAATTTTTATTCGGAATGTGTATTCATATACGCTGTAGCGGGATTCTCCCGTTCCTCCTCTTCCTTCCTTTCCACCTTGCTAAGAGCAGGACGAGTCCTTTTACCCATCACTTTATTTAAGGAGGAAAAGGCTGATAACACAGTCAATCTACGGGGTTTGTGCCTCCGTCTCGGGTGGAGAAGCGAGTTCTTCTGCGGCCACGTGGATCTTGTGTTACCGCCTCTCACCTACAAAGCGCATATAAACACCACAATTATTACATACGCATTCTCATCGGAGTTCATAGTCTCGCTCCTCTCTTCTATCCTCTCATAGTACTTTATACTCTGCCAAAAAGCTATCTTTTCATGTTGTTGAACCTTGCTGTGACCTTAAGGGAAATTCGACGCGCCATTTTGCTTGTAGCAGTGAATGAAGCAGTATTCCTGAACATAACCGTCAAAGGTTGGGTTCTGTGCAAAATTGTTAAAGGAACAGAATTGGGAATCGACGAATCGAAATCGGCCAAATAACATCCACACCTTTTTTAAAAAAACACCCTATCCTCTTCCCAATAAATTGATTTTAGTGAATAATACTAACAAATTGTACCCGCTGTAGAGCACCATTCAACCTTTGACAGTACACGGCTTGCTCCGAAGCGAGTTCTTTAACCACGAATTGGGACTAGGTCTACTTTCATTAATGGGGGGTACTTCCCCAGCACCCAGAATTCATCCGTGCTCCTATCACAAGGCTCAGGTCAGTGCAACAACCAAGACAGGTTTGGCCAATTAAGTTATTCGGATACTGGTATTCCTCACTGGGGGTTCAAGAAGACTCTGAGAACTACAGCGTCCAAGTGACAATTTACTATTGCCTATTTTCGTGTGGAGGTTTTACTCATTATTTGCCATGCTGCTGCATTATCATGGAACAAACGTCTTTAAAAGGAATCAGGCAAGTGTGAAGCAGGTCTTATTCAATAGGAGCCGTTTGGGCATTAATCACCTCCAGTCCAAAACCACCGCGAAAGATGTAGACGCAAGTAATTTATCAATGGCATTCACAAATCCTAATGGTGAGTAAAAAATAACAAAAAAAGTCACAGCTGTTAAGTGAGAAATTTACAGGCATATGAGGGGATTATATATGTATCTATACATACGGATATATGTATATGGGTGTATAAAACAAGTTGGAACAGGGGACGAGGTAAAATCACATACGAAATAAAGGGGAGAAGAAAGGGCATGTTCTTTTGGTGTGTTTTTGTGTGAAAGACTCAATACAGTCTCCCTTTAATGAGGCGCTTATTCCTCCCTCTCCCGATAATAGGAGCCCACGGGGTTGTCCAATGCCGGACATATGAAGGCATCTTCTGACGTCCTTGTCATGTAGGGCCTAATCCAGTCTCCACCATTACCTGCCAACAAGAAGACAGTGGGTACATGCAGTGCACTCTTAAACTCTGCCCCAATCCATCCTCCTGAGATCTTGAGCATTGACATCACTAAAACTCTGACAAGCAGTCAGACGTTTTCAGGAATAATCGGCGAAATACTTACTGTTGACCGTCCTGTTGTTATAGGTGGTGGATCTGCGAAGATCACAAGGTGAGGTAAACGTGGCAGGGCCGACGCGGGGGAGGGTGTGGGCCACCAACTCGGGGTTGGAGGAGCATCGGGGCCACACAAGGGAGACATTGCGAACCAGCACCACAGAGGGCTCGCAGATGTGTTGACGTAATGTGGGCATACTCTGGATCAGACGACCCGCTGAAGTGAACCACTGGGCGACGCGCGATCGAATGTTGTTCGGTTCACCCATTCGCAGGCCGCGATGCCGATGGACGCCGCGTCGGCGCTGACAGGCATCGTGCTCCTCTACGTAACGACCAATGGGCAGAGTCACACCCACTCCATACTTCCTCTGCAGTCGTGCTGCCAGGGTGTCCAAACTCGGCGCGAAGGTGTTTAAAGTAGAGTTCAATAACAGCCTAGAGGAGGAGGATGATAACGACGTTATATTAACCGGGAATCAGGACAGGAAGGAAAGCAGTTGAAGGTAGAAAGACATACCTAGGGAGAATCGCAGTTGTACTAGTGATAATCATGCATAGCCAGAAACGAGAACCCTTCATCAGAACGAAGATGACATAATAGGGCGGATCTGGGGCAAGTTGAGTCACACCGAGGGCGTTGTAGGCCATAGTGAAGAAGAGCCAGAGAACAAGGTAACTTCCAATGTACGTAATTGCATGAATAACCGTCTGTAAATGGGATAGTAAAACACAAAGGGTGGCTTGATAAATATCTTGGTGCCCATTGCTCTAAACCCCTCTGTGTACTAAAAATAAAGAGGTTTCTGCATTAATGGCTACTGTAAGCAAACTCTAGTCTCATTGGCTGGCCTGCGTAGCCTATCACCACAAAGGAAAGGGAGGAATCAACCCTAACTGGCAAAATCTGTGGAGCTTTAAAATAATACTGACTTTTGGCAAGGCGTGATTGTGCTGCAACAAGTCAGCACTTACTTCCAAGAGGCACTTTCCTTGTGCCCCTGGACACAATGGTTTGCAAAAGTGTGCGTTAGTAACTTCCCTCGACTCCTTGTTGGCACTGAGACAGGGAATAGGGCGTGTATAGGCACTTCACGAGACGCTCACACACTGTGATAGCTTCAACAATTCCAACACACACTACTAGAGTGCCAATATGAAACACACATACCCAGCGGCTCCACAAGGACGTCATCCCAACGTTCATTCAAGGTCTATCATAATTGCACTCTCTCCGTCTCTGAACTTCATCAACTTAGGAAGCCACACTAGGGCATAGACGGGATGGCAGGAAATACGGACAGATGACCTACGTTTGCACCAGTCTGATCAACTAATCTTACAACGGCCAAGCTTCTTACAAAGTTTTTCGTTTCCAGGGCGATGTGTACCAGGGCTGTGAACACCAGAGCATTCATGCAGGTTGCGCCGAGTTCATTCATGCTAGCATTGCTACCGATGAATACGAGGTAGGGAATGAAGAAGATCACCAGAGATTGCCACACTGCATCCAGAGTGTTGAGCCAAAAGTGCCACGCTCTGTAGGTCTGAAACAAGATATCCGAGAAGAGATGCTTACCATTCTACGGTAAGGAGGGTTGGAAGACTTTGCAAGGCACTATTGTGCATCACCTAACAGAATGACGTCACATCTTATGTCTCCGCCAATTCCAGCGGCATGGAGCTCTCCTTATATTGTTTGAACCTTCATCTCCTCTGCTAGTCTGTGGTACAGCCACTTCAAGGGTGATGCGTTCTATAACATCTTCGAGTGAGACTGCAGCACTGCCACGTTGATGGCATCAGCAACAGAGAACTGACTTGGAGAACTCGGAGAAACAATACAGTAGGAAGGAGAGGCTAAATTCTACTGAATGACGACAGGCCATCATTACCTTCATTGTTTGCTGAAGGATCCACAACTATTCCCCTACGAATGAAGCACAATGGCAAAAGCCGACCTTGCCGACTGGTGGAGTAAGTCTTAACAGGTATTTATCGACGCGAGATCTAAGATCTTCCAGCTCATGGAACCCACAACACCGGTGGATAATGGGCATGCTTTCAGGTCCTCGAAACTTACCATAGAATCCCGTCCGTTGCGGTAGAGTTTGGGATTTGCCATAAGAGTTCGGTCATCCAAGGCGTTGTCAAAAGCACCCAAAATGAATGGTGGTATGCTGGTAAGTGTGATGTTGAAGAGCACCTGTGCCAGTTGATTGATGTGTGCACTGCCCGAAAAGCCGTTGAAGAATTGGAACCAAAACAATGAGAATATGTAGACCTTTAAAAAAAACAAAAGGGTACTGTATGTCCATTATCTACCACAGAATAATAACGACTTGGTGCACCAAAACACTCTGGTGCATTGTCACCCATCACCTATGTTGTTCAAATGCGGACAACTGTCTTGATGTCCAGCGTGCATACACAAAAGCGTGCGTAAACGTGGTAACCCCCCCCCCCCCAAATCTGAAAGCGTTCGTGAATGACCAGATTGTGTTGTGCTGCCTTCCAACGAGTAGAACTGTTTACCTAGTGTGGAGTTTCGTCACACCACAGGTTATTTAGGCATCAGCAGCCACTCAACGTACTGTCTGAAGTTTAGCTCACTCCAATACCTATCCCAGGGACCAGGATGACTGGGATCGGCACTGACAGCCAGTGACAACAATTTAGCACCGTTTAGTCAAGTATCTTTCACGTATTCAAACTGTGAACAATAAATTTTGTTCATCACAGTACACACTGCTGCCTCCTACAAGATGAGTGGAGTGTGAGCTGGCTAATCAACATTATGGCTGTAGCTGTAAAACTCAAAATCGCGAATCAAAAGGAAAGTTCTTTGCCCATTTAACTGCTTGGATTCCTCAGCCTCCACTTGGACCGTATAACGCTACCAGAGCTTCCGCTCCCTTAGACGTAAAAAAAAGAAGGAGGGGTGAGGATACGTACCGAGTCCTTGTAGAACATATAAAGGGCCATACGCGCCAGCTTCTCGTAGCACCAGTGGCCATGTACAAGGAGGAGGCGTTTCAGGAAGGCGAATTGGGTGATAGCAAAGTCAGAGGCCATTGATGCCTGCATGCCTTCCTGACCGCGGATACCGACGCCTACATCAGCGCATTGAATCATGTTCACATCATTTGCTCCGTCTCCCACCGCTAAGGTCCGAACTCCCAGTTCACGTTTCACCAACTCCACCACCGACGCCTACCAACGTCAAAACAAGATATCAGGTGTGCGGTAAGAAAAGGATAAAGTTTTGTATTACGATTCATGGTTCTATGGCTCGCGTAAGATACTTCAGCATTTCACAGGCAGAATCTTTCAATGCGACACCAAATGGAGGTGGAGAAGTGAGTACAAATTATTGCAACAGTCTTAATACGGACAAGAAGGAGAGGAATAGAAGGAAAATACAACTGAAATACATCACAAATAACACCCTCTACACGTCCTAATTGCAAATGCTCTTCATACGGCTGCGTTGACCACCCATGCGATTCGACTCAATGGCGTCTTCGCAGCTCAACTGGTGGTGTAGTCAAACCATAATTTAGTCCCACTCACACTCGAAAGTTGCAGCTCATGGCCTTAGTAACCACACAACACTAAAACCAGACCAGAAATACCAATAAGGGGGGCACAGGGGAGTGTCCAGGTTCCAATTTTTGCACCACACTTCCCAGCACAACTGCTGGTTCAAATGGATGAACCCAATTCGCATTCAGTACAATCTAGAAGAATCTTGTACAATCCTGCTCCACTCCACCGTATTCACAGCCCCGCACTGCCTCCCTCGCGTCGTCCCAATACCTTCAACAACTTCAGACGAAAGTACTCATTCATCACAATGTGCTACTTCCACCTCTGCTTGTGTCTATGTATGCTTATTGACAAAACTGCCATCGACATTCTCTCTCCCCCCGGTGCTGTGGCAAGGCAGTGGCGGTGCCACTTCCTTACTACTCGAGATGCACGACTCCACCCACTCCATAAAATGCCAACCCTGTTCGATAAATTGATTCTACACCACACCATTATCCACACCTCTTCACTCTCGAACGTCCACATTCATGGGGAGAGTGCTGCAACACACCGAGCAGACTGAGCCTGATCTCTCAGCCGTTGATCACCAGGCGATAGGTAACACCTTGATTGACCTCATCGCACTATGCCATCACAGAGCACAGGCACATCCATCCATGTGAACATGGAGATCCCATCCATCCCAGAAAGCCTCCTCACTACATGCTCCGTCAATGCACTTTCGAAAATGACCCTTTTGGGCAACGAGGTGGCAATTCCCCTCCTCTGTCGAACGACTTCGCCACTTTCAAGTGAATGGGGGAGGAACAAGTTCACTGTTCCGAAATGAGCCCGGGTGAGCACTAACTACTGACATGCTTCATGAAGGATGGACTCTATGCAACGCATAAAACAGAGGTCGTGTAAATTAAAAAGGAGACAATGGCTCTGTTTAAAGTAACGTAGTGATTTATTTGTAGATTGTAACTATGCGAGCTATTTAGTCTTTGTTCAACTGATTCTATGGTCTTGACTACAGCTTTTGAGACTTAAACTGAGTTATCAGTAAGCCGTCGCCCAAGTTGGTATGGCTAATTACAAATTCAGAGGGGCCCGGAGAAGCTAGAGTACAAACATATTGTAAAAAATTTGGGATTCTCTCTTTCTTAGTCATAGAGCCATAACCATATCCAATGGCCACCATCAGTATGAAAGTAGGACTCTTAGATGACTACATTTCCTTGATGTTACGTCTCCAGACCGGGCTCGAGGTGCTGCATTGGTGACAGGGCAACGACAAGTTAGCTCGATCTAAAGCAACAGCAGTCCTATTCTCGATGGTCTTAAAAACCAGAGGAAGGCTTATTGAAGCCGCGCCAAACCTCACGGTAATCGGGAAGGCGACTAGCAAGTGAAGAAACGCCAAACTTGAACGTTAACTATGAAGTTGTCTGTGGCACGCCTCATGAAGATACGTGAATAAAGTAAACAATCACTGCCTCCTCCACGACTCTAGATAGACAGAGGGAGGCACTGAGGTGAGAACATAGTGCTAAGGCTGAGAGGTGATGGCGATTAACTTATGAAGTGTACTTGATGTGAAAAATCGTCCGACCAGCAAGTTGCCCTTCTCGAAAACCCCGATTACAGCAATACAGATGTTGGGATTAAATGTCCCCTGGCACATGAGTGACTGAAGGGAGCTCAAGGGATGATGCTCAAAAGAAGGGAGCCGGTAGCTGGACATGTCCACATTTCCTCAGCCCTTCCGTATGTTAATGACCTCTTTTTTCATGCTGGTGTGGCTTATTACATCTTCAGAGGTAACCCGAGGTGCCACACCAAATTTTCCTCGTATTGACGAGGAGACAGCGTCAACAAACCTACTCCAAAGTAATGCTGGTGCTAATTTCGCTGATTGAATGGAACGTCGAGCCGTGATAGAGGCAAGACACCTGCATTAGTACCATCAAGGCATCATAGGCTGCTTCAAAGCGAGTAATACTATTTTCCTAGGTTCCCTCCTCTTGTTCAGTTTCCAAACACTCGCCTAATAACCTTATGCTTATGCACGTAAATCGCAACAAAACGATTCCTAGACGTACATATCATTTGACATCTTTATAGTAATTAACTAACCTTCTGACAAGGTGTGACACGACAGCAGATGACACTGGAGCAGATACGTGCTAGTTTAATGAAGATCTCCTTATTTTTCTCTTCCAGAACGAAAGGTAGACAGGTAGAGTCAAGCACGAGAGCAACACTTTCCTGCGGTATATCCACAGCCACCTCATTATCGAATATCGAGATGGAGGGAAAGGGCTGATGCTGAAGGTCTTCTTCCGCCTCCGCTTCGACTTCACACAGACATGATTCCGTTCGAATTGATGGCGAATCCCGGTGACTGGATGTCGAGTCTGTCATATTTGAACTAGGTAGCAATTTCACCAGAAAATTTTCCAGCTGGCGTTTTGCCTCCTCCTACAAACGAACCAAGCAAATGATTAGTTTTCCCCCAGACCTGAATCACTGAAAATTCATCCTCAAAGCTTTGAAAAGGAAGAGTGAGACTCACTGCAGTAGTAGCTGAGAGAACCATTACCCTCTGCTCCTTAGTGATGAGTTTTGCGGCGTAGGCAATGCTAGTAGCAGTCTCCTGTTTATCTCCAGTAAGCACCCACACCTTCATGCCAGCCTCACGGAGCGCTGCGATGGTCTCTGGTACACCCTCCTGTAGGCTGTCTTCTATACCCGTGGCACCTGAAACATAGCAGCCTCTTCATTTACCCTCCATATGCCCTTAGACGCAACTTTTATCTTACAGCTATAGTTAAAAAACGCAATACGACACTAGTAAATGCTCATTGCTAGTGCCGGTAGTCAGAACATGTAAGTCAGTCCACACACCTTCACCGAGCCAGAAATCAGCGGAACCATTGAGAGCGTGCAGGCAACAACGTGTCATGATGACCTAAATTTCTTGTCCACAAGAACGGAAGTGTACTGTGTGAACCCGTGAATACTCGCATCAGCTCATGCCTATGCCAAGTGACTTCAAGTGCAATACACCATCATGCGTTAGGGTAATGCACAGCTACAGAGAAACCCTCGATTAGTTTGTGTCACATTATTGTCACCGGCTGTCAACGATGGTCGCAGTCATGATGGTTTCCAGATCGCTAACATCATAACAGCCAATTGCGTGATCGTGAAATGGTTGTCTGAAGCCGAACGCTTGATTAATGCCTAAATTGACTGTGGTATAATGAATTCCCATTGCAGGTGGATAGAGTGGCAGGTAAGCTACTACTATGCCTTAAGAAGCAACACATTGGCTAGAGTTGAGAAAGAATGAAAGTAAATACCTAGCAATTCTAAATTGACTTCAATGTCCTCCATCAACTTGTACTTCAATTCCTCAGATTGCAGATAGTCCTGTTCGGTTGCCGACCATGCAGCTGCCCACCTCTGATATTCCGATTCCAAGAGTACCTGGAAGGGAGGTGAAGGGTAGAAAAAGTAGATTCTCAGTGAGATCAAAAGGTGTAGAAAGAAGAAGATGTGACAGGTAGATTTTCCACTTGCACCTCCCGCCCTCCTCCACCGTAATCGGCTTGTGGCAGTGATTAATAGCCCTAGGTATCTAGCTCTACGATCTTCACACCACTTATGGTACTACTCCTCCAGCCCCTCTTTGTGTGCGTGTATGTGTTATGAGGCTACACCCAGAACGGCATATGATAAAGATTTACACAACCACTGCCTCTTCACTGTATCAGGTGAACAAAAGGTGAACCCGATTTTCTGCTCTCAAAACTCGTAGAGGCTTGTAAAATGACAAGGCCTCAGCATGTATTCTTTATTGCGCTCTGTACTGCATGCCTATCACTTTGATCCCTCCTATGCTAAAATATCAGTCGAACGTGGTGAATGCAAAACAATCCTGCGAATATTGCAGACCGTCCACCTTTTTGAAGACGGTGGAACGAAGTGTCGCTCAAAGATGGTCAGGTATATATGATTTCAATTGATGGATCGCAACTGGGAAGACCTTTCACGTGTCAATAGTGCTGTAGAATAATTTGATATTAACCTGTCAAGACCCATTTCTAGTTGTATTCCAAGTGAGCGAAGGTAAAACATTCCATTTGCGCCTAGGTAAACTGGAGAAGGAGCCATGTGGGAACAGCAAAGCATTAATAACCGACGAGCAATGGATCTCAAAGTCTAAAAAAGTTTCTTTTAAAAAGATGTTGTATATTTTAGATTGCTCGCCACCTGGCTGAGTTGATGGTTTCTGTTCTATCATCCACTCCACACTTCTAAGGCATATGTCACCAAGACTCTGGCAGATAAGGCTTGTTTCGTATTTGCATGTCTGAGTGTCGGGGATTACAGGTGCAACTGTTCACCTGCTAAAAGTCAAACAAAAGCTATGGCTGAAATACAATTCGAAGGCATGCAAGGGAAACAGCCAGGACTAGTGAATGGGTGAGGAGAAGGAGCTATTCTTACAAGACAACCCATAACCTCGTGCCTCATATCACTGTGAAACTGGTCAGGATGAGGGGAGAAAAGACACCCTCCAGTCCTCTGAGAGTGTCTCCTCAAAGAGATATCACAGTGAAGCTAACAGCAAGTGAATACATCAACATTTTTGGAGGCCTACGCTATGATGATGACGGTGGTGTATCAAAATAATCCCATTTGTCAAACACTTGTCTCAATTTTAAACCAACTTTGACGATCAGAATGGCATTTCCTTTCAAAAGAGCTCAAGGAAGAGAAAACTGACCCTTTTAGCCATAACGAGAGTCCTTAGACCAGATCGTGAGTAGTCCTTCAAGCGCTCCTCAGTACTGCTCCTAAAAGTTTGTCCTAAAAGTAAAAAAAATTGTATACAAAACTACAATAATCCAAACACACACGCACACATAAAATGCTACACACAGTCCAGCAAAGTCATGAATCACATTGCCAGCTCAATGATGCTTGAAGTGTGATAAAGATCGAATTCGGTGGAATTCCAAGTATTCACTTATGGAACAGAGAGAGCATAAAATTTACCACTTCCGTAAATGTCTGTTGAGTAGGGAGAGTTGACAAATCGACAGAGTGAACACCTACGCTAAGATGGCGGCAACACAAAACTCCCAATCCCACCTAAAGCCATTAGACAAAATTGTTGCTTATTTTGAGGGAAAGGGGCGGGAATGGCAACAGTTGCCAAGCTACGTCACCATTCTCCAGTGGCGAAGTCAAAACTAAGGTGTGGCTCCAACTCACGCATTAACAAACGTTGCTTGCATGAAGGGAAAAAAAGAAAACATTGTCATTAAAAGGTCTAGAACTTTACCATTCGCAGGCATGTAAAAAGACCATGTTACACTACCCTGGAGCTACTACACCAAATAATAGGCGCGCCTGAAGCCAAGTCGGTCCATTTGCTACTCTTGGATGAGTAGGTCAGGCAGCAGGTACTGACTCCTATCCACGAGGCTTCAAACGCGCCACGACAAGACACGGCGATTGGACTCGCTTCAGCAGAACGATCACAAACGCTTTCAGTCAACCGCTCGGATGACCAGTTATCCACTTTTGACCAACTATTATGGCACAATTCCACCCTTCAATATGGCCTAACTCTAAAGCAAAATGACTTGATATCTCTTAAACCGTTAATATACCACCCCTCATGAGAAACTGACACCTCCTTTAAACCAGTACTGCGATAAGGCTACTTTGTCAACAAACAAGGTTTAGAGTTATCGTCTAGACGTGGCAAGCCTAATTAGCAATGCATTCTTAAAGAGGTCTCGCAACAAAAAACCCAATTCAGTTAAGGTAGTTAAGTATTTTTCTTCTCTGGTGAAGAAGCGACCTAAATGCTCACCTTGGTCGAAGTGATAGGACGTTTTAAAGACAATATTCAAGTAGGAGGCGTTCATAAAAAAAAAATACTACTACAACTACTACTTTCGAGTGCATCTTGACATCTAAGCATCGGTAACTACCTTTATGGGGATCCAACAGGGGCAAGATGACGGAATCAGCACCCTTGCAGTAGAGGACAATCTGATCGGTGTCAGGATGACGAATTATGATTGACATCCGTTTGCGTTTTGCGACAAATGGCAAAACTTTGAGCACCTCCACTCGGATTAAACCGTCACCTGGGGGTAAGACAACACCAAAGATGGTAATATTAGGGGCCTTGAAAGAATTGAGGCTACTAAGTGGTGGTACTTTCGTGTCGAAAAAAAAACAGAGATGACACAAACAAAGAAGAACGACAGAGTATTCTGTGTGAGAAAGCTGGTAAATTAAAATAACCGCGCCCTGATGACTTCCTTACCCGGTAGCCAGATAATGACGAAATCAGTGCCCCTTTGTAGCAATTTGCAGCCATACTTGCAGGCCGTTTTCACAAGAGTCACTTCATCCGGACTCTCCGATTCATAGCCACTGAGAAGGGTGCTTTCCGAAAGCGGGCAGATGTGGTGAAAAGGTCGGTCGACCAGGGAGCTATTGCTACTACGCCATCGAGTTGATGAGCCTGCTTGACTTAGGGCCTCCCAATCGTCGTAGTCCGATGCAAGAACTGGATCTGACTGTTGTTGGTGATTTTGCCCTCTAAATTGCTTCGCAATGGGGGGTTTTGCCTTGGGCTGGAACAATGGTTGTCTAGCAGGTCGTGCTTGAGGCTCACTCACTCTCTCATCGTCCGAGGAGATGGAAGAATTTCCTGTGGGTTCTGAAACAAATAATCGTGCAATCAAGCCGGTTTTTTTTATCGCATTAGGAATTTCAGACAATTTTCGGAAACTATCTTACGAGACTCATTATCCACATGTGCCTCAGACAGTGTGGTTACGACGTCAGGCGGGTTACCAACGGCCCCGGCATTGGAGAGTTTAAATTTAATGAGACTTTTGAGAGTCCGTTTGCCCTCCTTCTGTTGTGGTAACTCCATAAGAGCGCCAAGCACTCGTTTAGGTGGTCGAGTGGACTGACGCTCCTCACCCTCTGTCTCGCACGTCGATGTGTCTGTCCTGCGCTGACGCCAGGCGAAGAGACTGTTGATGCTCAACGATTTGCGTATCGATCGATCAAGCGAAGTGGCGTCAGCAATAGCAGTTTCAGAGGTGACAGGAGCGTCATCTCTCTCCGACTCAGCTACCGCCTCTTCCCCTACCTCGAATATCTCATCCCGAGAACCACGAATAAAGAAACGGCGGAAACGAGACGAAGAGGAAGCCTCATCACCACCACTCTTCGGTTTCATTCCTCGACGCAAGCGGGAAAAGGGGTTCTTCTTGCGTGGAGGTACAAGCTGTAATGGAAAGCGAATTTAAGTCTTGCAGCAAACATGAGACCAAAGACCATGTAAAATCGGTGATAAGGGCAATAAGCATTTCCAATCCTTCTGGAACATTGCGTTTGTGGAGGCGGTAAGCAAGCCTAATTCCACGTGCGGGAATTAAATGCACGGTTTAGTCGTCGATGCGACTCATCAGAGAGGGATCATTAAACTCAAGCCTATTTTTGAAATCTAATTCAATTTTGTACTCTTCAGAATGGTAAACTCTGAAGTGGCATTAATATTGAACTATATCGCCCCCTTGGTCCTTTGTGCGTCTTCTCCGACGCTTCACCTGGGTACTCTTCTGCCTCAATGCTTCAGAAAACGATCCAAATTCGAAGTCAAAGACCATAAACCTAATTTTCTAGGTTAAGAGATATTTTAATTCAATGCCACCAAAAAAATGTAGCTAAAACCGATAGCACGACGCCACCGTCCTTGTAAATAATATCGTGAGCATTCAACGATTACGTGTTGCCTGAGGAGGGACTAGCAGAAGCCATTTGCCAATTCCTATTAGAGAGAGAATTTGTTTGAAAGAAGAACTAATCTAAAGTGGTAGCACAGGTCTAACTCTCTTCCTCTCACCCACCTTTGACAACTTTCCCTCTCTTCAACATTCACAACTGATTATATGGTTCCCAGTCGGCCACTAGATTTATGGAGGAGATTGTAGGTATTCAAGTTAGCCACCCCATATCATACCGGGTGGTATAGACATCCAAAACAGCATAATGGCATTTCAGTAGTTTGCTTTCATCTGTAGGATATGAGATTGAGGTCTCTGTCAATCTATGGGAGTTCTAACACCATCTTAGTGGCATGGACGTCCCTCTGTACCTAATTATAGGCTGTGCTTCCGCACTGCTATGCCTCAATACATTGACAGGAATGACAGCAGCAAGCAAGGCCAGTCAAAATGAATGAAAAATTCGATTTAACCACCCACCGGAGCAGGGACATTTTTGTTGGCAGAGACGACGCAGGAGTTGCAGATGGTGAGACAGAGGAAGAAGTCCTGGACCCGTTGGCAGTTGCGCCGCTCGTCCTCCTCGTCATCTCCATTGAATGCGCGGAATGACTGCGGTGGTGGAAAGTCGGCGGTTCGATTTCCTTCCACTAATGGAGGCGTAGAACCCAAACTGGGGCTAGAGTGACTAGTCACGCATCCAAAATTGGTCTGCGTATTGAACGACGAAGGCGGCACGAACGGAATGAAGTCACGGACTGCTGATAGGCGTGTGCTTGGTACAACCGTCACCTTAAAATAAAAAAATTATTTGTACGCTTGTCAGTTGGGCATTGAACTGTGGGCAGGAAAGGTCCAGGCACGCATTCACAAGCGACTGCTTTGGTAGTTGTGACTTAGGGACCATCGTGTCCACAATCGTCACTGAAAGTACCACCACCTTATTGCCCTGATAGTTATCTACAGTTTCGGACTATACTGATGTGGAGCTGTAACTCTCCACGATGTTAACTTACGAACGTGACGTAGGAAAATGATGGCTTTTCATGTTCCAAGATGAGAGTAACACAGGTGGAGGACTGAGTTGCATTAATTAACCTTTAAGCAAATATTTCTACTACCAAAAATTCCCATAGGAATAAAAATTGTTTAAAAAACCCCACGCGAAATCTGTCACAATAAAGCCGATCAGTGAATTTGAGGGTCTCCTCGTTGGGACGGGGAATGGTCTTCTCTTCTGTCATGCAATCAATTACACTTAGCTCGGAGGTTGCAGTAATGGCCGAAACAGGAGTGACCGAGTCTAAGGAGACACCGTTTTGACTTGTACAGTTAACTACGTAAGTCCCCACTGCTGGACTTATATGTTACCAAGGCATTAATGTGACGTTTAGGCCATTACTTTGGGAGAAAATAAGAAAAAAGCAAAGGTGTGTTTTGAAAATGTGGCATGTGTAATGCTGTGGAAGGTAGGCGAAATTCAAGCAGAGATGAGACGAAACTGGCACTAAGCAAGACACGTGAACCCAGTCACTCAGTTGCCAACCTGCCTACACTCTGTACTGTAAAGTCTCACGAGAGGTAGAGAGTTACAAAATATGGGAAAAGTTGCTGTGAAACAGTCAACTTACATCTGTATCCTGCGAGACGTTCTCATCCAACACTTCCACCGGTAACTCTAAAATGGAAAAGGCCATCAAATAGGAGGCCGATAAATGAACAGGAGCCATTTGGGGGCTTAAACAAGCCTCATTACCTTCATCAACCCAGTAGTCAATGCCATTTATAACAGCTCGTTTGAAGACCATCCTATTCTCTGTCAGAGTACCCGTCTTGTCACAGAAGACGTATTCAATTTGACCCAGGTCCTCGGGGATGTTAAAGGCATGCGCCTCAACGCAACGATCTCGTGTCGCGTCGTAGAGACCCAGATCGTGTTCCATGTAGAAGATCTGTAAAACTTTGACACCCTCCACGGTGATGTACAGCGGCAGAGGGATCAGTGCCTACAGTGGGGGGAGATTGATAGTGTGAACTTCTAATTTACACACTTGATAAGTGGTTCTCCGACAATAGAAAGCAATGTGGGCACGGAAAATTGAGCTATCACTTACCTGGAGAATGATCACAAAAGTCCAAAAGTTGATGAAAGCACTGAGGGCCATATTGTCAGTTTCCTCGGTTTTAAGAAAGGGAATGTTCGCGCCGGGTAGGCTACTCAACCAGATATAGCTGCCTTGAAAAAAAAAAGAAACGAACCAATGAATTAAACCAGTAGATTAAAAACCGCACAAGATTGTATAAATAATGAACTCTTTGGCGGTGTTTCTTGTCGGGTGGCACATCTCCGGGTTGTCAAATCAATCAAAGTGCGTCAAATTGGTCAAACTTTTGAGTTGACATGACTCTGACCTATTTATTACTCACCAACAGATCCGGTGATGCACAAAATTACGAGAATAAGGATGCACCAAATGATATCCTTATTAAGACGCCTCTCTAGCTTGCTTCGTTTGAACTTGCGACCCGAATTGTTGAGGACTGTCTTGGTTTCACGCCCTAGCAAATACAAATAGACGTATCACCCTCTGTACAACAATACCGGTCAGGAAGCCACCTGTGCTGCGATGAAGACCCAAGGACCTAGGGCACTTCCCATGGAAGTAACAAAATACCTGATACATAGTGGCAGAAAGTAACAACGTAAGCACCAACGAAATAAAATACTTTGATTCCTCCTGTGAGGTCAAAAAATAAATGTTCTGTTCCATTTGTTACATGTGTCGAAATTATCCAACACATTTCGAAGGAAAATCGTTCACCGATCGCGGTTTTTGATTTTGTCTTTCTTCTTTACTGAAAGGTCCCTATTAGATAAGTGAATCTACTTAGCTAAACAGGCAAGAAATCAATCTCTTGTGTGCCATGACGGTAAATGTGATGCAAACAACGCAACCCTTTGCAATGAAGAGTAAGAACAGGATTTCAGGGGGAAACGAATGCAACAAGAGATCGCTTCTTACCGGCATAAATAACCATACCCTCTACTGAATCGGTGTTACGAAGGATACAGCCTCTAAGAAGCAGATTCTCCTTCTTAACAACCGTTGGGACCGGTGTTTGGCTAGAAAGGATAGTGAGATTGTTAACGACTTCCAAATGACGAAACAAGAGCCTGTAAATCAATGACAGACGGGTTGTAAAAGTCTTCACACAGCCAGAAAGGCTTTTCAAATTACACGAACACGTATGCATAATAGCGCAGCGAAAGTAAGAAAAGTTTGCAATTCAATGGATGAGTACGTAGTAGACAAGAAATGAACGTTTGCTTGAAGGTAACAGATGTGCGACAGAGCGACTTGTTCATTGTGTTCTATTAGCACGAATCACGTTTCAACACTTGACCAACTTGGCAATGGAAACACGAGTCACAGAGTTCAACGAAAAAGAAAAATAAGAACATTGGCTTACATCCTGCCGCTGAAGCGATATAATTCAGGATTGGGGGCTTCCACTTCAACGGGCCAGAGAAATTCCTCCGGTGTGAAAGTCTAAGTAGAAGTAAAAACGAAGAAAAATTACCTCACATCTTTAAAAGAAGTTGCTGGTGGAGATAGTATTGCCACTAACAACGTCATAATATCAAATAGAGAGGCAAACGCAAGCAAGACGACAAAATTCCACAGTCGTTAAAGGCCCACACCAAGTATGATTTTACTCGAGCACCTTAGCCCAAAAATGCGTCTCGAAGATGAGTAAAAAATACAGCCAAAAAGCTTATTTTTGTAAAAGAGCCAAAAATTAAAATGATTTGCTATTGACAAAATGAAAGAACCTCCGAACTCTTTTTCTCACTTGCCGAAGTTGATAAAAGATCATATTGTAGTCACGCGCACTCATAAAAAGCTTGCATAAATGAGAATTCACTTTAAGGAGTTCTTTGAGCTAAAAAAATAAGCTATTTGAGAAATTAAATGTATTAGGACTAATTCACGTTCCACTAAGTCTTGAAATAGCTTATGAAAATCTTAAGCTCGACAAAACTTCATGCCATGTGTGTCAATTTTCATCATAGCTGAAAAAAAATACATAGGGCCCTTGTCAATGTCCATGTCCCTTTGCTTGAAAAAGGTGCCTTGAAAATGAGATCCACTTTTACTAAAATTTAAACGCACACTTGACAAGGCAATGGAATAAAATTCGATGGCTTCACAGGCGTCATAAAAAGTCAACTCTCGCTTACACAGTTCGATTCAACTGCTACTGAAATTTCAGATTCTACATCGCTATTATCTCAAGCCCGAAGGCCATACATCATGCTACTTATTTTGCCTTAACTTTAGTTCAATTTATTTGGGGTTCTTAAGCGAATATAAAAAATACATAGGTATTCCAAACGCGTAATACCAACATTGAATGTAAAAAAGAAACAAACTACTTACTTGAATTTGCGAAGAGCGAACACATTCACGCTGTTTCAAATTGGTTTCTCCATCCAAGTTAGCGGTTTCAATGTGGCACATCCCGGAAATTTCAGACGATTTCAGCAACAAAATGTCCGCCGGTATGACCTCATTTGTATGCAGTTTTACGAAGTCACCTGGACGAATTTCAGCCCACTTTCGCTTCACATAAGCCATCTCTCCCCTGAAACCACAATATCAAGCCGAATCATCGTATCATCATATTCAAACACGATACGGAAATAGATGCACTGACTTCATTGTTATAAGAATGTCTTAATGAGAATAACTCGGTACATTGTCTAAAATATAAGAATATAATCAGTACATATAGATGACGAAGGTCATAGATAAGCATTGGGGAACATGTAAAACCATAACAGTTTAAAGTGGGTTAAGGAAGAATATCCAAAACTTACACAGAGAAAACGTTTGCCTCCGTGCTATTAACCCTTTGGTCAGCGCGGAAACGCTTCAGATCCTCAAAACCATCTTTAATTGCAGTAAATGCTAAGACAGCCATCACAGGTATCCCGGCCAGTTCTTTGGCGAAAGCTTCAACTCTCGGCATGAAATTGAGAAACACGATAAAGAGGAAGTAGCAGTTTGCAAATCGATGCAGCTGTTCCCACAGATTAAGTGGCAAAAACGTCAAGAGTGTATACTTGGTAGTCCTCACATAGTTATCAGCGAACTTAGCATTGGGATCCTCAAAATCAATCAAATCACGAGAATAGGATGTGCACGGATGAACAGTCCTACACACCTCAGATGTGGATTTTCGTCGGATGATGTTACCCATTTGGGCACGGACAATGAAACCATTCGATGAGAACACCCGAATAGTGAAAAATACCAAGTGAACCAATGAAAAACACTCAAGGAAACAAAACACCCATTTTGTAAAGTGCAACCCAAATCCCTTTTTTAATTGGTTGTTTCAAGGCTGAACTAGTTAGTTTAATCAAGCTGTAAATTAGCTTAAATAGGTTTTACGTTAAAAAAAGAGAAAAATTCAGCAAAAATTTTTGAGGCTCGTTTGTTGTCAGACCTTAAGGTATAGTTGACAGGTTAGCTGCGTAAAATCTTGAGTAGACAATAAGTAGAAAATTTATTTATTTAAAAATGCTTAATGCAGCATGCCAAGATAATCACATTCCATCTGTCCAAAAGCAATGGGCCTGCTCCCTCCCCTGTATGCTTTTTTATAAGTTTCATTTTCCGGATCTCTATGGCAGATTAAAATGCTCCAACGTCACTGAATGAGGCCATCATTTGATAAAGGATATATTGTTATTGCCCCTGTCAGTTACTTCGATCTAGCATTTGATAGGAGGATTTTGCAACACCCAAAGCACCACTAAGCCTGTGCTAACTGAAAAAAAAACACAGTTTGAAGCCGCCTAAGCTACCCATGCATCAATGTCAATTGCCTTAACAACTGATATCCCTTTCACATCTTTGCTAGAGCATGGTGTAGCACGTCCTTTGTTCACCTCCCCATCCCCCAGGCTATCATTCCGGGACTTAAGAGGCTGATCAGGCCGTAACAGATTGAAGAAGAAAGGGATGCTGGCCTCCTGTCTGTTTCGGAGGCCTCAAAGTACACGTCTTGCTCTCCCACTCTCCCCTAAAAGACATAACAAAGGTGTCGAGGAGAAATAGATGCAGATCGTTAGCTCCGTGAAGCCTTCTACTGTCTTAAGAGACGTACTAGTTGTGGATCAGTGTACATCCTCTGTCAACACGAAGCAAGTGATTCCTGCCACGACACTCAATGACTATCGCTCCTGATTCGAGAGTAGCACCAACTACGTTGGGATACCCGACATCGGGGAATGACGAGGGGTAGCTCCAGAGCCGTCATTCAAGTGTCTACGCCGACCGCCTACTGTACGTAGACCATGCCTTTTTGATAAACATTCCCAACAATACCATGGGCTATTGCCTTGTCGGGGTGGGGCTGAGACACAAGCCACTTTTCCACACACCAATTTTCTCAACAGTCTGTCTGGCTCCCGACTATTTACTATGGTCGTTGAAGAGGCATAAGGTGTCAATATTGGTCATCCATCATCACCACAGGTGTCATGGGCACTTCATCAGAGGATTTTTAAGGCAGTAATGACGGCACTTTAGACGTTTACTGCCATTCAGAAGGATGTGAGTTTGAAGTCTCGGTCAGAAGTAGACGTGAAGTCATCCCTGTCAGATAAATTACTCCTGCAAACTTAAGAGCAGGTCATCAGCAACAGAAGTAGGCACAATTGACCATTGGATGGGATTTGATTCCAGCCATCACCAATGTACCAACGCAGAGAAGGCTTATGAGGATACAGGTGCGACCAGAAAGCCATGTCAACAAGAGGAAAGCATTATTATCAAAGACTGAACAGTCAACATTAGTTACAATCTACAAATAAATCACTACGTTACTTTAAACAGAGCCATTGTCTCCTTTTTAATTTACACGACCTCTGTTTTATGCGTTGCATAGAGTCCATCCTTCATGAAGCATGTCAGTAGTTAGTGCTCACCCGGGCTCATTTCGGAACAGTGAACTTGTTCCTCCCCCATTCACTTGAAAGTGGTGAAGTCGTTCGACAGAGGAGGGGAATTGCCACCTCGTTGCCCAAAAGGGTCATTTTCGAAAGTGCATTGACGGAGCATGTAGTGAGGAGGCTTTCTGGGATGGATGGGATCTCCATGTTCATATGGATGGATGTGCCTGTGCTCTGTGATGGCATAGTGCGATGAGGTCAATCAAGGTGTTACCTATCGCCTGGTGATCAACGGCTGAGAGATCAGGCTCAGTCTGCTCGGTGTGTTGCAGCACTCTCCCCATGAATGTGGACGTTCGAGAGTGAAGAGGTGTGGATAATGGTGTGGTGTAGAATCAATTTATCGAACAGGGTTGGCATTTTATGGAGTGGGTGGAGTCGTGCATCTCGAGTAGTAAGGAAGTGGCACCGCCACTGCCTTGCCACAGCACCGGGGGGAGAGAGAATGTCGATGGCAGTTTTGTCAATAAGCATACATAGACACAAGCAGAGGTGGAAGTAGCACATTGTGATGAATGAGTACTTTCGTCTGAAGTTGTTGAAGGTATTGGGACGACGCGAGGGAGGCAGTGCGGGGCTGTGAATACGGTGGAGAGGGATACAATTTGAGATTCTTCCAGATTATTTTAAAGAGAAATTGAAGAAATTCATTTGAACTATCATACGTTTAGGGCAGTGTAGTGCAAAGGTCCGAAACTGGATAGAAGAGCCGATACTTCCGTCAACTGCATTGTTTCAGGCATGCCTCGTCTTAGCGTAGCCTAGTTATTGAGGTCATAAATTGAAACGCCGACATGTAACATTCGGTTTAGTTAGGGGCTGTCAACAATGTCAAATAAACTACCAAAATGTCATTCAAATGAAGCAATTCAGTGGTCGACGAGATCATACCAAGATCGTATGTAATTAGTGTGTGGAATGTGTTACCTCCGACGTATGCCTCCTCCTCCTCCTCCCACTTCTTTTTTGGATGTATGAAATATACCGTTTTGCTTTGCCGCTTCCTTATCACTTTGAATGTCATTTCCATTGTGCAAGTAATTTATGGATGCACAAGTTTAACTCGTTTCCCATGCAGTAAACATTAACAGAGCTGGATCATTTTCCTACCAACACTGCAGCCTCCGAGCCCTTATCACAGTAGACATGACAATATTGTATGCGTGGAAGAGGGTCCAAACTTCACGCTTAACTATTTACAAAAAATTAAACTGCTATCTTACGACCCTGCAAATCTTCTTTAAACAGTGAGCAAATGCATTTTAGATGCTGCCAAAAGTTACATTTGAGTGAGGATTCCGGCAGGACAAAGTAGAAGCTCAGAGCGCATTCGAAGGCACAAAACTGTTGTTCCATTTGTTTGCTGTTAGAAGGAAATAATAATGTTTTTTTAGTGGATAGAGCCTGTTTTTAAACACTATACTTAATAATTGAAGAGCCAGTTGGTGCACAGAGAACGGTGGGTCTATGCTTTGACCATTTTTATCACGACTGCGGTAGACGTTATCCTCCTCACGCCAGACTAAACTCAACGGCCGTTCGTGATAATCCATGTGTATTCTGCCTTGCTTTAGACCACAAAAAAGTACTTTTAGTGATATATTGACAGAAGGGGTGAGGAGGAGAGTGGGAGGGAGAGAGGGAGGAAGGAAGGGAGGAAGAGAGGGAGGGAGGGAGGGGAGAGTCATGCAATGATGGTTAATTTTACCACGACCACAGCAAGGAATGCCATAATATTCTGATTGGCTGTTGAGTTAGGAATAAATAGATCCTCACAGTGGCGGAAAGGGTTGCCTACAGACGATCTCAAACTCGCGATTCTATGTGCCAGAAGGCTTGTTGAAGGTCACCATCTG
Source organism: Taenia solium (assembly GCA_001870725.1). Classification (NCBI taxonomy): domain Eukaryota; kingdom Metazoa; phylum Platyhelminthes; class Cestoda; order Cyclophyllidea; family Taeniidae; genus Taenia; species Taenia solium. The sequence continues at coordinate 40,099 of MIEF01008287.1, read as the reverse complement.
CTAGCTGATGTTTAGTCTGATGGGTAAGTAGTCGAAATAAAGGCATTTCAAGGCGTGTTAGCTGGATTTCCACTTACACAGCCTCGACATTAAAAGAGTTTTTAGTCTACCCGAATTTTCCCGCCTTTTGCCCAATTTCATCAGCTCAGAGGCATTTTGCCCCTTGATCAGGCTGGGATAGCTGGTGTACTGCGGATGGGAAACAGTACTACAGCCGCCGGTGTAATCGCTGACATGCAGACACAGACAGACAGACGTTCGGCTATCAGTTGGTGTGGATGTTGACAAGATAACTTGTTCATCACCACACGCTCTACTATGGCTGCAAAAGAATTTTTTTTACAGTCAATGGCTGGGCCGAGTTGGACCAAATCACGTGTACCGGCAAACTTAACAATTGGTGCTGGGTTTACCAATCCACACAAACATTCCACTCTAGATTCCAAAATTAAGCGTGCCGACCTGTCCTGAACGCCTTTAAGGCGTTCTGGGAACTGGCATACTTCTCCTTACCAGGGAGACCACCACCAGATACCACCATGAAGAGGGGCAACGTCACGTTGGTGCTACACCCAATCCCAAGTGTTAATTTGGCTTGAAAAAATCCAATTCGGGCATTGTCTGTAAAAAAAGTTTATGAAACTCGGACACCCACAACACCTAGTACTTAAATGATGCAACTTTTTCAAAGCCAATCCTGTGTTCACATGACTCCGTGGTTGCGTTTCCGACCCACAGGTCATCGCGCATCCCAACATAAAAATGTCTAACCCTGGACGCCTAATCGGTGAATAAATTATCTATGCAGTGATGAAATTGCACCAGAGGCAGAACAAACACTTCTGTGTGAAGAATGAACACTACACAATTGCTCGCAGATGCCATCACACACCGTAGGTGTCCATACGTCGTCCCATTTTTGACTAGCACAGGAGGAGTTAGACCCTGCATGGAGTGGAGAGAACACTTGGATATCCGACAAAGCCTGAGTAAGAGCTCCTCATACCTCCCCTCCTTTGATTCGAAATAGCCCCATGTCGGTGGTGAAGTGAAGCATGACAATCTGTTTTAAAAAGTAGGTACCGATTCCAAGTCCCGACTCGATTAGAATGTTCCGCGTGTAGGGAGCATCCATATTTCCTCCCCGGAAGGCATAGAAACCGACTAAAGGATGATTTCACAGTTATCGGTAGTATTAGCAGTGATAGTATTTATAATTGTAACAATAACCTTAACAACGGGGAGAGGAGGGAAGGAAGAGAAGAGGAGAGTGTGTGTATGTGTGGTAAATTTAAGTTCTTTCTGGCTGTCATTTTGGACGTGGAGGGTTTGTGAAAGACAGGCGGTTTTGTATGCGATGGAGAGAAGAGGCGATGCGGAGAAGACCCTATCTCATGCCAAAACTGCAGATTGAAGAGCCATAAGACTGACGCCAATCGAAGTCGGCATTTTGTCCATGCGTTAGGGAGGGTATAGGCGGCTCATCCAAATGCCAACGACGGCCTCCCTCCACGACGCAGAGGAGACCACAGTAAGGCACTGGAGAGCACCGACGATGCAACTCCTCAATGTCGTTCATCCCACCACCACCGCCACCTCCTCCACTGCTACTACTACTGCTGTTGCCGTTGATTAGTGCAACTGCAGTTCCGTTGTTGCCGCTACCTCCACTACAGCTGCCACCGCTGCGGAATCGCTTCCTCAATAAGCTTCGGGTGCAAGCGTCTAGTGAGGCCGCGTGCCCGACTATAAGTATGTTGGCACCTGGAGAGAAAGCAGAACTGTTAAAATTCATTGAAACTGATTTCAATAAAGTTCTCTCGGTCTCTAACGAATTGACCTCTATGACGGGTACCTAACAGCCTCTCAACCATTCTAGTCCGCTTTGCTATGACGTTTGACACCTATGAGTGCATTGAACGCCTGCCGCAGAAGTTTACTGCCATGGAAGGAAGCCTCTATAAGGTGATCGCACAGGTTTAGGTGGTTCTATGACGAAAAAAAGTAACACAGAGGACTTACCGGAACGTCTTCCTTCTTCTGAGTGAACAGCAGCGCTATTTATCAACCCTTCTCGACTAATCACAAATCTGCTACGAATTCCAACATCACAACCCACCTTTCGGCCGCACCGTTTTTATCGTATTTCTATCCCCCAACCGTCTACTGTTTATTTCACCCGGGACCGTGTGACTTTCTAAGACTGTGGTCAAGAATAAAAACGGGCGAGTACCGTTAAAGGTTGCCTTCTGCCTTCTGTCCCATTATAACTGATGCTCGACATGAAATCTTCCCACAGTTAAATCTGCCAACGCTAATGAGGTGCAATATTTGCCACCTTCCACCCTCAAATCATCAGTTCTCCTGCCAAACGAAACCATTCCTCTAAGGATGAAATGGTGCGTACCGTAAAAGTGAGGAATGACAAGAGGAGCACGAATTGAGGCTAACCGACGGGCCTTAGAACAGAAAAACCACAGAAGTCACTTCGCATTACAATTCAATCATTCAAGCAGTCAGGAGGGGATTTTTCTTTCATTGTCACGCACGCGAAAGAAGTGAAAAACACATTGACAGACATTGAAACGCATTGCCTGCCACTCGTCAATGCACGGCATGTGACACACGCACTTGTTTACCTCCTTCTTTTTCCACAACTCTCACTTCTCGATTGACGTAAGAGCAAATAAAAATGCTCCACTTTCACTCGTGTGAAACCCAACTGAGATGTTTTTGTGGCAATGCATGCACTTTGTGGGTCCCTACAAACGCCTACGACCCACACCAAAAGGTGAACCAACCGGTTCGACAACCCGATACAAAAACTCCCTAGTCTCAAGACAAGCAACATAAGAAGGCAGGACGAGCAACGCCAATTAAGGGGGCACAATTGCAGCGAACATTCAAGACGCCGCTTTACATTGCCAGTCGTATAACCAATTTGATTAGGCCTTTAAGTATGTGAGTCCAACAAAAGCACTTGACGTATGAAGGGCCTTCAGTGCTTAACTAATGCTCAACAATGGCGACACGAAGTGGAAGCAGCATACAATGGACATTTACAGACCCTAGCGCCGCTGCAATCAGTGCTACTGTGTGCCATGGATCATGACAACGGAGCTCAAGGTGTGTACCCTCAAGGCAAGGGCACCTCTATCTTTCCGTCTGTCTGTGTACTGATATCTATTCCGTTTCCAGCTCACAACACAGCAACAATCCTCATGAATGCACAGGTAGAGCATGGAACATCCCATTCTGGACACTTAGTCGACGCATAACTTGCCTGTGGTGCTTTAAAACTGCACCACAATGCTGGCTGTAAAAGGGACGTAACTGATGAATGCTATATAACGGCATTTGTAACCCCCTAGCGTCATAACGGCCATTGCTAGTGCATTTCATGGGCCGTGATATAAATTCCTAGCAAAGACGAGTCAACGTCCTCGCCTATGTGCCAGTAACGATGTCCGCTCCGTTTCCGGATCACAACACAGAATATTTATTCAGTCGGAGCATGGAGCCCCTCAGTTAGGACACTCAATCGACGCGATGAAGCTGCACAATTTTGAAAAGACGACTCACACCAAGTACTTCTAAGGATACATTTCCGGAATCAATGATGAGGCGGAGCAGGCCGTGCTAAGGTAACTTAGACGTGTTGGCAAACCCTCCTCCATCAAGGCTGCGCTCCAGGTATCATTTGAACGCTAGGTGGATGAGACAGATGTAGGGAGTAAGAAAATATGTGGAAAGTGAACACAACCTGCACTTAATTTGAACAACCCCTTGGCTGATTCGCCCATCTCTTCAAAAATACCGATTAGTGAGTCCGCAAAACAGGAAATGGGGTGACTTGTTCCGGCCAAAAAAGGTTGAATAATTATAAAAACAATTCCAAAGGAAAGAATATTTGATTCCCACCTCATTGAATTTGGAGTGGAGCCCTGCCAAACTCATGGACATGATAAAGGGGACTAAGCGCCTTCACATTACGAAGCACGAGAAAAGTGGAAAAAAGAACGAAAAGAGTCTGCCTGATACTTGACTCTCCAAGCTCCAGGACCTTGAAGGTTCACCATCAGAGTAACAGAGGAGGTTTGACAACCACACCCGCTCAGACGTTCCGTTGGTTCAACACGACACCAACACCTTCACTATCAAATTGACCAATTCAACAACGGATCAGTAGCCCGAAAACACACCAACCTACAACGCTTGTGAGCGCTTAAAACCCATCCAATCTGTTTGCAATACGATCTGGCGCAAACGCTTACCCTGAAAAATACGAAGAATACTCGTCACATACTTGTGACGTACAGAATCGAGTGAGAAAAATCCAAACCTCGTCCACACATGTGACACTGGCAGTGGCGTAGGCGTAGACGCACTTTGTCAAACGACTTCGCAAACAGGTAGTGACAAACGACCGGACACAAAAAAAACGACCACGTCGAAACCGAAGGTCGGTGAGGGTACTTTTTTTTTTGTTTAACAAATCCAGGCGCTTGAACACATCCATGGTGTAGCAATGAACGTATTGTAAAGGCAAAGGGAGGGATACATTCTTACACTTTTGTCAACCCCTTCGAAGTCCAGGCAAGCCAGAGTTAAAAGTAACGCGGAATGAAATTTACACCGAGAGTACGCGCAAAGCCACGGGGAAATGTTACTTTCTTCTCGCCACTTTTTAACGCATGAAAGGGTTGCAAGTTTATCAGGTTGTTTACTGCACCAGTCCATTTTCACACTGATAAAGCCGTGTAACGAACCTGGGCATGACCCGAGTATGAAACAACTTCAAAAGGGCATTCCCACCCTTTTTGCTACACCTAAATTTCATGGATGATTGCATTTCACGAGGCCGATAAAGCCACGTCAGGAGATGCGGTGTGATCGGAGAACAAGATTAGCTCTCCTCTTGCCCCTTTTCCTGGGCTAAAGGACTGGGAGGATGCACTACCTTGCAAAATATATCCGTTAGACAGACGTTCGAGACTACTCCCCAGAGAAAGTGACATGTACACTCAAACCACAACAGTCGGGCGGTTGTTTAGAGTTAACCCGAATGCTAAAGGAAGAGGGTGACCATGGGCAGGGTTTGGGAGCGCAAAGCTCTAATTCGTACGAGTGGTTGGGAAAGTTGACCAATACTGGTTCGCAAGCTTCACCGTGAGTCGGCTGGATAACACATCACTCGACCCTTGAAAACGAATCACCTCCCGTTTTGACAGTGAATACTTGTGCAGTCTTCCCTCCCATTTCGCTGGTGCTAGTGCAGTAATTGTGCCTTACTCCACTTCGAAAATGACAGGATTAACAGGAAGGGGTTGAAATTATCAGTCGGACGAATTCCGTCTAGCGAATGGAACGAATGTCGGCAAGTTGGCCACGTTTAAGCTCGTCTTTGCCGTGGTATCCAATTTTCATGCCACGGTCAATTTTACTCGGTACCTAAGACAGAATGTAACAAAGTCCGAAAAACGTTCCACACCACTGACAATAAAGCACAAGAAGCCGGAAAGCAGTCACCTAGACAACAAAGGAGGGTCAAAACTGGGTCAAAAGGGAGAGGGAGATTCAGCGCCAAAGGCAAACAAAAAGGCATTAAACCTCCCATCATCCCCTTCCATAAGCGCAGAGTGGCCGGGATTAGTTGATAAGGCTGAGGCTAAAAAATTGTTTGAAAAATGACCTGTGGGATTCAGATTTGGGCACTTGATAACCAACTCGTGAGAGTACGGCCAGTCCCGTTGGTGTATTCGCTGCCACGGACACTGAGAAACTAAAAAATGTCAGTATTTTTGAATCAGAAAGTCCTACATCTACTTATTGTGTTTTACTATCAATCAATCGGTGTGAAACATCATTTAGTGTAAACGGAAGCTATCGTAAACTAATAAGGACCTCGTGTCACATATGAGTGACGCACAGCTGTTGGACAGGAAAACCATGACGTCATGTATGTGTGTACGTGTGTAACACTGGCAGAGATTGGGTTAAGAGTTTATCCTAATTCGAGGGAAGGAGTTTCCGCAGGCTGGAGAGAGGGGTGGCCTCCCAGCCGTAAGGACGGAGCATGGTTGAAGGGCAAGAGTCAATGGATTGACAAAACTACTACCATTATTGTGACCACAAAGGCAGCTAGTGCATGACAAGTAAGGTAAACAGCTAAGACAATAATAGCGTTTCATGCTTTTGCACGCCTATAACAGTTACTTCCAGATGGTCTCCAAGGCTACATCTGACAGGGCAGGGCATGAGCGACACCCCTTCCGTTGAGGTTTCAAAGGAAGCTTGGATTTATGGCCCTGTCCTAGATGACTAAATTTGTGGTCTTGTGAAAACACATCAAAATTTGGTAGGTATCCGAATCGCAACCTCTGTGTCTTGCATGCAATTAAAGGGGTGATCGATGACATTCTGGAGACGCAACATTCTTTCACATTACTAAGACCGAAGAATACTCGAAATGATTGGCTGGACCTTACAAATACCGCCATGAACCACAAAGGGAGAATAAAACTAGCAAACATGGGTTAGCAAAGTGCCCAGTCCAAAACAATGGCTCATTCAGACACCATGCGCCAAGATATCAGGCGACAGTACAAGCGGCGGTATGCATTCGACAGGGAGCGACAGGCGTACCCAAAACGCCCCATGGGGAGAACGATGGTGAAACACTCAATCACAAAACACTTGGGTAATGTATACGTATCGTGGATAGCCATGCGTCCGTCAATGACAACCCAGACAGTGGCATTTCAGTGCCAACCTGCAGCCTAAACAGTGAGTGCCTCATTTCACACTCAAGAGACAGCAAAATCTCGGTCCGAGAAACAGTGAACACAAAACAATCATTCACAAGCACCCTGGAGGGTGGCGGACAGGCAGGTGGGATGTCCTGGGGGATCATTCAGTCAAATTTGCTAGATTGGTACCGGAGGCAAAGACTGGCGGAGAGCAATTCTACTTCCTACTCTACAGCACTCATTCTGTTGCCAGCACCTTGACTTGCACTGAGAGACCTTCAGAGACAATCTGAGCCCAGACAGTTGATAAAAACAAATTGGAGTCGATTTCCACCCACCTTTGGTTGGATTGTGCTCAAGAATGTCCTTGACGAGTTGAGTAGAGCGTGCGTAGAATTGGGGTACACTTTCTTGCAAATCAAGTTGATCGAGAGAGGAGAGAGCCCGATACTCCCGATCCACATTGTAGCCCAATTCATTGAGCATCGCGGGAGACAGGAAATTTGGCAATTTGCCCGAATACCATCCCAGCCACTCAAAGAGGAGGGGCTCAATTCGAACTGCAAGATTGCACTATACAATTGTAAAAAAGAAAATTTTGAGACAATCACAGGTAGGAGTGAAATGGACTTCATAAAGCATTCAAATCAACACAGGGTGTGGTTGAACTGACATGAGACGATAAATGGCCTGTGTGCTAGTGTGTTTTGTTTGTTTTCAACCGAACCTGCGCACACACAAAGACGCGAAAAAAAAACAACCACTCAACTCTCAAAAACAAGTAAAAGTACAAAAAGCACAGTGTGATGAGAGCCCAACCATCCTATTTGGTTGACAGAGAGAAGTGGACTTCGCCTACCCCACCTGCTGATATATTTTTAAATTGATGCTGCGTCATTAAAAAGGCTACCGCATTTACCGCCACCTTACGGGCACCAAATCACCCCGTCCAGGCCTATAACCACCCAGATCGGCTATACAGTGGTTGAAGGCGTCAACACTTCGCCTGGAATGACTCCAAGTCTCATCAAGTTGAACATCACTTCTAACTGTGCCGAATAGCTACTGAACCTAGACATCACAGGAGCAACCTGATGTGAACGAGCCGAAACATCGCTCCTGTGTTTCTCGAGATGGTCAGCAGCACTGTGAGGTCGAAGATATCACCTAAGAAACCACTTGTTAATGCACCAGGAATCCGACCAATGGGATGCGTTCGGGCTACAGATTCCACCGTCATAAAATGATGTCTTGTGGTTTCAGTTTTATCTCACTTTTATTTCCAACCTGTCTGTTGCCTGATTCATGCAGGGTTATGTGGGCCTCCACTGCTAGACGCCAAGGAGCCAATCATCACCAAGGGCAACGATGAGGTATCATCCCCCTCCCTCTGTCCTGATACAAATTTACAACTGGTCTGCAGTGTGGGTCCACCATTTTCCACCGCTACCTCTTCACACTATAAGGTTCTCCTTCCACAATTTCGAGTCGCATCGGTTTGCATATACCTCAGCCGTGATCGTTTGGCCCAATGCGTTCCACCACAGTGTAATCTTTTGTGGATGAAGAGGTGCATATCGCAGAATTTTGGAGTGAGTGGCAATTTGACCCTCGGGAAACAGACAGCACATTGCATCGCCGTAATGGTAACTTCACCACTGCTTCTCAATCGGTCAGGAGGTTGATAAGTCACTTCCTAAACAGTTTGAAATGCATAACGAGTTTTAATAAGTCACGCAAAGTGTGGCGAAGACATTGACAATCTGTCACCTCTTAATGAATGTATCGCATGTCATAGGCTGGGATGGCATAAGACACGCATTCATTTGGTCTTTTCCATTTCTGCAACTCACTTCCCCCATTTCAGTGCGTACTTCCCTGGCCCACATAAGAACAGAGCCTCCCTTTCACCTCTCACTAACCCCACTTTTCCATTCATTTCAGCCTGGACAGTAGGCTCTGGAATTTCACTGCCACACAAGAAGTCATAGGTGAAGATCTGGGAGACTTGGAACGGAGTTGAGCCTGGTGAGTAAGGTGCATAAGCCCCAATGACATCCATCGCTTTTAGCCTACGTTTTATGACTAAGATTTGAAACAACAGAAAGATATTACTAAATACAATAAAGTACTATACCGACAGACTGGTGCATGCCCAAGCTTCATGAGCACACAAGCAATCAAAACCACTTAACGAGGTCCTACAGGTCATGCAGCTATTGTAGCGGATTATCCAGAAAAAAAAATTACTAAACTCCAATACTGCCAATACCACCACCACTGGAATGTGGAAAACATTCGCTCTAATAAGCGGACCCATCCTATCATCTTCGTTCCGAGCTTAAGATTAAGTATCATGCTTAGGAAGACGCGTTGAAACATGAGAGCAGTCATGGGGGGGGGACGAAGCCCTAAGGTGGTAAGGGACAAAGTAGCAAAACGACTGCATGCGGACCCCCTCGTCCCGGCGATTCGTTCCCCTTTGTGGTGTCGTCGCGACCCCCCCGTCCGTATTGAATAGAGCTTCGAGCCTTCCCATCACGACCGCTGACTCAACACTGCCACAGAAACAACTTGAAGCTAGATTTATATTTTTACTGCGACAAATATTAAAAAAAATCAACATCGAACACCACAATGGCTCCTGTTTTCACACGAATTTTAATTTGTTAAAAGGGTTTAGTGGACTTATCCAGCGATCCCAGACCCAAAGAACGGGCGAAATGAATAGCAACTCATGCAGCTAAATGAGCTCAAAGGTTAAGTAAAAAAAAAGAATTCGTTTCACTATCACGAGATGGTGGTTGGTAATACCCATCGTCTCCATGTGTAATTGGTCTCGGTGCTTCAGTGACCTTGCAGATGTAATCACTTAGTGACGACTTAATCCTTGTTTTGGACAAACGCCTTTCTTTGAAAAAAAGATGACTCCTTTTTGGCTAGACTTGGCACAATGAGGAGGATGCAAACCTTCCAGTGGGATTTGTTTTTATCGAGATTCTCCCTCCCCCCTCCCCCCCACCATCCCACCCTCATTTCATCATGTGTTGGGTGAAAGGCACACAAATACATAATTAAATGGGCTTGAATAGGTTGGGGTTTGTTGTTGAAAGGGAAGCATACTTCTACCAAATTGGAATGCCATTTAGAAAGAGGACAGTGGATAGGGGGGGTGAGGAGGAGGGCAACAATGATGGCACACAAAGGCAGGAGTGGGAGGTGCCCAGTAGAAATGAAGTTGAAATACGGAAATCACTCAGGCTCTATTGGGGAGACAAAAACAGCACATACTAGAGAGAACACTACCCTAGTGGTGTCACACATACACAGTGATAGATGCGTACCAATGGTCAAGCTAGCCCAGAAATCGCTGGTCAGGCTAACAGGTAATGCTGGCAGTGCGGGTGTGGTGATGAATGAGCCTACGTGAGAACCAAGACGGATATCTGCCCACAAAGGTGATGGTGGAACACTCACCCAATCGAAGCAGCAGACCGCTTCGCCTACACAGCTACCTTCAACCCACCAAATACCCACCTTTTGAAATGGGGACTTCTGAAGCCGCAAACCATTTCAAAAGCACCAAGCTATGTGGCATTATAGGGACCAAAACACTACGGAAAAATGTTACTCTCCACAATACAGCGAAATATTAGACATTCATGTGCATTTGTTTACAATAACAGCCGAAAGACAACAATAATTACCACGTCCGCAGTGGTGGATAAGTAATGAAAGAAAACGACTCAGGTCTTGTTTACATCACACGACACCATTTTAGAATGAATACACTTAAAGAGGAGAAACGCCTTTAATGCTTCTAGCGTCGCCAATCCTAGTGCCAGAGACAGCTAGGCGTTGGATTGGGAAATATTAAAGCAGTCACAAGGAAACCTTTGCTGATTTCCGACTGAGCTTGGGTAATTCGAGTAGGTGAACATTATGCACACAGGAGTTAATTCAGCGCCTGAGTTAATGGTACGGGGAGCACGATGCGACGGTCCGGTGGCGCAACTATTCCTTTTCCCCGCTAGCCAGGCCAGAAAGTGTAAATATACCCAGGCAATAAAAATGTCAGACTTCAGCTTTCACAGCACGAACGCTGGACCCGTGTGCCTCATAGAGCTTGTCAAAGTGGCACGTGACGGAGAGGGGAGGGGGGGGGAAGGTTCGAATCCACGCCTACGTCTGTCACTTGAATTGAGGGGATTCTATAATCACTTGGCGTGGATTGGCCGGCTTATTTACTGTTGTCTGGCGTCTGCGACAAGTAGTCGGATGAATAAATCGAGGAAGACACAGACAGAGAGTGATGGGAGTGGATCCACCATCACTCTAGGCAGTGAGCCAAAGGCGGTCACTTTGGTATCACGTGAATAGCCCATAAACAAGCGCACCCACGTACACCAAAACAGTAATTCATCATTCGAGTCTCCGCCGGTCCGGTATACAAAATCTAGCATCTATTTTGGAGGGAGGGGGGGGGGGATGGTCAAAAGGTGTGCTTTACGTTTTGACGGGGGTATGCATGTGCACAGTGAACACAGAAGGGAAAGAAACTCGCATCGTTTGACTCTTCTCACTCTATAAACGGTCTGTTTGTCTGCTTTTTCTTATTCTTACATCCTCGCATAAGAGTCTCGAGGGGGAACGGGTCACTACGATCCACGAAAGATCATGGCTAACCTCTAACCTGGGAAATCGTGCGTTTTTTGGTAGTTCAAAACTCCATCTACTTGCAATACGATTTTGAGTAGTCAGTGGTCATAAATTAATAACTTCAATGAAACATGAAATCCACAAATCAGAATAATCCAACTTGTTTATTCATGAGCTAACGATCAAATAATAAATTGGCTGACTAATTTAAAAAACTTATGAAAAAAAAATGGGAAGCTTTTCCACGACACGACTGTATTCCAGACTAGCAAGTCTTATGCGCATTAAACGCTATAAGAATGTGAAAAAAAGGCAAAAAAGAGCCACTAAGACATTGAAAGAAGGTTGAAGAGAAAAAAAACCCTTCAAATTTAACCAGTCCCTCTTCAAGCATCACGTCGTGACAAGTGGAACAGCAATTCTGGCGATAATTGGCAGAGGGGTTTGAACGCACCCCCCCCCCCTCCCCCCAACACAAAGCCCAAAACGCTGTGTAGCCCTGAGGTTAAGAATAAACAATTTCTTACGAATAAAATTAGCAACAGGAAGGGGATCAAACGAATGCCTTGCATTGTTGACAGCCCTGTGGTTAATGCTTTTGGAGGTGATTTCTGTCCGGAATACGGAGAGGAGGGCAAGGCATGGCATACAAGAGGGACGGACTTCGGCCGTAGTCCCTCCTCCATGCATACTACTGGCATTCACCCAACACCAACAATAAAACGCCAAAACTATCGTACCTTTATAAAAACGCCCTGAGGCTGAACGTCTACAGCCCTTGAAAAACAATAGGAGGAATGTATCACGAATTAGCTCCGTGAATGGCGAGATAGATTAGAATTGAGGGGGAGAAAGGCGAGTGACAAGGGCACGTTACCAAGGTAACTCGAAGCAGAGGAGGGATCAAGCAAGGAGGCCACATAGGTGTTTACAAACAAAACTCCCCTCTCTTCTTCGTGTGTAGTACACAAGGCCTACACACTCACCTCACGCCACTAAACCATCAAGTCAAAGTCAAATGGTTGGGGCTTCTGTCCACGAACAAAAGTCGTGCGTGATCCACTTGGGGCTCCAGAGGCTTCAATACCACTTTGGCAGCTACAACGCTAACCCATTCACTGCCAGTTCACCCACTCTTCCCAAACGAAAGTCCCGTATTTTCACCATGGAAGTGCCACTTTCACTACATCCAAAGAGGTGACGAAGAGTAATAATTCTATAGAAGTACATCGCGGACAACACCCTCCCTCTGATCATACATGCTCTTCAAACGATCCCGTTTACCAATAATGCGATTCGTCTCAAGAGCATTTTGGCGCTCACCGTTTAGGTGTACATCAGACGTCATAGTTACAGCTCATACCAGACGTCTGAAACAGCCCCTTCAATCAATAAGGGGAAACAGAGGGGAGTACGGATTCTTATGGCTTAACAAACTGCACTGCACAGCGTTTTTCGAGTCAAGGCGTCTGGTCTGGCGTGTACCACTATGGCGCCCTAAAAAAGGACCTTTGTGCTACAATAATGCCAAAAGTTAGCAACTAAAGTCAAAGTAACAATCCTGTTTCTGGGGCCTAGAGACTTACAATAGGGGATTCGTCTAAAGCCAAGTCTACTATTTGAATCAACGCCATGGAGGGATGAAGTCAATCTCAATGGGTGGAAAAGCAAAGTACAACCACTTTGTTCCTGTCATTCCAGCGCCCTTAAGGCAATTGTCTGCATACCTTCAGTCTTTTTTTCGGTTCAGAGATTGTCTCGGTGGTGTTAACAGTCAACTAGCTCTTCTTTACTGCTTTTTTAAACCCTTTAACCGACTTCAGGAAGAGCTGGATTGTTGCCATTAATCACGTGGTCGAAATGCCAAAGCTGCATTCATACTCGCGGAAGTAGTCTGTTTTACCACTAAAAATGTGGTAAAGTAGGAGAAAAAATAAAAAAAAAAATAACTCACGACTAGACAATTTGTAATACCTTTCGGACAAACTGTCTGCGATACCCAGGTGTCCGCCTTAAACCAGACACTCACACGCACACAAGTAACCCTAAATCTGGAATCTCGGACGACGTTGGCGCGAGTCGGAGTGCCTTGCCTGCTCCAGATGCACGACACAACGCAGCAAGACGACGAGACAGAGAATGGGACAAAGAAGGCATTTATTTTTCACTGCAGTAGATAATCCACTACCAGCCGTGGCCACCCTCTCACCCCCTCTCCACTTGGCACACCCGCATCCCTGTTTCTGCCTAACGAAGCGCTACCGTGAGAAACGCTTTTCAGGCCATCGTGGTGCTCTCTCCACGTCTAGCATTTCAGCATTCTACTAGGAGTCCAGCGTGTTAAAACGTGATTTCCCCTGTTCCTTACAGGAAGCGGAGTTAAGTGAGAAGCACAAAAGGCAATGCTGGAGAAAGGTATAACTCCAAGGACGAGAGCAGTGAAAAGGCCGTCCAGTAGGCAAGAATCAAGCGACCAACTTCAAAGCATGAGGAAGTGACGGCACCAATATAACCTCGTACAATTTCTGACTCCCGAGGGAGTGAAATACTCCCATTGAGACAAACGCATGCATAATACAGGCCGATCAGGAGGGTTTGAAGGCACGTAAAGAACACGTAGGTATTTGGATGGCGCACCTCCTGTTTCATAATTCGGCACTTTAAAGCAAGTGATTCAAGCAGAACTGCTCGTCCTCAGTAAAAATAACAAAAACAACCCACCCTGTTACTGCTAAAAGTGCATTACTAGAGGGTTGAACAGCTGCTGCGCGACTTGGAGGACGTAGGATCCTTATCTAGCAGTGTAGGCTTAAGCGCTGGACACCGAAATATGTTTGATTAGCAAATGAAGCTATAACCCGGCAAACCCTATTCTGCTGTGACTGACCCCCCTCAACTGGCCGTTGCTTAAACGTCTGAGAGGAGTGAATTGAGACTACTGAGAGGACAAGAAAAGGTACTCACCTGTCCAGCACCTCGCAACAACTGGCAGGCCGTTTGAACACAACGCAGGGCGGGTGAGACGTAGCAAACCGAGAAGCGAACACCGGCTTCGGCGAAGGCGCGACCACAGGTGTCCGCCACAAAGAGGCCAACTTGGGTCAGTGGAGAGTCCAGAGTGTGATCAATGATATCCTCCCGCACCGGCAGTCGAGGTGGCATGTTGAGGTTTAGCCGACGGTAAAGACCTGCAATTGAAACGATGTAAACAGCCTAACAGGCTATTTCTTAGATTGATCTTTCTAAGTTAGGCTCAAGTCTGCTACTGCTTCCACTATCACAAAGGAATTTTTCACCGCCCCAGTTCAATTGCACTTTTATCTCCATCCCATCTTCTGGCTATCTCATATGGAATCATGTGATCCCCCTTTGCTAAAGGCAAGGTGCAAATCAATCACAACTTGGTGTGAAACCACCAGGCAAGAGAGTGAAGACGACGGTGACGGCGACAATGAAGTGCCCATCTCCCTTCATCTGTCCCATTAAAACTGAGATGCGGTATGGGTCTTGTGATAGAGTGAGGTAATGAAATCCACTGATTAGCCAGACCTACCGCCTTTCCTTAACATGAGGCCCCCTCCACACCTTCGAGTCCCATCAAACACACACATACGTCAGTTAAGATAGTTGGACCTAAGGAAGAATTGGGTCTGCGTTTCATCGCAGGATGGGCTTCTGAGGATGGGGTGGTGAGTCTGCTAAAAATTTGGGAAAAAATCAGGGACACATCACCACTTCTCAGTTGGTCGATCAGTCTTCCGACACTCCGAAATAGACGATGTGTTTTAACAATGCACGCAAGAGGTGAAGAATGCATCGACAAGCTAACTTGAAAACGCATTACCTGTCATCTGTTAATGAATGCATGGAATGCTATGGGATGTGATGGCATGCAACATGCATTTAATTGGTCTCGTCGTTTCCACCACTCACTTCTTCCTGGATCTCTGTCCCACTCAAGAATAGAGCATCTTCCTCAGCGCAAAACACTTTTCGTACATTTGATCAGGGCAGTACGCTCTGAGAACGCGTATCCCACCGCCTACCAACGTCATTCCAGAAGCTACGGGTGAAGCCTCCCAAGGTGTGGAGCCGAAGCAGGCTCGATACGCAAGGCTGCGATTGTGTCCCCCAGGTCTAACCGCGAGTTGAAGTAACAAGATTGTACCACCAATTCCAACAGAATAGCATGTGAACAGACAACCACAAAACATTCACTTCCACTTAAAAGGACCTTAGAAGTTGCGCCGCATTGCAGCTAGCCTTATCGAATACTGTGCAAATCTCTTTGGTCACGTGATAATAAACCCTCGAGCTCTCATCCCTTGCATTTTGTCCTCCAATTTGTCAACACTTCCTCAAAGTAGGAATCCCATGCTCGAGATAATAGGTTGCTCGAGCTTTCGATGAACGAGTAACCATACACATTTGGTTTGGCTGGTATTGTGTCGCTGGTACTGCTAGTATGGAAGCCCTTTCTAGTCTGCATCTCCGCCTTCAGAATCGTATACGTAGCGGCGTCTCTAGTGGTGATTAGGAGGCTGCATTGCATTCAAGTACGCCAAAAGATCCTTTCCACCTCGTAGATGTCTTGAAGATGGTCTAGGCACGATACTCTGAACTGGCTCACCTTGCTAGTAGAATAGAACGATATTAATGCTTTTCGCAGGAAGTCGACTCAAGAGGAATCATGTGGCATTAGATTGAAAAGGAGACCTCGAGAAGGTACTCAACATTGATTCATGGAACGGGTATTCTTCTTGGACAGACACACCTCGAAAATATAAACGGTACATTGGGTTCGCTTGATGCAGAACATTGGCCAGCCTTCGGTACTACTTCTCAAGTTAATCCCATCTCGGTGCAATTCAGCTTGCGGATATTATGATGACTAGGGATCCTAGCGGAATCCACAACAGCACTTCTAGAGGAGCAATTCATCGTGATATACTTGTCCTTGGCCTGTAGGTTAAGTTGCAAGTCTCAGGAGCACAATATGCAAGGGTCGGGGCACAACAGTGACCATACGGGTCGTGAGGAAGACGTCTCAGAAGACGGAGGAGTGTAACAAAAGGCAAGTTTGATGCCACAGTATCCTGTCCAAATGCGCAATCTTCCACCTCTTCTGTACGTTGATACCAAATCAACCCAAACATTTGTACCCACTGGAATTGAGAGGTTAAGTGAGGGTGGAAGGTGACTGGGAGGCAACCGGCCCCACGGGCAGCGACTAGGCACGTGAATAATGCCCAACGTTTGGTGAAATTTGGAGAAGTTAGCGCACACCCAATGGACGCCGAGACAAACGCAGTGAAGTAGGCAGACTGGCCCGAAATGATTCAGCAGTACTGACAAATCAACTCGCCCATTCTAGGGCTGCTGCGACGCTGCGATGCATGCATAAAAGTGGATGCATGAGAATACTGTGTGGGTGAATGAATGAGTGAAATTTGGAACACATAAAATTTGCCCTTTTATTTCCGCAATCCCAATTGAAAGTTACCCTCCCCACTTTTAAATAAATGGAGCTACTTAACGGAACCACAAATTCAACCCATGGCTGAGGTACTACGGCTTACCTCGCCTATCGATACAACGAGTGGTCCAGGCCCGCCCAAAGCAGATATCGACCCGTTCAGCATGTCGCATAACAAAGAGGCGACGTTGAGGCTTCTGTGGTTGTTGATGTAGGCTGCTACTACCGCTACTGGCACCAGAGAGAAGGCCTCCAAAGAACCGAGAAGCAAAGATTGAGGAGGAAGAGGAGGACCCGGTGGCAGTTGGAGAGGATGTTTTGGCGCCCAATTTTGATCCGACGGCGGCGGTGGTCTGAAAGGCCGAGGGGGAAGAAGAAGGAGAGGAGGAATTGGAAGAAGTAGATTTGCGACGACAACTGCGAGGGAGGAGTTTGGAGCGAAACCCACTACCACTACCAACGGTGATACCGACGGCTAGAGAGGAAGTACGGGCTTCGGTGTTCAATACTGCCAGAGGCTCGCAGAAATCTGTCGGCGCAGAGAAAGACGCCGGAATCTAAAAATTAAACCGTTCAACATTTCACGCCAAGCAGCCAACTCTCTATCTAAGCCGTCTTTCCGGCCTAACGAGAAAGTGCCGCTACGTTTTGATGAACGATGATGAAGGGTGAAAATGAAGAGCAACAGGGGCAGTTATTCCAAGAGAAATGTTACATTTCAGCCATAATTTAGTTCTACAAGCTCCTCGACCCTCTCAAATTTCACTCACCATAACGTGTTTCATGTCATCTTTATTACCAACCCACCATCGGTCCAAGAGCCACACTCCCTACGGCAACTTCAAAGAGGGCGCGGAAGCTGAAATGCTTTATATTTGCGTAAAAAGAACTCGGTACTAGAAGGCTGCACTTCCACTCCAAGATGAAGAAATAATGGTTGTCAAGACGTAGCAGCATTCAGCACCACCTCCTCTGAAGTGAATCGGAGGCGAAAGCAATTTGTGAAACTTCATTCACTACAATGGTTTTCAATATTCCAAGTAAGGTTTGTCGAGACAGGACTTCAAATTTCACGGCTACGACCACGCCAAAGATTATGGTGGTACCGGGCGTAATAGAAGGTGCAGAGGCGTTGAACAGTTAAGACACACCGCAATGTGGTCTCTCAACAACGAGACCTCGACACAGAACTCACCACTAAGACATGGGACTGAATGATGATAACGTTTTTTTAAAGACAGCCCCACGTCGGAATGATTACAGAAACCTAGCAGGAAACTGCAAGCAAATTTGTTCATTTGGCACAAACAGTCAGATCTGTGAACCGGCGTCGCACTAAGCAATAACTCACTCTAGACGGCGCTACAAAGGTGTTGCAGAGCTCCGCTGTAAGACTATCCTCCTGACACCCAATGACCACTGTAGACCTGAAAGGAGAACACACGAATCGAGTTACAGGCCAAACACAAATAAACAAAACACACACTGAGGGAGAGGGGGAGAGGTACCACTCTTAATTGTCAATAGAGCGCCAAATGGAATTTGGAAGTAACCATAGAGCGGAAATACGCGATAGGACACCCATGTTTTGTCAAAAATAATTAAAGAGATTTCCTCAACCAATAAGAAGGCGGCACTCAACAGACGCCCAAAGGTTGTCTTAGAATCTAGGCTCTCTTCAATGACGATATTCAGGGTTGAGCGCCTCTACCTACTGAAAAGGAAAGAAAAGGGCAATCTTACCTTTCGAAGTTGGTAAAGTAGTGGGTGATTATCTGCCGGTCTAGAAAAGGAATTTGGACTTTAAAAGATGGACAAGCTGAGGCAGTATCGGTTCAGCCGTCTGGTTTTGCTTTGAAGTGAAGTGATGAACACACCTGCCTTGATGGCTCTCAAAGGGTTCGGTCCTGGGGTGTCGAGGGGAGCTCGATCACCACGGTCCAAAGACTTTACTCCTGGGATGAGCCATACGACCACTTCTCACAAGCAAAAAAAAACGGAATTATCCGCACATCTATTCGGTATTACGTTCAACCAATCGGCTTGGAACCCGATTCTCTTCAAACAGTTATAATGAGCTGACAAAGAACACCACCAACAGTCGCAAAGTTAGATTCAAATAAGGAAAGTGGGATGTCGCACATATGTGACTCCGTCGAGCTGTCACCGCCAGCGATGAGCCATGGATATTTACAAGGCGCTAATGCACTCAATCCTCATTGCCCATTCACAGCCAGACCCATAATGGCAAGAAGACGCGCTCGTACACGCTCAGTCATTTCACGAGCCCAGACATGACGCAGTCAAAGAGGAAAAAAAGTGGCGGATTTTTATGGTCCTTTTGGCACGAACTATCTCATTGCACTGAATAACTGGGCGGTGGATCGTGCGTAAGAGGAAAGACAAATGCGTGGGCAAATTTGCGTCTTTTCTTGCACTGTACGACGGAAGTTAACTTCTTGCAAGAAAAGGACAAGGAAGGCACGTGATCCCCTCCCCACCCCACCCCACCCCACCCCAGCCCCTCCTCCTCCCTTCTTGACCTCTTATGCGTAGGACTGGGATGGAGGAAAAAAACAATCACATGCGCGCACACACATGTTATAGCCTGGCTTAATCCGACCAATCCCTTAAAAATGTCTGCCTGTCAGTACACAGGCCAGCTGACGTCACAGATGAAACAAATCCACTTCTACTGCCGAGCCTACAACTGCTAGCATTCTTACCTTCCTTTTTGTTGTGGAATTTCGCCCCCACGAACAACCTTAAATGGGAAGCCTCCACGGAGTGCCAACCACAGGCTGTAGATTTTACGTGACCATGGACAGCAAGACTTTATTGAAGACGTGGATACACTGAGCCGTGGAAATGCCTAAGATCACAGGAATGGGTGACCTTAAGCGGTGGAGAGACAAGTCCGCAGGCGTAGACTACATTTTACACGAAAAAAAAGTCCGGCTACGCACTCATTTTTTACATGGGTAATTTGGCAGTCACAAACACGTAGCCATAAGAGAAAGTAATACAATGAATCGCAGACACATAAATCTAATCCGGTGAAATAAAACGGCATCTTTCCCAGTAGTAAATCAGGTGTTCGTAGACCTTCTTCCCGTCTCAATCAACGACACGATGGCATGGGATTCCATTTATGTCACTTCCGTCAATAACCCATCAGCTAAGGGGGTGTGGAGGATGCGTGACGAGAAGATCTAAACCAGCGGCAGTGTACGAGCGATCGAGGGAAGGATGTACAAGGCCATTTATCAGCGGTCGTGGCTCCCCTTCGCTACTCCCTTCACGGACTGTGAAAATGGGAGGGGCCAACGTCTGGGTAGAAAAAAGTACATCGAGGCCCGCTCGACCCATAAATTTTACCCTCGCGGCATGGAGGGGAGATGGGAGGAAGGGAGAAGTGGGAGGAAGTCCTGCCGCCACCCCCACCAAAAAAGGGAAAACTTCCGCTGTAGGAGGTAGACAACAGAGAGGGGGGAAAGAGGAGTCACAATACGTACCACGACGGGACATAAAGTTCGACTGGGTGCACATGAATATGGCCCTAACGACCGCACCTTTGCGAAAGAAATATTTGGGAAAATTAATGAATTAAATTTCCGGGTAGACGAAGTCCGTTTGGAGTTTTGAGCATCAAATTTACGGAACGGGTAACGATTGACACGAGATGCACCCGTTGTGAAGCTTCGACTCGCCTTAACTTGAGCAGTATAAAGCCCGTGAAACCCATGGATCGGTTAGCAAAGATGACTAAACGTTAAATGAATCACTGAGGTAGAAATCAAGTGTCTTCAAATCTCGATGGGACGCCACTGTATGACCTCCCCACCTGGATCACGGGCAATCTCAAAGCATCGCCAACTTTGCAGAGACGGCCAATGCAGAGGCGTTGTAGTAACGAAGAGCGTCGACAACGATGACATTACTTCAGGTTGGCCATTCACTTCCATCGGCTCCTCCTTCTCCTCAGATTCGGCCATCTTGGCGCCGCGCCCTTCTGACCCTGACAGTGTTACCAGACCACTGACTTCAGAATCGGGCATAGATTGGTCTTTAGAGAAGACTGGAATGCTATGATCCAATGCACTAACAAATTACGGGCCGGGATACTATTCTTGAAAGTGTGTTTGACAACGAGAAAGATGCCCGCAGATAACCGAAAGATGGCACTTTGCAAACTGTCTGGTTCGTAATCATTCCACTCACAAAAACCATGTGGACTAATACACTCTCAAGCGAGGTAGGTAAACATTATCAGTGCAGTGTTAAATTTGAAACAAGTCAGGGGAAATTTCAAACTATGTGTAAGAGTTTGAAATAAGAGTGCCTCAACAAATTGAGAACATTTGAGGTATAATGAACATCACGGGGGCTGTATCCATGGCATGAACAAAACCACAGAAAACAGTCGGTGATAATCAGACTAAGCATAGACTATATCTTAGGAGCATACCCCTTGCAGCTGTTATCCTTAAGGTACTCCAGCCAATATCACAGGTTCACAAAGTTCGGAGCGCTATGGCAGCCAAAACGTATAGAAAGAAATAGCCTACCTATGCGTGACCCAGGCGCGCCATTTAGGGATCCTACGAGCCGAAGCAAGACTGAACACCCCTGTCAGACCCGAAGTGAGATTCACACCCACCGGGACGCCATATCGACCGTTCAAGTTGCACGATCCAACAAAGAGAACCTTGTCGCCAGCTAAGTGTGCCAGCGTATTGGGAAGATGTGGAGAATCGGCCAAGGCAGGCACCTCATTGAACGGAGTGTGAAGGGGCGGCTGCAGACTGTCTGAATCTGGAGTCCGGCCAGCCCCCACTGAAGATGGGGAGGAGGACAAGTGGTCCCCTGCGATAATTTGACCCATTTCTGGTGAGGAAGGAGTGAGTTGCGGTGGGGGGCTATCTGTTTGAGGATTGTCTTCCAAGGAAAGGTTCGAAAACAATACGTCATCCACTTCTACCGTAGTTTGCATCTCGTACAGCTGATTGTAAAAACAGAATTTAGGCGTAGTAGAATGCAAGTACCTCAGAGTCAGGAGTAGATAGTCTCGAGTCACCAGAAAATAGATCCAAAGTCCAGGAAATTAAAAGCTGAGATTTCAAGTTGTAGGAGTCCTGAAGCTCCCCAAGACTGTTCCGATTGGCTGCTTGAAAGCCGTAGGCAAGAGACATATGGTAATTGGATTTACATCTTCTCATAGGATTATCCTCAAATATTATGCCAGCTGAAATAAAGTGGATGTCATGGAAGGGACCGAATATCCCAACCTACCACTCAAAAGCTCCTGTAGAAACACACGACAAAGCTTCTCTAGACTCGCGTTAACCTTATCACTCGAAACAATGTACCCAATAAAGTCATCCGAGGTCACGAGTTTGAGCGGAACTTCGTCGAATTTCAGAAGGTGTGAATTTTCCTGTACGATTTTGTCATAGATACTATGAAGCAGGAGAACTTTGTCATCCGAGACCCTCAGATTCGACAAAAGTGTGATATGTGGAGGAAATTCGTGGGCATAATTCCATCCCTCGTTGACAGAACTCTCGTCCCAGAAGTCAAGAACATTTTGGGCCAAATCGGAACGAACACACAGAAATAAGTAGAAATCCCTGTAAAAGGGTTCATCCAAGAGGGGATCATCTAGGTGCGAAATCAGCCAAAGGGCAGCATCCGCTTCACACCGGTATCCGGTGGAGGCGAGAGCTTTAATTCTAACTAGAAGTCAGTAAAATTTGTGTAAATTACCTTCTCATATCAGAGAAACAAATTTTCTTAAATTTCTCCGACATTTGAGCCTCGCGTATCTTCTTCCTTTCGAAAACATCCACGCGCACATCAACCGGAATGCCCAGGCTGCCCATGACCAAGTGACAATAGTAGTAGAACTCGAGGCACGCTCCTGCTAAAGGGCCGAAAAAAACGGCGGTTGAAAGGTCGCCCGACCTTGAAACATAATATCGCAGAGAGAATAAAGCCATTTTGGAGATGGTAATTTTGATTTTCAAAATATGATTAAAAGGGTAAAGTAGCCTACAAAAACGCAAAATTATTCGAATATTAAGTCACTTAAGGTCTAACAATTAGGGGCCGCAAATATATTGAGCAAATTGTGAGAAATCAAGGTCTAAACAAACGAGGAAAAATCGCAATAATGAACCCAGGATCTTTAACACAAATAAATTGTCTGCCTTCACCTAGAAACATGACAGCCTCGTTTTGCCTGCACTCATCTTGTTCTTCGTATAATATAGAGCAATTTATACCAGGTTGTAGACGAGAGATACTGTAGCGGGTTTCTCCTGTTCCTCCTCTTCCCTCGTTTCCACCTTGGTATGAGAAGGACGAGTTCTTTTGGCCATCTCTTTATTTAAGAATAAAAGGTGGTTAATATAGTCGATCTACTGGGAGTGTGACTCCGGCTCAGGCGGGGAAGCCAGCTTTCCTGCGGCCACGTGGATCTTGTATTCCCGCCTCTCACCTACCAAGCGCATATAAACACCACAATTATTACAGATACATTCTTTGAAGTTAGTTTGAACCTCAGTTTTTCATCGTAAAAGTAAGGCGCCAACTATCCAGTTTATGCAGTCGTACGAGCGCAGAGAAGATCTTGACAGCTACCGGTATAACATGAATGACGTTCCGCAAAGGAAATAAATGGAGACTATTGGTGTGACACTTCATGTTGCTTGACTGACCATTCCGGTTACATTGGTTTGGATGGTCGTATTGTCCTATTCGATATGCCGATTTCGGGCATTTGGGTGGCCATATTATACTAATCAGTTGGTCGGCCCTTAGGCCGTGCCAATAGCCCCCAATACCTCTGTGTCCAGAATATGCATTCTGTCCTGATACTATGCCTTCTTTTAACTTAGAGGAAGTCTCGGGACGCTACATTGGGGGCAACGGAAAGCGAACCCGACTTTGGTAAAATTCGAATCCTGATCTATACCGTTTGTGTCAAGCTTTGGCGGTATGAAAGAAGTACATGTGCTACAGGTAGGGGAATCCCTCACATCCCATAACAGAAGGGCTGAGATCGATGTCCGTATTTGGCACCTCCCTCACCCTCGTGTTCTGCGAGGAAGCTATTAACAACTGAAGCGACACTATCAGTGAACTGCTAGTACAGTGGAACTACCAAGAGGGACCAGCAACCTTGTGGTCAAGCATCCTCCGCAAGCTCTTTCTCTCCTGTTCTTGGGCAACTCGCTTATCTTCGCCAAAATGCGTATCTACAGAGGTAGAATGTGCAGGACGCCTCTCGATAGCATTGTTTTATGCTTTACATACGTGGATTGCATGCATGTTATTCCCATGAGGCCCAATCGCCCCATTTGCTCAGGCTTCTAAGATACGCACACGTTTCTTCCACGGCATTAAAAAAAGCCTGGAACCACAATATGTGTTGTGCGTCTCGACCCATTCGTAAACTTAGATTCGTACCTTTATTTTATTAAGACACATTGTTGTGGGAGGGGAGGACTACGTGGAACTGATGGCACTACAAGAGCACATGCGCCCGAATTTCGATGACTGGCATGGTTAGATCGTGGGTGCTTCTCGCACCACTAATTGTGTTGTGATGGCTGACACGGGAAGCTGACCAAGAGGAGCGTCGGGGACGACGCTCTAAAAAAGAGAGGGGCTGTGAAATGCTTTGTTTGTTCGAACTG
Source organism: Taenia solium (assembly GCA_001870725.1). Classification (NCBI taxonomy): domain Eukaryota; kingdom Metazoa; phylum Platyhelminthes; class Cestoda; order Cyclophyllidea; family Taeniidae; genus Taenia; species Taenia solium. Next base: position 15,515 of record MIEF01008287.1, on the reverse strand, counting down.
CCAAAATCGGTCACTTGGTAGCCATATTACACTAGCCAGTTGGCCGGCCCTCAAGCCTTGCCAGCAGCCACCCAATCTCTCTGTTTCCAGAACATACATTCTCTCCAGTACTATGCCTTCTTTTACCTTAAATGAAGTCTCGGGTCGCTACGTAGGCAGCCTTGTCTCATTCTGTTTGCTAAAAATATACTTCGCCCAGACATTATGCTAGCTTTTGAGTTTAAAAAAGCTTTGAGACTCTATAAAGTAGATATACTTTAAAGCGCATTTTAATGTGCGTTAAACGGGCCGTTGCTCTTTTTCAAATGTGCCAGTATAATTCGAAAACAACGCTGAGCATTTCTTGTTTAATTCGTCAGCAAAGTGAGAAAACTTCGTTTGATTGCAAAAGAGCTAAAGCTGATTTTGCATATCAAATACTGCCTAACTGGTAGATTTCGTTTCTCTTGAGGCCGTCGGATAAATTAAATGTTTCTAACTTACATTGCCTTCTTTCAATTTAAAAATAAATTTTTTGTTAAGAAAATCCCTCCACTGTGTGTTTTTTAACTGTCATTACTTACTTTTTGATTTACGTAACATCAGCATTTTTTATAAATCTCATAGGTCGCATCTGGCTAGAGCGCTGCTGTTGTTGTGGTGTGCCTGTTGGTAGCATTTCATTAAATGGTGTCGGTTATTCCATTTGTAGCCTTGGTTCGACCTTTGCACCATACTTCTAGCTGTATACGCTTGCTCTGAGACATTACGTTTTTTAATTTTCTAACCATTAAACGTACCTTTTTCCTGATAGTGAAACCCTGGTTTCATCTAAGTTAACTTTCACCCTAAGCACTGTTCCCGATGCTTCCCTCAGTCCTGAATGTGTTTGCTTTTATTTTTCCGGTTGATCTTGTTTCACAAAAACTGGGGGTTTTTTGTAATATTGATGACGTTCGTATATGTTTGCATCACTTCAATTCTGTTACCTAATGCTATTCGCTCTTATGTAGGCCGCCGTCAAGGCTCTAGAATTGGCCGCCGTTATATACTGTACCTTTGAAAATGTTCAAGGCTCCATGATTGACTGTCAGTATCCTGATGGATACATATCAAGCGAAAATTTTAAGCTTATTGCTCATGCCGTAATTCCCCGCGCCGATTTGACTGATCAGCCAATAGTCATTGCTGAATTCGAGCATTTCATCATCGGATTTCCGCAGCGCATCGAGGGAACTCAGTACTCAAGGAACACCCTCCTTTTCAATTTATGCTTCGTTGTTCGTTCACGCGAGTTCCAGTGGCAACACCATGATCTTACTGGGCAGGATTTTCCTCTTGATTATGAAAACCTTCACAATGGGCTTCAGCCTTCCCTGCTATCGGCCTACGAACTTACTGTGCGGAAGATTAATCGGTACTTGGCATATATGGAGGAGGAAAATGCTGCTTTGTCACAGGACACTATCAAGAAGGAGGTAGATGAGGGTGAAGAAACACTGATCCACCAATTTCTTCGTCAAATTTATACCGATCTGCGGGAAAAGGGGCTTTGCGTTACCAGCTTGGGCAATGATTTGCCACCGCTTTACCTTATTGTAGGGTATTTTTTTACTCTTCGATTACTTGTTACAGTATGCTTCTTTAATTCAATGCCATTTTAGTGATATTTTAATGCCTACAACAGCACAGTCTTCTTTTAAAAGTGACCAATGATTGATGTGGTCCTTAGACGAAGATCTTAACCCATCTATGGTTTTTAAACACATTGCACGCTGTGTTCATGGTTATTCTACATCGGAATCGGCTTGCATTGCTAGCCGTTGGAATTACATTAACAATCCTTTTATACATCGGGTTTCGCATAACTTCCTGCTTTTCAGACGTTTTGGCTTATACGAACATCTCGAATGACTATTGCCTCGGGTTGCTTTTCCTTCTTTCACATAGTTTGGATGATGGGTTCAGATTTTAGTACCTTCAGATTCGTTATCCAATTTCAGAATTGCAAGGAGTACCTTCATTGCTACAAAAAAACCATCTTTTCTCTTTCAACAGTCTTGTCTTCAGTTTACGGCACTCCGAGCCTTTCATGAAGTCGTAATAAGTCACAATCACAGAAGAGCTGAAAGGTTGCAGGCGTCTCGGTGGCTAAAGAACCCCTGAAACTGATGTTTACTTAAGGTCTTTTTCATTCATCTGATTAATGCGAGTGGTAATGTGGCGAAGACTGTTCTTTTCCAAAGAAATGTTGCGATGAAGCTATTTTATAGTTTTACTTGGAATTATGGGGCACGTCAATCCACTGAATTGTCTACATTTATCTCTCTCTTAGTAACTTCAAATGGATGAATTAGCTTTTTTATAAAATACTTGCAGTTCCTCTCTCAAGAGTAGCCAATTACCCAGTAAATCAATTATCTCTTTGTAAGTTCGGGGAAAGTCTTGTTGTGGTTTTGATGTAGACACCATGGCCTCAGGGGAAAATTAACCAACGTAGTTACTCAGATGCCTCACTGTTCTGGTGTGACACCAATTATCATTAATTACTTTGACTGTCTCAGCTGCTACTCAAAAAACCGAAAAGCGCAATTATCCTCTTCAAGTCGTGAACTTGCTAAGCCTTCTTTTTAATTGCTTCCCCACATCGTGAACACATCGAATTACAACTTCACTCAACTATTTGTCTCCCTTTTCATCAAGTTCGCCCCCCGAGCAGTGAGCAACTTAGTGTCGAACTGTTTCATCCCAACCGAGACTGAATTAGTCACTGGAGAGCCGTGTACCCTTATCGACGGGGCAACGGAGGAGGTGGAAGAAGGCATTGAGGCACCAACTGGGGCCAGTGATGTTTGGTCGTGGGTGCCCTCTGTTCTTGAAGACAACACCACCGTCGTCACTGATGCCACCGTCTTCGTGCGAGTCCGCCCCATTCTCACTTCCCTTGGCAACCACGTGATCTACGTGCTGGAGCCGCAGGATGACGATAACCTCTCCTCCTCCTTCTGGGAGACGCGGGATCTCGTTTCCAGTCGCCTCTTACCCCTGGTCAATGGCCAACGCACTGTTGTGCAGGTTGCCGATTTGGCTAGTGTGGACCGGAGCATTGCAAGGCTCTGTCTTACTCAACTGGCTCAGCTAGGTGTAGTCCACATTGTCTCAGCACCTGTCTTCTTCTGCTCCTCTGCCACAAACAGCAATATCTGTTCCGACGCGGCAGAACTCTTTGCTGTACCTGGGTATGTGGGACTGCCAAGGCTCCTACGTCTGGCTGTTGACTCTAAGCTGATGAACGCCTGTTTTGAATCGGTGGTAAGTCTAATTTACTAGCGAGCTACCATGGGGGACATTCAGATTAATTCTTGATCCCTAAGTTTACTAAACAATTAAAACAATTTCCATGGGTTGTAACTGCATTCATTTTCCCACATGGAGCCTTTCAAAAGTGACACCCATCTCAACCATCCGGTAAGCTGCGACGTTGTCTTTTGGGAACCGCGAGTGTTAGTGAATCCTTGTGCCTTAAACGACTTCGTTACACAACAGATTATGCGTCAAACAGACTTCCTGGATGAGGTGTCTAAGCATGACTTAAATGTCCATAGGACTGCATGACCGCTGTGCTGATGAAATCGGAATTTCCACGGTTGAGATTATCACTGTCAGACGTATGAGTCCCATTGTGTCTAAGGCAATCTGTAAGCATAGATTGACATTTGTGTGTAGGGCTTGGTTTTCGTTGTCAGGGTACTTTACTTCGGTAGATGCACGGCTTCAGTAGCACTGCTGACTGGTACCTTGATGACTGATGTGCTGACTGGCCTGCGACGCGTGGATAAACTATTACGAGTGGCTAAAGGATGCAGTAATGACACAATTGCATCCATTTTATGCGTACAAAGTTAAAAGCCCTAGTTTTACCTCTAAACCCTTGCAAATTAGCTCAAGTACCAGCGTAAGGCTGTGCCGAGTTCCTTATGGCTCCAGATGGGAATGTTGGGGGAAATTTTAAACATTTTACGGGGCTGGATCGGTACAAAATGAGTGAGTAGCTTTATCCTCGTCCGTGCGAGAATTGCAAAATCAAGTATCTGAGTTTGTATAACGGTTTCCAGCTCATCATTTATCACCCTCTCTCCTAAGATCGAAACAACCGACTAGACTGTGGATCCTTGTATAACTGTTGGTAATTTGGGGCTATTGACGTCACAGTAGGAAGGTTATCACAACTAGGATCAGAAACTGCCTTTTACCCTTTTAGCTATCTCCAGCAACCAAACGGCGACGTCTTCATATCACCGATCCACAAGGTCTAATTATGAAGATTCTCCAAGTCTACTCCAAACTCTGCGCCTCACCCTACCTCAGTCTTGCCTTCCTCCTCGCCTCTACACAGTCTTTCATGGATCTTCAGCTTCCTCCGCGATTTCATTCGAATGAAAACAGAAGTACCACCCTACCCTGCATCAATCTCCTTTGTCTAGTTCAGTTTGGGGAGGTGAATAACCTCATTCACCGTCTGCATTGTTACCCAATCAGTGAGGTACTCTCACCACTGGCTTCCAACGGGGATCCTAGTATGAAGGTGAGAGTTTGGAATCTTCTGCGAGATCAAATGATGGATGGGGTACAATCGGTGGACGATCTTGTCTACGAAGCTTCTGCTTGGGCTATCAAGTCCTCTTCTCTGACGCCAACGGATCGTTCTAACGACGGGCATTTCAGCGATGAGCAGACGTCCACGACGACGATGACAACACTCCCGGATGCTGTGGTGGCGTTTACGGCAAAATTGTTGGAAGAAAAAGCTGGGGTAGATAGCACTGGCATTGGGACGAGCTATAGCGCGGTCTTATCGGAGGCGAATCGGGTGGAAGGCTCGTCACCGGAGCTCGAGAGCGTAACGCTGAATAACAGGGCAAAGAGCAGTGTTATCCATTTGTTGTGGCACTAGGGGCTCGTATGAACTTCTTATTTGTATTTTCTGTGAAGCTTTCAAAAGTCGCGTCTGGGTTGTGGTTGGTGGGTTCTGGCCTCCCTGAGCAGATGGGGTGGGCGCCGTGGAATCGCCAAAAGGGTGCCGGGGATCCGTAGATGCATGGTACTTTTTTAAGAAGGGTTCAAAGTGATGTAATGGGATGGGTTTTTGCCCAGATTTTTTCCAGCGTTTTAACACATTCAATAAAAAACTACTTTAATTTAGTATTGCCTCGACCTTGTGTGAAGGTCAAATTGGTGTGCAACTTCTGGTTTCATCTGACGGTTCATGTTTTTCAGTAGACCTTTTATTAAAGCCAGAGGATTTGTTGTAATCTATCGGGGGTTTGTCCATACTTTGAGTCCCACTACGTATAGTTTGAAAATCAAGCCGTATCGATCTCCTGAAGATGTCGAATTCCGCCTGGAATCAGTTGCCAGACGTACTCTCCCTACTTTCACAAACTTAAACGAACCATTCAAATTCCCAGACCGACAATCCAAGGTTAAGGTATCTCTACATTGCCTCATCATTCATTTCCATCAGTTTTTGAAGGCCTGTATGCAGGAGTTTAATCATGTGATACCTTCTAGCTTTTTGCACGAGCTCGAAGATATGAAAGCGGTGAAGGAATATTATCTAAAGGATGTTGAGCCTGAGGACAAATTGATTGCGATGCTTGAAGAGCATTCAAGGTCACCCAACTTGCCTCCCAACCTCGTTATACAGGTTGATCCTATTCGGTACCACCCCGACGACAAATCCCTTTTCCCGACCACATCATTTCCCGGAAGATCCACAATCGTCAGCGGGCTGGACACCAGTAAGAAGTACCCGTCTTACAAGGCCTCAAAAAGCAGACGGCTTTGGATCGATGCGGAAGATCTGGTATAAACACCAACTTGTAGTCCCCACTGCCCTTTGATGTCTATTCCTGGTACAAATTGCAATAAACTTGAGGCCACCCACCAACTACCTAGTTTTTTTTGCACTTTTGATGCGGAAATTTGGCGTCCGGTACGCAGGCCGACAGTGACTGCGACCTAACTCACAAGTCAAATCTGCAGACGGATGCTAGTAGATCAAATCATAGCTGTTTTAACCCTGAACGGAGAAGGAACCAACATCAGACATGAGCAACGAAGACACACGGAAGATGGGTCGCAAGTACGTGCATTTATTTACATTCAAGCCGGGATAACTTTAAGAAGTGTTACTAGTGGCTTGCAAGTCAATGAAAGGCAAAGTAACTCTGGGTCCTAGTTAAGTCAAGAGGACCTACTAAAAGTGTTGGCAAATCGATCAATGTCGTCGATGCTCAAGGAATCCAGAGTCTTTGAAAGTAGCTATAGGAACAAAATCACACAATCGGTCAGGACTTGCCAATATTTTTCAGCAATAGTAAAGCGAAATGCACCCATCAAACGCGTACCTTCATGAACTTTGTGCTTATCGCTTGTGCATCGTGCGCGCTGTAGTAAGCTTGAAGATATTTCTGCAGTATTTGATCGAAATTTTGTGTTAGACCAGATTTGATAACAACCACTATCCGATCACCCGATTTGATGGAGTAATCCTTGAGACTTCGGTTTTTGTCTAACAATAGACAGAACAGAAAGCTCACCACTCAATGGCGTTCCATTAAACAAGAGGGAGATCCGATCGCTCTCAACGCCAGAGTCGGACGAAATTTGTGGCAAGAGCTCAGCTATCGTTGTCATTTCTGTTACCTTTAAAGAGCTGATAAAGTACTTTGGGCAATACATTTATAATTTTGGCAGGCTGACCGAGCCTCTTCACTGTTATCTCCATCGAGCCACACAACTAAAGTACAAAACTGGGAAGTGACCAATGGGAAGACCGGACCTCAAAGGCGCCCAACCCTTAGGTGCCATGAGTTGACTAAACAGTGCTTGTTGGTTTTAACTCCAGCTATTACAACACACTGCGTATTCTTAACAAAAGTTATCAAAACATTTATTGCGGTAATATATCTTTCTTATTAAGGCAAGATATATAAGGTAACTATTCTATGCGGACTTTTTGGGAATGCTCATTTACGTTGATTCCATTCTGTTTTAAATTAATTTAGTTTTTAAATTGTGTCAGTAATAAAAGTTAGTGTCTGAACTTCACATGTCAATGTTTGGCATGGTTGATTTTCGGATTTTGATGGCTTTGTTTGTTCAATTCACGCAATATCATTGTGACGAACATTTTCCCTATGACTCATTGGTGCAAGGTGCAAATAAAAAGACATTTGGAACTTACCTAGATGTAGCCCTTGAGGCTTTACTGAGGACAGAAGAGGCTACATTACTAAACAGAACAGCTTTACGCTTGGTTCTGAAGTCATGTTGTCCAGCCTAAGTACAATGACCGAGCCTTCGGTGCCCTTGTTATTAAAACTCAAAGTTAAGAAAGTGAAAAATTGGTCTAGCGTGCATCGTTGAGACTGTTCCTGATAACCTCTTCAAGTTTTATACCGTTAGTGATTCTAAAAATTCTCTTAAACATCTGTGCAATAAGTTGGTGTCGGTAGAAGTATGGCTTAAAATTTCCATCTCGACAATGCATAATGCTCTGCCGTTTATTTGTCTATTCCTTTCGATCCTGTCGCTTTACAGTTATGTTCAAATTCCAGGCCATGCCAGTAGCCTCTGCTCTTCTCCACACCAGTAGTACATTCTCTGCCATGTTGGTACGACTTCTAACGACCTCATGAATGACTCAAGCCACTTAATTTGCACGTCTGCACTAATACTGCCATAAAAGGCGGTAACGTTACCCACATAATCTTACTTTGCAACTAGTTGACAGGACTGCTACAGATTCCCATAAAAACGTAGGCAATTTTGAAACTTTAATCTGTCGTAACAAGGGGGAAATTTCAAGAATTTAGCCTGTTACGAACCTGCAGCCGCAAAACAATCCAAATGCTTCCCACCTGCACTCATGTAGTGTTCCAAGTAGCTCAAGATAGGATGGAAAGTCGTATACCACTAACGTGTGGAAGATTTGGGTGGTAAATACAAACGACTTGGAAGTGTCAGACCTCTCCATCGTTGAAATAACTGAATGATTGCTAGCTTAATTTTTACACCCACAGATTGGATGGTCATTCAAGTGTTATGTTTTGACATAATGCATTGGTGCAGTAGCTTGATGCTTTGTTTAACTGTGTGTTTGTTTATGCCGACGATGGGTGAATTACTGAGGCTGAAAAAAGGTGGACTTAAGTACCTTCGTGCTGCCACCACCTGATTTCTGTGTTCTGCAAGGCCAGGAACAAGTGGAGTGACACCGGATTCGAGTCATTTGGGAAGAGGCGAGATGGAGGTGCCTGTGGAGCCTACATGAGGGTATAAGTTTTAGCTGAATGGGAACCGAATAAGTGGCTGGAGGGATGACTACGTGTTTAAGTGGATAGATGGATGGGATGATGGGTCCAAAGTAAATGAATGAATGAATGGAGAGATTGATGGTTGAATAGATATTGGAACCTTCTTCCACACTTTAAGGACTTCCTAGACCTGCAGAAAATTAGTCAAGAATTGCACTTTTGTTGAACAATTTGTCACTGAAAAGAAGGGCTAATTTAGCCTTAGTCACTTCCGTTTCAGTCTCAGTTTAGATTGAGGATGAAATAGGTGACTGTCAAACGCCAGGGGAAGATGCCAGCCACTACCAAAATTGGATTCAAGGGGGGGATACAGGGAATAAGGGTGAGCCTCTCTCCACTTCCTCAGCTTCCACCCTTCCATCTTAAAGTCATTTGGGATTGGCGACTTCTAGGAGGCAGGATGGAATGGTAAAAATAAGGTGAGGATAGAGTGACAAGGGTAAGGAGAAGCAGAACATTAGTCCCGTGAGATGAATGTAAATCTTGTATTTTAAGGAATGGCTTCGACTTTAACACTGTTACCCAAACATTTTTATTAAAGGACTGCCATTTCTCCTCCCTCACTACGCCACATAGAAGAAACGTCAGTGATCATGAAATGACTCGCCTTTCCGTACACCGGAAAAATGAGTGACAGGAGTTGCTGGTTTACAAGGCAGTGACGGTTGTGCTTCCACTGGACAAGATTACTTTTGGGATGTCGAAGCAGACCCCCTTTTAAATCCACATTAAATGATTACTCCTTCTGGGAGGACTCAAGGCACTTAAGCAAGAGCATCAGAGTGTATTAGACAAAAGTTAGAAGTACCTTCTTAACTAGCATCGAAACCTCTAAACCTCGTCAAATAGCATTTCTTGCCACGGTGAGATTCAAAGTTCAAGGGCTAAGCCCATCCGCAACCTCAAACAAGGAACACAACAGAACATTTCCTCTATTCCCTCCACTACCGATGTGTTTCCACTAAAGTGAATATTGGATCTTGTCAATGTCAATTTGCCCCCTTGTTTGTCACATCAATGAACAGTGCGATTAACGGCCAAAGGTATGTCTCTGACTAAGGAAATAGGCATTTCCACTCAAGGTGTTTGCCGAGTGGTGGGAATAGAGCTTTGCATGGTGAAGAGCACAAAGTGCCATCCTCCCTTTAATGGCCTAACAACTCGCCTTGGTGACGAGGAAGGGCGAAGAAGTGGAGGACGCTTCCAAGTGGGAAGGAATTGATGGTGCTACAGGAGGTGAGAGTTCATGCGGCAATCACTTGTCTGCAAAGTTCACCATGAAATACAGGGAGCTTGTGGATGGTAGTCTGAACTGCGTCCAGGGCTTTGAAGCTACTGGCAAATGGGGAAATAGTGGTTTGGGGTAGCCACGGAACAGAGTATTTGATAACTAAGCTACAAGGTTGACAACATGCAGCATTTTGTAGCCTTCACACTGGATTCCTCCGTCGAGGGGATTTGTGAAGTTTTACAGGCCGGCTAAATGCGTGTTGGAGGTTACATTCGGATCTGCTGCCACCAACGTCCCTAATGCGAGGCTGAGGTGCCTGACACACGTCCACGCAGTCTCCACTGCATGCACCACTGCAAACTCAGATTTCCTGCTTCGGGCTTTGCACATGGCAGAGACGCGATGAAAGAGGTCAAAATTGATGCATGGTTGGATTGGGTTCACTCACCGCTGCCACCAACGTCGTCACCCAGCAATAAGTATCACTGAACGACAGCGGGGAACTCACGCACAATTTGACAACAGGCGGAAGCAGAACGTGAGCATGACACTTCACCGTTGTCTGCTCATGTACGCCTTGACATGAACTCTCGAGCTGACCACCTCCCAATACCACTGCCTACTCTCTCGCAACTTCTGCTCCCTTTAAATCGCGTCACCCAGCAGTTCCCGCCGAAGGGCGATTCAGAAGCGATGGACTAAGCCCGTCGGTGACTTCAAACAACTGTATCGAGCCAACTCTCGGTTAGTCTGACCACTTCGTGCAGTTCTCGTTTCACCTCGCTACACGCTTCGGTGAGCGCAAGTGAATTTGTGGTGGGCGATCATCAAGGCACCCATTTTACCACCTCCACCCACTCCCTCCACCCACTCCCTCCACCCCACACCTCCCTCCCCACCCCCACTCACCCTGACACATAAAATGCCCCTTCAACCCACCTGATGGGTGTGAGTCGAGCTCACCCAATGCGAGTTGCCGGCCTGTGTAGCACTGGAAGAGGGTAGGGGAAAGCGAAGGCAGAGGAGAGAGGCGACGCGAGAGAGGTGCTGCCTCATCCTCACCACTCATGCACACCCCTCCAAACTCCGAGCACTAGCCATTCGTGGACACCTGAGAGAATCGTAGGTGGATGTGGTTGTTGCTACATTCCCCCCATTCCATTCCATTCCATTCCATTCCATTTTACTCCATTCTGTTCTCTCCTCTCTCTCTGTCAGTGCTGTGTGGCAGATGGCTGAGCGATCCACCCCACTTTCCGCTCACAACAGCACATGTACGTTCGACAGTAGATACACTCTGTTGGAATCAGCTTGCAATATTCTCGAGCAATATGGGTAACTCGAGCAGACCTCATTTTATTGTATGATAGGTAAACACATGCGTGCCACCACCGTCACGCACACGTCACACCTCACATCGCCTCTCTTAGCTGCCACGAGGTGACGCCATCGTGTGACAATCAAACATCTGCACTACGCTGACTCTGCTTCTCTCAACTATGTCAAGTCATGGTTGAAAGGACTGGCCAATCCCCTTCATCGCTAGGCACTGATGCGGCACACTTTCTAATTCATGGAGGAGAGACAAGCGACCACTCAATGTGTGGAACACTCGTGTGGGTCATTCGTATTTGCTTAGCGAAGGGGTGCATCGTGGGTGTGAAGTAAAATCCAAGATGTGGCGCTTTAGTGAGGTGGTGATTTGGTAAACAGACACAGACGCACGCAGCCTTAAATGTCACGAGGTTGCACACACTTCCCAGCCTGTAAATAGGATGTTTTGAAGACGCCAACTACCAACTCGTCCCCAGTCACTACCACTTCCACCCCACACCTCGTGTCCCAACCACCCACTTCACATGGGACTACGCGTTTGTCCAAAGCTGGTGTCGAGGGAGGTGGTGATGGTGGAGAGATGTGTATGGAGGGTGTGGAGAAGGCAAGGGTGGGATGAGTGCGGTGCTAACTCTCCCACCCTCCTATCGCATCGTCCCAATTGCCATTAGTCGTCCACACTCCTGTTCTTGTCTCTGGCCCAGTTCATGAGGCTATAGGTCTCAGATGTCGTCGTAATTTGACCCTCAACAAAGAAAACAATGCTGCCTGAGCAATTGCGTCGTTAGCTCACCACACGCAATCACAAGCAAAGCACGTGTGGTTTGTGGGGAACAATGTGGATTGATGTGTAAAATTGATAACGAATGAAGTGTTTTAGCTGCTGTCACAAACACTTAACGAACTATGCAACAACTGTGCGCGCAGCCCATTTTGCATCAAAAGTGAGTCAGTCTGTTCGACACCAATACTTCTTCAACACATCTATGTAAAGTGCGTGAAGCAGTAATACTCTTAATGCGAATAATTTTGAAAAACATGTCGTTACATTTGCTGCCATAAAAAGAGGGAGCTCATTTTAGGATTTTTAAGCTCAATGTAGGGCTATCAAAAGTGCTGGCATCGACTTGCTCTCCAATGCCCTGATTGGTTAGGTCAAGGTCACACATTGTAATGCCGATTAACCTGTCGCTTTCTCTCCATCTTTCTCCCTTTACCGCTGAAGAAAATCCTTTCTTCTAAGGAGACGAAATAAAAATCAAATGCTACAGACCACCTTTCTTCATATTTGCTTTGAAATGTTTTGTTGTTTATGCGCTGCTAAAAGCGAGTCGGTTTTTGTTTAGTCCCTTGACTTTGATAAAGTTGTCTTCTCTCCGGAGTATCCTCAGTTTCAGCTACCCTTCCATGGAACTGCAGTTTGTTATTCAGTCATCAAAATGTGGAAATATTCGTTTAATTGGACTTAGTTCACTTACCACGATCACCACCGTCGAGTCTGGCTCACGGAGACTGAGGCGCTGATGCAGTTGGATATGAAATGGAAAAGTATCGGTACACTACTACTACCACCACTTTTTCATGGTACCTTTTCGCAAACGCCTTTGGGTGATTAATTGGTTGAGAGGAGTCCATTGCTTCAATTGCAATGACGACAGTTTCCCAGTGGAGCATTGTGCTTCCCCTCCCCCCTAGAGAACACAATTTTACACACAGTTGGAATTCTTCGCAGTACTTTGGCACTATTTTTATTTGCACTAAAGCCATCGCACCTCCGTGATTGTGATCAGCATCGTGGGGTTGCAACGTTCCCATCCACTTATGAATAATGTTGTATCCAGATTGGTACCAGCTAGCTGTCAGACGACTTGATTAACTATCTCAAGGCCACTCAATGGTGTGCCATTTGCCCACCCTCCCCTCCAGCTTGCACTTATCTTTCTTCTTATCTACTGAGACGTGGTTAACGAGATAACAGCTGCTACGGAGGTCATAAAATTCGTTCCATATTGCTCCTTTGCTGCTCTCTTCTGCGTGGAATTCTTCCACGGAGACTAGATTACTAAGTTGTCCGAACATTCCCTAGAATCCTGTATCCATCCTGTATCCTTCCTGTATCCATCCTTCCATCCATCCTTCCATCCATCCTTCCATCCATCCTTCCATCCATCCTTCCATCCATCCTTCCATCCATCCTTCCATCCATCCTTCCATCCATCCTTCCATCCATCCTTCCATCCATCCTTCCATCCATCCTTCCATCCATCCTTCCATCCATCCTTCCATCCATCCTTCCATCCATCCTTCCATCCATCCTTCCATCCATCCTTCCATCCATCCTTCCATCCATCCTTCCATCCATCCTTCCATCCATCCATCCATCCATCCATCCCTCTACCTATCTGAGTTTATTCAGCTAGGAGGATCCACGCCTTGTTTCCACTATGAACACCTTCACACATTGGGACGTTTCCAATGGTTCAGGTCTGTCACCACAGTTGTTTCATGCCCTTGAGTTTTGAAACACGGGAATAGAAATGGCGACATGTGTTCTCTTGGGCAGGAAACGCTTATGAGCTTCGCGGGGAGCCATAGCTAAAGGGTAAATAAGTCAAGATGGAATAAAAGAACAGTGGCCACAAAGGTACGGCTAGCATTGCCCAAATTTCAAGTTGTAGAGCAAAAGTACAACCTTCAGGTCCTGATCTTCCAGATTAGTCAACGACACTCAAAACGATGTGTAGACAACTACTGCGAAAGAATTGCAGGATGAGCTTCGTGCTTTGAAGCTGCCCCGTGGCGATGCGAGCCTTCTAGAAGAACAGTAGCTGGCTCGGCAGTCCCACTCCCCTGCACCTCGGTAGTATTCATGTGTGGGCAATTGTAAAGAGTATGTGATTATACATTTATTTATTTATTTATTCACCTCCTAACATTTAAAAGTACCATCTAAGCACTCTTTATTGTGCAATCAACTATTTTCTCTCAATTATTACCAAGTATGATTGATGGAATAGATCCAAGGTTGTGCACTTCATGAAACGACTTTGCCTCGATTTCAGCGTCGTAGTAGCCGTTTGTCGCATTTGTTATGCGGCGCTTGGAGAAGGCGCAGTGTCCAGCAGCCAAACATACTATGGATCAGTTTGGATCGAACGTTGTCGCTCTTCTCTAAAGCAATTTGTAATTAAGAGGCGGACAACCTTCAAGGTGTTATTGTTTAATACAGGTACGGGTGAGACAGTCGAGTTAAGTCCAAATTAAGTGGGAATGGAATGTTGTGAGAGGAAGTCGAAATCTCCTCCTCCTCCTCCTCCTCCTCCTTTTTTCTTTGAACTAAGCAAAATCGTGCTACTTTCAGAGATCTTCACTCTTGGAGTGAAACAGTTTTGCAAATCAGGGGCAGCGTTTGCTTCAGCACAGCCGTGGCGATGTAATTCAGTGTACTTCTTCTCTCCTCTTTGGTTTCTGCTATGGTTACGAGTATGAGCCTTGATCCTCTCAAGCTGGAGTTATGGCTTGTTCGAACACTACTGGAGAGAAGGTGTGATTCTGTTGGCTTCGACTTCGCAATCACTAATACCCACATTCAAGGTCAACTTGCCCTAAGATGCTCTAGAATGCCGAAGGAGTGGGCATGAACATGGAACCTACCAGAGAATTGAAAGACCAATGTCATCTGGGACGCAGACAGGCGAGGTCTGCCGCAATTGTCTATTTGATTCGATAGAATTCGGTGCCGCATTAACCTCTTATCAATTCTGGCTGCGAGACACTTTCTGCCTACATATAGAAACTACAGCCAATTTTGATCACCTCCTTGACAGGTCCGCATTTCTGTCAACTTACCTGATCGACGTTCCTACGTTGGTCAAGTGAATAATTGAAGTACAGTCGAAGGCGCAGAGACTGATGTATAGTTGACAGGTTGTATTCTTACCCTATGTTAATGAAGAGGAACAGGAGGAGGGAGGATAAAGGGGCGCATCAAAGCGTGACCTTGACACAGCCAAAGAAAACAATGCTGCCTGAGCAATTGCGTCGTTAGCTCACCACACGCAATCACAAGCAAAGCACGTGTGGTTTGTGGGGAACAATGTGGAATGTGGTTTCGAGGTGTGAGGCGGGTAGTGGGGGCATGGTTTTGCCACAGCCGCTATTAATGTGTTCGTTCACGTTCATGTCCAAAAGCCGTTTCCAGGCCTGTATGAGTCAATCAGCCAGTTAGTCGTCATTCAGACGACTGCCACCACGTCTGCATGCATTCTGGGGATCAATGAAAAATTCCAATAAGGCTAATATTGAAAAATTCATTCCTGTGCTTTTACAGCACAGCATGTTGAGTGAGTCCAACATATGTCTAGTGAAGAATGGGACTGTTTTTACGACATTTGAAAGGAAACGAAGCAAAACTCCTATTCACCAAAAACATGCTTCTTCTAGAAGCGGAAACGTATTTAGGATGCTTTGCTGAGCGCCAAATCAAAGTATAAAACATTTTCAAGCAAATTCCGGACTTTTGAACCTACTGGTACTGACTGGCTATCGAAAGCCCTGATTGGCTGTGTCAAGGTCACGCTTTGATGCGC
>MIEF01008284.1:0-22586 GCA_001870725.1 Taenia solium | reverse complement strand
CACCACCACCACCACCACCACCACCACCACACTAAACATTAACTTCAACCATTCACTCTTCCACCATGTGGGCAGACCTCTGACCCCAACCTCACTGGCACATGCAAAGAACCCGGCCACTTGCGGGACCTCCTCGTGTCACTGCACTATTACGAGGAGGAGGGAATTTCCCGGTCCCCTACTACGCAGGACCGAACGACACCCTCCGATGGTGGCTCAGTGTATGCCAACCCCTAATCGTGAGGAGGCTAACCCGAAAGCAGAGACATGGTACAAAGGGCAGGGTCTAACGTAGCTCCACAGGACCAATGGCTGCAGTGCCTCCGCCTCACCACTTTGCTCTCGTTTCAGTGCCACCCACTCATTCACCCTCTTGTCCATCTATCTGGTCTCCCATCAGCTCGTGGACACGAGGCGGCGGTATCACTTGGCCAAGTGGTTAGTAGCTTCAAGCACTCACTGCAGACACTTCCACAATGGACCTCTTCAAGTAACCAAGTCTGGTGTTTCTTCGGTGGCTACTAGACCACAGGGAGAGCACGGGATTGGGGTGAATGCCAGAGGCAGAAGTTAGTTTTAGCCTTTCCATGGGGAGTGTCCATAACTTCACCCCTGCGTGGTAGATGCCCTTCACGTGTTATTGCTGGAGTTTGTTATTCAGCCGTGGAAAAGGGGATGGTTGTCCTTTTGGCCGGTCCCACCACTGCAGCTCTCCAATCCTTTGAGAGAAGGAGGTTGAATACCGCTATGACCCAAAGGCCACCGCTCAGAGCATAAGTGCAACCCACATGTAATGAAGTGTCCACGTCATTAAAGGCAGAGTAAAACAAACTGCCAACTCCCAATACCTCAAAGCCGTCCCTAAACGCGCGGTTCATTCACTTCGGACGGGAAATCCACTTCCACATTTTGTTAGTGATGTACAGCCTTTCATTTGCGTTTAGCATTCATTGTGGATGCCTTCACGTAGTAGTTACCAAAGCGTCACCTTTAATTAATACTAATCGCCTCCTCCTTCCCTTGATGCAATTTAGTCCAAGACTGGAGCATAACCTACCCCACCGTAATTAACCGTCAAAAAGACACTGTAGAAGTTTAAAATCACGTAGAATCTGTAAATATTTTAAGGAGACATCTCAGTTCATTGTATAAACAGCCCGCGCCTTGGCAACCCATAGCAAAAAATTTAATTTACTTCAACTCCCATTTGACTTAAGCATAAATCTTCCCAAAAAGCGAAAATGGAAAGATCAGGACGTTCCTTTTCAGAGTCTCACTTCTCACGCTTGCAGAGACAAACATCCGAATCTCGCACCCTCCGATGCTCAGTACCGCGTTTAAAATTCCTGACTAAAAACACAAAGCCTTCCGGTGAATAGATTTGAATCGCTAATGAATAATGAAGCCCAGATATGTGATAAAATCACCCTTTTGTTCCTAATAAGGAAATAGGGGGAATTAGGTATTTTACAGGTGATCTCCCGAAACGAGTTGAAACACAAAATTGGATACCGCGCGCAAACACAATGAAAAAGGTAATGGTACGAAAAGCCTTCGGAATCGCGATTTAAACTCATTTGAAGGTTGAATTGCTTGCAAAAGAAGGTTAACATTTAAATACTTCACTGCTCGAGACACAAATTATGTCTGGACGGCAATGTTGCCTAAAAAGCAAATCATTTGCTTCTTTTCAAAAATGTTCCATTAGGCTAAAACATAAAATGTCATTATTAATCCACAAGCTAGTTGAATTTTTAAATTGTTCACTTATTAGTACAAAGCAATAATAAACTCTCTAAATGCTTCATGCAACGATTTCAGGAAAATTGAGGTCAATTCGTCGTCTTTGCGTTGAGAAAAAACCGATTTTTCATGTCAATAAAGACTGATTGTCAGGTGTTTTTGTTATCAACATAACTTGTCTCGTCGAGCTTGTTTATTTATCCCTCCCTATCGGTCAAAGCCCAGTGGAGAGATTGGATCAGATGACATCTCGAATAGGGGAATTCACAGCCCCGTCGTTTCTACATGAGGCCTATGACGAATTCGATGCCAAAGGGACCAATCAGCAGCGTGAAAAATCCACCAATGAGAAGGCACGAAGCACCAGTACGGATGGAGGCAGCACGAGTGCATTCAGACTGCAAGCGTTTTCCGCTGTATGAAATTGACGTCAACCAAATCCACATGCCTTCCAATGCAACGCTGCAGCACGCCTGACACCCCACCGTCATGACCTCGTGCCACCCCACCGCCCCAAAAATCAAGACTTTCACAGATGGAAAAGGGAAGTTTAGTTCTCAACCCGACAGTCCCGTCTCCCACTGCGAGAGTTCACCAGAGCGTGTTACAAAGCAGATTCAACTGCTTCAGCCAGCTCTCCTGCCTAGACCATCTAGAGCCTCATCAGAGGTCAATATTGCTGAAATCGGGGAGACTAGGGCCTCGGAGGCCTGCTCAAAATCGGAGAATTCTTTCCCACCGCCGCATCGGGTTTCACAGGAGGTGACACAACTGAAAGGAGTTAACAGCAAGCGAATGAATTGGGTCAAACTCATTCGATTGCAGTTGAATGCTCTGCATGAAAAGAAGTCGAAAAGCTCCAATTTTGGCAAGTCTGCTATGGAGGCTAAACCGACGGAGGCGGAGCTGCACGACACCAGTCCTGTAAGACCGCGTTTTTTCCACCTCATGCTCTGGCCTACTTCCGGTTAATCATAAAAAAGCTAACTAGGGCACAGCTAATGAAATTATATTCAGATAAGCTTTTTGTTTATTTAAAGTACACCCGGGTCATGTGTATTTATATTCGCGCTTTACTCCAATGGAGTGCATTTAAAGTAATGTTTTCGTTCCAAGGCATAAAATTTATGCTCCGCATTAATTTCTTTCAGATTTGTACTTTTCCAACTTAAGTTTTATATTGTTTAATAAATTTAAGCCTCTCTCTCTCTTTCTCTCTCTCCCCCCCTTTTGGACGAGAAAAGGACATTTAAAATATCAGTGCTGGTAGGGCAATTTCCCTACTTAACTTTCCAGCCTGTTGGTATTAAAGACCGTGTGGCTATTGTTTGGCGGGGTTCCAGTGCCCATTTAAGATTGTTATTCAAAGTGCTAATTTACCCCTTGCTTCTTTCCCAAAAAAGGGGAAAGGTCTGTGGGATTTGGGGGTTATAGTACTCGTTCTCTCACAAAAATGAGGCTTTTTAAGGACCCTTTTTTCCCTGTCGCTTGTATGTGACAAAGATAGGCTTTGAGATTTACCTTTAAGTGCGGCGTGCTGACTAGGCTGACCGCCTTTTTTGTTGCATCTGTGCTGACCCCGTTTGTTTCCCCCCCCCTCGGAAAGGGGGAGAAGGGGGGGGGACGAGGATGCTTGTGTCTCCGTTCATTTAACTAAACGAAAATGTCCAAAAAAAGTAGCAAGTGAGTTGAATTGGTAGTGGGCATTTCAAAATTAAGGCCAACGCTTAGGGCCACTTTATTGACCTCACAGTGACCCCTTAAGGGGGAAGGCGCTGTGAAGTCACTAATTTGGCACCCACCATGTCCATCGTGTTGACAAGGTGAGAAAAAGAAAATTCACCACCTCACCTTTCCCATTGCATGACTGACATTAAATTTTGTGCAAAAAGGTTTTTTTTTTTTGTTTTCTTGCTCGAGTAGAAGTACTGTAGAGAGCTTGGTGTGTCAAGGGAGAAGTCACTTCCAGACTAATATCCACTCTTGTCTTGTTAAGGTGTAATTTACGAAATTTTGCTTTCCTGTACCCCCCCTTGAAGGTCTAATGAAAACCGTCTTAGAACAGTTTTAATGGAATCCACATTCCCTAAGTACTGGACCTACGTCATTGGGGAGGGGTGACTCTATAAGTTATTTTTGAAAAGGCGCTTCAGGGGGTTGGACGCAATAAAAAGCAGGTATTGGTGCTGTCACGTATTAAAAATAAATAAAATGCACATTTGAATGCCATACTTGTTCAAATAAATGGTAATTTAAATGATTAATTATGCCATTTTAGATGACAGGTGTCATGTCATGCCTTGTCAGTTAATTAATGAGACTATATATTCATCATGAGCAAATTGTCAATCATCTAGTCCACTTGCCTTCAAGCATTTCCCCAACTTATTTAT
Organism: Taenia solium; assembly: GCA_001870725.1. Classification (NCBI taxonomy): domain Eukaryota; kingdom Metazoa; phylum Platyhelminthes; class Cestoda; order Cyclophyllidea; family Taeniidae; genus Taenia; species Taenia solium. The sequence continues at coordinate 18,450 of MIEF01008284.1, read as the reverse complement.
GCATTGAAATAACAAGAGGAGTAATTAAAATGCTCTTTTTTATTTGGAACTTTAACTCATTTCTCAGTGGATCGAAGAAACGTGAGAACGGTGGGACTGAAAACTGTCTAACAAATTGGAAATTAACGTTTTAATGATCTATGTCACGACATTTTGACCTTCTTAACCTGCATTGGTTTGCATTAATCGGTTGTGGTTTATGACCCATTGCCTAACCAACAGTACCCCCCCCCAACAGCGTCACAAATATGTGACACAGGCTCTCTCCCAGCTGGTGGTGCCTGGGTGAAATAGATCCTGACGCGACCGGAATGATTGACATGGAAGCAATAAAAGTGATGGAAAGTGTGTCCATTTTTGAACATGGCTACTCCTCAAGGGCCCTAAAACAGATGTGCCTATTTGAAGCTCACTTTGGCTAGAGCCCATACTTCAAGGATTTAATCCGTTCTAAGAATAAATAAATTCGCAAATTCATGCCTAATAGACCAAAAAGGCACAGGGGCAAACATTCCTTGTAAATTGTCCCTTCTTTCGTAGATTCTGACATTAGCCTTTAACACAAAGGACCATGTCTACAATGTGTGCCTCGGGTACAAAAGGATTTTTTTACAGAACAGACTAGATTTCACACTAAGATAGTTGGTAAATGTTGCTACCATTGGCCATATTTTTGAAGGGCTTTGGACAATCCTCGGAGTGGCTTTATTTTCCCCTATAATTACGGCATGTGACCAACTCCTCACACTCTCTTAAAATCACTCTGTCAGTTTAGTGAATGGGTGCTTTGAGGAGGTGAGGGGAGAGGCGGGCTGGGATAAGGGAATTTTACGTATTCACACTTTCTTTCCTTCTTTCGCCTTTGTGTGTGTGGCCACACTCATATCCTTTCCCTCCCCACTTAATGCATTCAGTTGTCAATTCTGTCAACCCTGCCTTTTGCCATGATACTGACTCAACTCTTTTTTTTTGTCTCCAAATAGACAACTTTTGAGGCTCAAACCTTGCCAACGATTTTGTTAAACCTATTACAGACAAGTAAAGAGAATCAGTGGCCGTCCATTACGAAGGATCAGACGCCTTCTGCTGAGCCTCCCTCTGAACCGCCTCAACATCCACCTGTTCCTCTGTTGGTGGTCAGCGACGCGCACACCACGCCCCTACTCGATGCCGATCAAAAGGGCATCCCCGTGGGAGGGGATGGGAAAAAAAAGTGCGTTTGAATTCAAAAAGAGTATTTTTTGTTTAAAAAACTCCTTTATTCCCCTTCTTGCTGATGTGGGTTACATGTTAATTTATCCAGTCAACAGTTCGTTTAATACGCACCAGATCGCTTAGGCACATGCCAAATTTGTCGACAACTAAAGCAAGCAGACAGCTAAGAGCCTGTCACAAATTTGACATTTCCATTAAAAATACTTCCATTTCTTTCCCACTTCCAAGCCAGATTTCTTTTTCCCGATCAGATAGTGAATTGGTTAAGGCTTACAGGGCTACGTGTCTTTCTTGATTCTATCACAGAGGTGCCACACACAGTCCTCCCGGCGTTCATGGGCATCCTGGAAGCTGAATTCGCTAAAGGAGAAAAAATCGTGTTGGGTGAAAACAGACAAACACCTCTGAGTGCATTATAAAAGTACTTGTCGATATGAAGGAGGGAGGAGGTGCTCTTATCCACCATGGGAGCGCTATGAATTATTAAAAGGTGACCGAAAAGGACGGACGAAGTGCGACCGAAGTGGTACATCAAAGCTTCAAAATGAATCAACTAAATTTCCAAGAGAGTGATGAATAAATCTTTTCGTTTTTCATACAGATTCATGACCAAATCTGTCTAGGTCATAACTGATTCCGTATGCGCCTGTGGGAGTTGATAGGTCTCATCGGGATTTCAGCTAATCCTGATCTCAAAGGGTTGCCTTCCATCGCCTCCTTCTTTTGACCCTCTTCCATTTAAAAAAAAATTGATACTATTAGATCTAAAGATACTTAAGTTGTTCAAACTTGCAAAGTGGATACGGGTTGGGAGCGTCTACTTCGCCAAGTTATGTCTGCTAACAAGGCAATACTTCCGGTTTCGGACTGGTGGATGGAGAAGAGTGTCCGGAGGGGATGCTATCGCATATTGTGTAACATGAGGGAGGGTTTACCAACTATCAAAGTGTTGAAGGGGCTATACAAGCCTCGGAAATCGGTGAAGCCCGCTCCAACTCAACCGCGGGGTTGATGCAATCTGACCGCCTGACATGAAGTACTTTATTGCCCATGGAAAAAATCCTTCCCCCCTTATCACAGGCCATAAATCAATTTAATTTATTACTTTTTGGTTCCACAAATCTACTTAATTATTTTCTTAAATTTTCACATATTTTACCTATAAAGTTGGTGTTCAAATCGATCAAATCAAATCTGCCACACAATTCCAGAGTTGGCGCGTTAAAGAAAAGAATGACCAATCAAATTCCAGCTTATTTTAAATCTCACAAATCAATATTTGGGGGTTACGTTGCTGACAGTTAATGAGTGTTTGACGAGTATGGATGGCATTGACATCTCAACTCTCCTACCCACAATGGACAATTTTGCCTACCTCTATGAGGTGCTGGCCTTTCCCATCTCCACCTACTACATGATTGCTTCACTCTCCTACGTGGTTTTGGGAGCTCTCGAGTGTATAGTCATTAAGAACACCAAATTCATCTCCTCAGCCACTGTGATGACCTATCTGATCGGTACCATTGTGGCCTTCAATCAGGTCATCTTGAATCAGTACTCCGAACCGCGGGAAACTGCTATTTCCTACGTTTTTGGAGTGATCAGTCTTGCCAACCTCTTTTACTTGTTCTTTTGCACAGTTTTTACAAAAGATAGCTATATGTTAGTATTGGCTCACATCTCCCTACTATTCTACTTTGTCTACATCTATGCCATTCATAATGAGGCAGACAAACTGCTCAATGTGGCCGATTTTATGGCGGCTTTGCAATTGTGTGCAACTATGGTGCAGAATATCATACCACTGGAGTCAATCATAGCCTCACTGTGTAGAAACAACAAAAGAACACCCACACATTGGTTAGCTCTCTACATTGGATTGACTTATTGCCTCACCGGTGGACTGTACCGCCATGAGAAGGGCGAAGCTATCATGGCCTCTGTCGACGCGTTGGGCATCTCGGTTCACCTCTTCGGACTGGCTGTAGCAATTTATCACAGCCTCTGTTTTTAACACCAAACCCACCAAATACACTCTTGCTAACCGCGACGTCCAATTTTACTAATTTCTAGTAGTACTGTAGCTGACGTTGGGATCGTTAAACAGTCGACCTCATCTTGAAACGAGATTTAAGGTTGATAAAAGTTACCGAATGTGCTCCTATATTCAAGGTGTAGCTATATTTTGTGCTTTAAAAGAAAAGTGCATCTAATTTTCTTTTTTAGTGCTTTTTTTGCGTCCCAAAAAATTCTTCAATTTACACACACTACCACACACACACACACACACACACCCACTTCTACATTATCCTCTCCATGAAGATTGGCACCATCTGTGCAGATGGTTTGATGGTTACAACACCTGCTGCCTTGTTTGCATTCACCGATGCGCCTCCACATTGGCACTTTCAAAATTAACCATCTCTGCCTCCATCTTCACCTTCTTCCTCACCTACTGCAGGTGATGACGAATTGAAGAGCCTGAGTGAGGAGAAAGGTGGTGGATGATTTAATTAACGCATTCTCTGGAGGGAAGCACAGTGTGTCATTTATTCTACCATTTTGGCAAGGAGATGAAGTAATGCCTGATGGATGATGTGTGGAAGCCACACATGTAGTTGGACGGCCGTGCTGCAAGATGGAAGTGCGTCTTGCGGAGGCTTGAGAGTCCGTGTGGTGGCGTGCACATCAGACTTTACGGAAGTGCAGGCTACTTGCCATAAATTAGCCTTTTCATCACCCATTAGGTCATCGTTCACTTGCAAAGCTCGTTGTTAGGACGCATTTGGCCGCTATCCTTTGATAAGCACCTTGGTGCTGTCGTTGAAAGGTTCAAAGTGGTCTCTGTTTACTTCCAAGGTCTTTAACAGGATGTAATCAAAAAGAGAAAAAAACGACGCTCACGCAGTAAACAAACCATCAAAACAAGGCGGCAGTATCTCCTACCAAAACCTTGCAAATAATTGCTGGGTACTCAGTCCCACTTGTCAAGCGGCAAACAGGTGAACGACCACGCAATATCAGGCAGGTCTAAGGGACAGATAGGCCATTCAGAGTTCCCACCTCGTTTCTTCCTCCTCCTCCTCCTCCTCCCTCACCCTGTCTTGTTTTGATGACCTCCCGTGTCGTGAAGGTCGTTATATGCATTAAAGGTACACACGCTCTCCGAGATCCGATTATTATTATTGAAAGGGAATTGCAATGCTATTTCCTCCATAAAATGAGGCTTCGGTGAAAGTTCTCTCAACAGATAGATGAACCAGAAGGCTTGCTTATTTCTCCTGTATTGTCAATCGAGGCGCTTTGATGCCACTCTGATTTGCCCCTCACCTTCCATTTCGTTAAGGCGTCAGGGTTGATGCCCTTGAATGTAACCCCTAGACGACTGTGGTAATATTTCACCCAGTTAGTCTGCCTCTACGCCTTCTGACTTTTTAACCACCGAAGGTGGAGGTCTTTCTCGTTGTCTATTTTTGTACTGCTGTTTATCAATCTACATCAAAGTAAGTACACTGCAAATAAAGGAAATGAAAACCCGCGGAGCGTTGAGGCGGAACGGAGCTAACAAAATTAGGCACACCTCGCACCGATGGGGCTAAAATTAGCTCCCCAAAAAAAAAACAATCATGCATGGCTTGATTATACATTGGAGCAGGTGTACATGCATTAAAAGGTGAGTGCTTTGTACGGTGGCTAAAGTGCTTCTCTTATGCGTGGCTTTGCTCTCAGATCTCGTCATTATGGGGAAAGCCTGTTATCAAGGCTGAGAAGGGGCTGAGAGGTAGGCCATCGGTACCGATGAGACCTTACGAGATGAAAAGAAGGCCAAAATATGGAATCAACTTCTTTCCACAATCACTGGATCTGGTTCCTCCCCCCTGCGTACCCCCCCTCCCCTCCCCGTTTCCCCTAAAGCTGCAAGGGGATGGGCGTGCACAACTCACCCTCCTTCTGCAATGAAGTGGTTCGCATCCAGGTGATCGCAGGGAACAATAGCACCACAATGAAGACTGGCTTGGACAGTCTGAATTGTTAAGTAGAATACTAAAACACGTCTCCTTACACTGACTGTGTTGTCATTGCGGAAAATTGCTGGCAAAGTTCCCCGATTCGGCCAATGGGTAAACAAAAGATAGCAAATAGATGCGGGAGGACTTGACATTTCTACCGAAGGCAAGTAAAGTCTACTGACGATTTTACTGCTATTGTTTTAACATGCGATAGCTTTGAGTTTTCGGTCTAAAGGTCTGAAAAAGTTGCTCCTTCATTATGGCTGAAGTGGGTGCTATTCTGGCCAAATTATGTGCAATTTAATGTTATCCCAATGTCATGCATGGGGAGAAGGAAGAGGCGGTAGGGTGGAGCTGGGTTACCGTTAATAAAGACTTGTTGTTTGGTAGATTTTATGAACCAATTCTCAATGAGGTTAAAAACGACATCCACATAGCCACACCCACCAGAAGCGGGGAAATCTGCAGAAACATTAAAACTTTGTGGCCTCAGCACACAGGACACGAGAGGCTGTGGTACTGAGAAGGCACAACTGTGACAATGAAGAGTGAAGGCTTACTGCAAAGCAAACTATTTGGGCTCCTTGTTAAGGTATAGTACGGTGGATAGGCATTGTGGTTTTTCCTTAGGACGTACAAAAAAGTGTTGGTTGGTAACGGGGGACAATGTTATAGGCACCTCCTCTAATGGGAATGCACCTATCAGTATGGAGAAGGCTTTTGCTTGGACTGGGATTTCCCGCCACCGCTGATAGCTTAGTCCAGTAGAAAATGTTAGGAGAGACATCGGAGGCGATGAAGATTAATTATTCATACGAAGAACAGGTGGAAGGCTACAGACAGTCTCCCTCGACACCGAGAATGCGATGATGAATTTGGCACTGTTCAACCTGTCCCTTTATGCGAGGAAAGGAATTACACCAAAACAAAGAAAATCACATTTTTGAATTGCAACCTTCTAGAAAAAAGCCTCATTAAGTGTTTCTTCACCAAAAAGGGGAGGAGGGAAGGGGGAGTGGGTGTGGATCGAGGGATATTTACCTTCTCTCTAACCAATTAAGTGTTAATGGATTGCTATAAGTGGGTTTGTGGACAAGCATTTCTCTGTCTGTTTACGTGGTTTGCATCAATGATGTTTCTGTTTGGCAGAGGTGCTTTATAATTGCCATGTCAAACAAGGTTCTGGCCTATTGATGCGCTAAGGAGCAGTAAAGTAGTGGCAGAAGTATTACCTATCTCATTAACTTCATTTTCCTCTTTGTAATGTCTTTTTTTTTGTTTGTTTAAGTAAGATTAACAAAATGAGTACTGTACTGTTTTACATTCACTCCTGGATGTTGTTTGGTTCTTATTTTGCCAACAGTGCTGTCAATGGGGAAACCTCCACGGAACATATACATCATATGCCAATCACTCTTACAGAAAAAAACAAAGGAATTTAAAAAAAAGGAAAAGAAGTTACAAAACCACTCAAAAGTAGGTAGGTCTCTCAAGCCCTCAAAACACTGAATACCTAATCACCTATTCAAAGAAAAGCGATTAACGTCACATGTCACCGCCTAATCGGTGATTCAATTAATCCTGGCACTTAATTTCTTGAGGCACGGACGCTGGTCGCTTAAATAAAATAAGTAGCAACATCCAAGAATTTCCCTTTTCATCCGCATGCACCAAGAGAGGAGCCTATTAAATAGCATTCTACTGCTGACTTGCCAGTTGATTGAAAGGACTGCATTATTTTCCACATTTGTCTTTTGTGGTCCCAAACAGGATTGTAGGGACAAAAATCTGAAATTACTGCCTGATAAGAGTGCCTAAGTATCAATACACACGCATCAATTCCCTATAAAACAAGAGCCAATGTATAGACAAAGCCTCCTTTGTTTGCTGGCTTGCGTTACCTACGATTAGGCTTCGCCTTCCCTCTCCGCCCATTTTCATGTTCATATTTAACGGAACAATAAGTGGGTGACCTAATGTAGCCTTTTGGTTTGGAAGAAAAACCTAATTATTCAACATTTTTTTTTGAATAGTTAATGCCCCTTAAGAAGAGGGCATACTGTCTCAAACCAAGGCAAGAAGTGCAGCCTGCGTTTAAATTAACTTGCGAACCACCAAAAGCGTAACTTATTAATGATGTGTGAGACCGCTGTTCTATCGATGCTTAAGGCACTTTTTTCCAAAAAAAGCAAATGAAAAAAAAGTGGGGTGGATTAGTTTCAAAACTCATGTTATCTCATCCCCCTCCCTTCCCACCCTCTTTTATTCGGTGGGGAGATGAATCTTTTTGCACAGACCAGAGAAGTGATTTTTATCCCCATCGTGTCCCCTGATAATTGAAGGCTGTTTCAACCCGGGAAAACAGTCTTTAATTCCAATTAACTCCTCCCTATTTAATGCACACTTATTTGTTAAAAATAATGTTGTCACAGGTTGCCCAGTTTTATTTCTCGTCAGTGGAGATAAGAGAGGCGAAGTCTGCCCGTGTTTTTTTCTTCCCCACCTTGTGCGATCAATGTGCCAAAGGTTTATGAGGTTGTCACCGTCCTTCTTGTCAAAGGTGAGGTGAAAATTGCCGGGTTCTGTTGAAAGAAGAGACGTTGCTTTATACTAATGCTGACAAATTTTTACTACATTCGTTTGCAGACCATCAAACGTGCGTGGAAGGATTTCCCAATTTTGGCGACAGACGGCAGCAGCTGCACTGCGACACCAAAAACAGGCGGAGGAGGCGGCGGCATCCACTTCTGCTAGTGCTACGAATCCTGAGGAGGTGATAACTCAACGCGCTTTGACGACCATTTTTAAGCACTCTTGGCCGACCCTACAACAGGTCACCTGCTGGCAGCAATCCTTCCAGAGCCTCCTTCAGGATCCACGTAGGTTAATTGGATGCGGTAGTATCCCTTGGCGTTTGTGGTCCAAGGTTATAGCTGTCATGTCGACGTAGAAATAAACGATGCCGAAGCATGAAATCGAAAAGAGACTTTCCATTCCAGCATTGGTGATGTACTGTGTTGGTGATGATGCATCCACCAGTACCGTCGACTTAATTATTTAAGGCTATATAATCCTAAACACAAAAAAATTTCCTCGAATGTCCTATAAATGCAGTTTTAGTGTCCCTGGAAACTGCTCTTGATATTTTTTGACAGGAAGTGTCCCATTCTTTTTAGACATTCACAATTTTTTTTAGTTTATATCCTGATTAACCGTTATCCTAAAACTGAGTCTCCGGCAATTTGGCCGTCCCCAGGGGACGGCTTTCTTCCGGAACGCTTTACTAAGGTATTCATTCATGTCAAGTGCAAGGCTACATTACTTTCGAGCTTAATTGCGACTTCTGAACCGATCTTGAAGGCAGTTTTGAAAAGAAGTCGTACTATAAAACAAGGAGGTTTTGCGTTGATTCAACCTTGTCACTTTGTTCTCAGTCAAACTTTCTGCGGTTCCATTCTGCCGGTAGATACCACGTGTTCGCACAATTGATGTGTGCATCCAGGCGCAGTAGGCGTCTCCGTAGCGAACTATTTAGGATGGTCCACAGTCAGTGGCTCTTCAGTTGGCGGTAGCATTCCTGCCGCAGCACCTCTTCCCTCACGCCAGGTATTATCATTCAGCGATGGATATCTGGATAGTTGGCATTAAAGACCGAGTTCACTAGACGCCGTCACCAATAGACCCCGTGGAGACTTCTCTGAAGGCAAAATAAGGACGTGAGGGCTATTGGCATGACCTGCGACCAGGTTGTTTAGTGCAGGTGCAACAACGTCGCCACCGAGTGGCTCGTCACCAAAAGCGAGAGTTTAACCCACCCTTGAGACATTGCAGTGGGACCACAAGCCTCGTCCCTGCATGCAACCAAATCATTTATGCCATATCAGCGCACCTGATACGCTTTCCGTGTTAGTCCCTTTTTCACCTAAAGCCTCGTGCCTAAGTAGTTGTCTCCTTAAAGTACACAATTGTTTTTTCACGGCAGAGCCACGTAGAAGGAGACCACCGTGCTGGCTGTTCGAATTATTTAAATGGACACACAGAAATAGACTTGGAATGGTTTGGTTGCAATCGCGCCAGCATCTCGCCCCTCCCTCCACCTCCCTCCACCGGCATTTCGTCTCCTAAGTTGATCTTTCAAATGTCAAGAAGGGATGATCGGCATAACTTGGAGGAGTGGCAGTGACGAAGTGTGTGAGGTCTTCTCGGGGGTGTGGGTTCTTTGTCCGACTGATTCACAGGTCACATCTGTAGTTTCTTGCCCTTCAGTGGGTGAATGGTACTGTCTGTCTTCAACCCAGAGCCTTTGTGAAGGTGATTCGGCATTAGAATTCAATTTTTGAGACCGCTTCTGACTGAAGCCTTTGATCACTCCGAATTTCCCTTCAAAGTCCATACATGCAACCTGCCAAGGACGCGTTTTTGCATAAGTGGCTTCAATGACTGAAGGAGTGGATTGCCTTACTGAATTGCATTGTGGGAGACTGTTGACCTTGACACGCTGACCAGAAACACGCAGGTAAGCGATATGTTACACGTCGCTGTACGCCCTCTCTATTGCAACGACTTTGGGTACTTTGGCTCACGTGGCACCAATGCAAGTTTCACCTTCCGCTTTACCTACCTTTCGTCCTTCTAGCTTCTCCGATTGGAAATCTTTGCAAGGTTAACTCCGTTTTTTGCCTTAAGAAGGGCTTCTCACGGGACTATCCATAATGGCGAATTTTATGCCTTCTATAAAAGCTCAAAGGGGGGTTAGTGGTCTACTGCCATGCTTATACGCTGATAAGCATGAAAAAATACACTGCACACTCCGTACTGTTGTGTCAACCCCTTTTTTTTAGGGAACGAGTTAGATTTTCACATCAAAAACACAACTGACGTATTGGCCTTATTATTCGGTTCTATTAAAGTATTTTTTTTCTCTCCCACTAGATGGTCTTCTGGTGTTTCGAGAGTTCCTCCAGGGTGAATTTAGTGATGAAAATTTGGAATTCTGGATCGCCTGTCAGAAGTATAAGGCTCTCACTGACGAGTCTTTGCAGCGATTGCGAGCACAGGAAATCTACGATGGCTTTATTGCATTCCAATCCCAAAGGGAGGTCAGTCAAATAGCCTTTCTTCTACCACTTCAATATTTCACATACGTACTACTTTAATTTTTATTAAGTAGCAGCTCACCAGCAAAATTGATTTTTTGCTAGTTAAGGGGAAAAGTACAGTTTCTTTTAAACCTTTACTTATATACAACTGTCATTTGGTAGAATTTGTTGTGAAGTAGGTTTTTAATCTCCGTCGTAACATGTCTGGGTAATTTTCGGTGTGAATAATATTTCCTGCAAACAGCCATAAATTCCTTCACTGATTAGCAAATTTATTTGTCGGAGGTAGTGCTTTGTTAGCAATAATAGGTTTAGTTTTTCTCTTAGGCAATTTTTAGTAGTTTGGAATCATAACAGCTGATATTTGTTGATAAATAAGCGTTCTTGAAGTGGATTTTGCCACTGATTAGCAACACATTTGCCGATGGTTGCATCATTTGTAGAAGCGCTTCATTGCTCCGGAAACTGTCTCGTTTAAAACGCTTATCTTGAAATTCCAATCTCCTTCTTGTATGTCTTCCAGAAAGGTTGGTGGATTCGTGTGCCAGCACATGGACACTTCAAATGGTATTCAGTTTGTTTGTTCACCTCTCCGACATTCTCCTTTGATCACTATTCTATTTTATTTGCTGCGCCCGCGGTATTTTGAATGGCAAATTGTTTCGACCTTTAGCTCTACAATGTGTCTCCCTTCAAATTCCATTTAGCTGACTATTTTGGGCAATCCATGGTCCAGTTATACAAAGTCCACCTTCCTGACTTTCCAAAAAGCCGAGAACGTTATTTTTTGGTAAAAATGAGTTTTTTGTTAAAAAAGTAAATCAAACATTACTTGCACTGGAGTGCCCTTCAATTTGTGGAAAAAGTATCGTTTTTAGCGATGTGTCTCTCATGTTCCCAATTGTCAAGTTGTTATCTCGGTAAATAAACAAATTTGTTGCTAACAAAGCAAAAAAATTTGGGTGATTTACCCTGATTTTATGTATTTTTTCTTTTGCGCAAACTATTTAGACTCCTGGCCTTCGTTTTCCCTTTTTTTGACTGGATTCCTTCCAAAGGTTCCATTTTCATCAATGTGTGAAGTCAGTGTCGCATACTACTTAAGAGTTCAAAGTAGAGTTCGGCGAGAACCTGACTAATAAAATGCATTAATTTTCGTAATGAATTTCTTTTATGATAATGTAATTCTGACAGTGTGACTCAAAGGAGATGATAGGAGTTGACTTTAAGATTGCTTGACCACCATTGTCAGCTGTGAGACCATTCTAAGATTTTGGAGCAATTTTTGTTCGCTACGTCGCAGTGGCTTTCGTCAGAGTTGATTTTTGAGGTTAAATTTAGCATGTTAAATTTACTATTTTTTCTAAGGTAAATCTTGACTGTGAGACGCGAATCCAGACAGAGTCGCGGCTATCACAAGCCGAACCGGACTTATTTGATGCAAGTCAAAAACGCATCGAGGCTCTGATGGAAAAGGATCCATATCGGCGCTTTCTACGGTCAACACTTTACTTAAAACTACTAAGCTTTTGTCAAAAGCGAGAGGGGTCAAATTCTTCTCCTACTGACAACAAGGCAACGGAACCTCGATTAATCCACCCCAAACCATCCAACTCCGCATCTGTTCACTAAACTCCACCGGTATGGGATTGGTGTGCAAAGTCGAAACCCAGTCATTCTGTCGACTTTGGCAATTCACAAACTGGCTCCATGAAAATGGCCACCTCGGAAGGAACTGTGAAGAGGAAAAGTAACGTATACGTGGTCCTCCAGCTAAATGTAAATACTTGCATTTATCAGTCCTGGTTTATAAGGAAGCAAATCATACCTATTCAGCCCCACGTATGTACATAGGAAAACACTATTTTGTTAAAAAGAGTAAAATTCGGTGAACATTAAACTTTTCTCAATCCCCTCCTCCAATACTTCCCAAGGACGTTATGAGGCCTGCATTTCTAGACGTACTTTTATTACAATAAGGCATAAAGATAAAGTGGACAGAGCTAATGCCACCATTATGTAAGATGAATGACAGAAGGCTAAAAGGATGAACGAGACAAAAGATGCAGTTGGTTTAAATAAAACCTCGTCATATAGAAGTCATGCATCTCAACAAAAGCTTTCCGGGATTAATCTTCTGTTTTGGTTACCTACTTATGCCAACCACTGATGCGCAACAGTGCGTACATTCCGCAAGTCAATCACTGTTTGTGGGGCCAGTTACCAAAAAATATCATAATCAGCTCAAGAAACCATCTCTAACCACTTACACTTTAACTAGCTACTGCTCAAAGCTCAAGACATTTTTAACGATATTTGCGCCGATAAATGAAAGGAGGTGATGAAAACTTAACAACCGTATGCTATAACCTATTATCAGAGGAACAGCCCCGAATGAAAAGAAAGTAAGTACGTTAGCATTAAAAACATGGCACACCAGTTAATTGGTAACACTTAGTTTGATGCATAGTTCAAATAAATCCCACCGTTTCATATTTTTGTGAATAATAGGGTCTGCGGAATAATAGCTGCCAGAATAATCCATCTTCTTTTGCTAGTAAAGAGATCACTTATTATTTAAAAATGATCCTACCTTAGAACGGATTAGCAAAAAAAGGAACTAAATGCATGCGATGCCCGCATAAAAACCCCTGCATTAAGGAAGCCAATTAAACCTGCTGCAGGCTTTGTGTCTAAATGAATTAATGGCTGTGAGCTATTTAAACAAAAGCCGGTTTAGTCATACACATACACCGAAGTGATTTTGGCTTCTTTTACGATTTTTTAAATTAAACGCACATGTGCAGTTCTGTAGCGTGAAGACGTCTATGGGTGCTTAGCCCAATCTGGTCAGAAGGAACTGTAAAAGCTCAAAAAGTTTTTTTTCGCGGAATTAATTTTCCCATGGGGCTATGCAGCAAAATTCAGGAGTAGTGACTACTCAATTTATGCTATTTCATTTGCATATAACCAGCTTTATAAAGTATTAAGAATAGAGGAGCTATTAGTGCTAGCCGTGCAATTTTATGCAAAGCTGAAACAAACCCCTCCAATAGACGCATTTGAAAGTCGCCAGTCTATTTGCGTTCCAATTATTCTGTATCAGATTGAGAGACAGTATGCCGGTGTGAGTACCAGCAGCAAATGTGATTGCATCATCCCTTCTCTTTTTAATCGCCACGGCTTCATTCAGTAACAGATCCTGTTTATGTCTGCCAACAGTCCGGGAACGCTAAATAACCGCATGATTTGAGTAAAACCAAGCCACAAAAGCAGAGAGAATGGTAATCAAAAGCTTGTGCGATGAAAAAGGAAAACCTTAAAGCATAAAATCTCAGGTACCAGTAATCTACAGCTCAAAGCAATAAGCTAGCTAAAGCGAAATATCGGCCTGAAAAAGAATACCCTCTTAAAAACTTGGGCCCCTCTGTATGATGTAATTACTGGCCCCTAATTATGCAAGACTACGTTATCAAATTACCTCCCATAGTGTGAGACCGTGCTAAAAATATCCTCTCCCATTCGCTAAACGCTCAAGCCCTAGTTACTTCTCATAAAATCGGGTCAATCTAAAATCTTCACCCCAATTATTTTAAAGGAAAACGCCAAAAAACAGCACAGCTCAGTCTGATATAAACTGGCATTTAAAAGCCAATACAGTATCTCCTTTAAAAGTGGTTAGTTGATGCAGTCTATTATGACAGATTCCGGGATTAGAACGCTAAGCACTGCACATCACTATCCTTAAAATGCAAAGTGAAACTAAAACACCGTCCTTATTGCGCAAATTGAATCAAAATCTGCTTGAAATTTTTTTTTGCTATCTGAAAGATTTATCAGTATAATGCGAGGCGTTAGCGTTTCCATGCATACACAATCACTGTTTTCTTAAATTATCCGCTTGAAACACTTTAAACATTTATTTGCTGGTTCTTGAATTATTAATTTGCTGTATTTTAGGACCTTAGTGACCTCAAATTGTGGTTCTGTTTGTTAATTAGATGAGTCGGTTATGCAAATAACCAAAGTCTTAGCTCCTGAAGACAGAGTTTACAAGACAAGAACTGGATGCCACAGCCAGGACGGCTGCAAAACGTTGCTAGATTTCATACATAATTAAAGCAGGTGTCAGTGTGCACCACTGCCTCTGTACTGCCGGCATGCATCCAGTAGATAAGCTTTAATCAAATAATTAAAAAATCTTCAGGAGTAGCACACGGTAGTTCTGAGCACTGCCTGAGGATTTTTGGCAGCATTTGAACCATGCGTAACCGAATTACCCGGCTTAAACCCGACGTCACACATGTGTGACGGAAAAATTTCCGATCAATCCCCCATAACTAGCCACAATGCTTGCACGAAAGAGATATAAAACACAGAGCTCTTTAACAATCCTGACAGCGGACATGGATGGAGCAAAAGGCGACCGATATCCCCTTTTGTCAAGAATAAGGCCTTTCACGTGATAGGACTTCAAGGCACATTTTCTTAACTACTGCCTGGGCTTGTGTAGATATAGTGGGATGTTCGTGTGTGCAGCTTTACAGTATCAAATAAAAGTCACTGAACATATCCCTCTGTGTCGCCAATAACCGCTTTTTAACTTTATTCCCGTAGATAAATGAAGTTATCATCAATGGCACGCTAACGCCCTAAATGCTTAAAAATATCAGAGTAGTGTTTCGTTCGCTTTAAACAAAATAATATTGGGTTGAAATTACCAGTTTATAGCAGTTTTATACCTCAGTCTCCTACAGATTAGCTGCTCTACTTATGATAGTTTTATCGTCTTTCTCTTCATGCGTAATAATCAAGTCAATTTTTTTGATAACCTTGCGTCATCAAAAAGTTGTGGATTGACGGCGTCGACTACAGATGGGTTGATTTATTAGAGCGACTTTTATAATCATCCCTAACTTTTACAAATCCTTATACTTCGGCTAGATTATATTAGGCTCAAAGTGATCGCGAATAATAGAATGCAGTGTAGTTCTCCTGAAGTCAGCATCCTACATTTTCACTATTGGGTGACAGCTCTTATCAAAGGAGGTTGTCATACGTGGTGTGCCTACTGTAGGCCACAGTGCTACTTTCATACAATAGTGGATGCAGACGACTCATGCTTTCCTTCTACTTTCTTTTCACTAGCCTTGATAAGAGACGGCTGGATGTTCTTAAGCGCCTTTATCAATTACACTGCCGATATGTGGGGAGGATTGTTCGATGTCCGGAGAGACACGTTGTCTGTCCACGACAGGGTTTAACTTATCCTCCCATCCCTCACCCACAAGGTCACTTAAAAATAATAAAAGTACCACAGTAGGGACAGATCTCTGCTGATTCAAAGCACGTCCATCCATTTCTCCTCACTTCTGACCTCAGGTTGATTATACTTATATCGCCTAGAAACAACTAAGGTGCCCATTGACGTCATCCATAAAATCGCATTTCCTTATGTAGACTAAAAATAAGGCAATTATTGAAAAAAAGAAAACAAAGTCCTTGCCTAACATTTGTTTAATAAGGTGAATTTGCAGCCTTCACCTGTGGACCAATATTTCGAACGCGTTGAGGTAGAATCAACGCAAATGTAAATTTGTATAAGCCTTAAAAGCGTCTAAAATGCTAAAGACCTTATGAGCTGACGCAGGCTTTTTTTAAAAAAAAGTAAACAAATAATTTTCGGAACCAAACTGGCATTTAACTAGGGGAGAGGAAAAATTGCGGCCGCATTTTCCTGACCGGCAAAGTTGCAATATTAAATTGGCTTTAATGCAATAAACCTCGAATTTGTTCGCGGTGGCACAGGAAGTAGGTTTGTAGTTAAGTATTTATGATGCATATTGCAATGCAGTAAAAGGTTGGAGAGAACTCTGTGTTTGCATACGCAGGGACCTACGTCCACCTTTGGCGGGTGGGTGGGTTGGTCTCAAGGCCATGATGCTAAAAATGCATCCTATCATGGCTTTTTGCGACTGTATGAAAGTCTCGATGCACTGCACAAATGGCGCTGGCAAACGAACCCCATCCTGACTTCCATTTCTGAACATTAAGCACTAACCTGACGGGTGAAGTACATCTGCTTTTGATGGGAGAGACTGTAATGACTTCCGTGGTAGGGTGAAAAATAGTATCCGCCGATGGCAGCTACCTCTGTCGCCTTTTCCATCGGAGTGCTATTAACAAATGAAGCGACACTGATCGTTAGTCGTCGAAAAGTCGGCTACGGAGCTGTCTACAACACTCACAAAAAGATGTCAATTAATTTACCATGTAGTGTCATCTCCATCTCTTTATCAGCTGAACAGAATCAAAAAAAGCTAATGGCTGGACAGCGCTGAAGTGAGGACAAAGCGGTAAGGATGTACAGACGGGAAGCACCCTGTCTCATTCAAATGACTCTCTTTATTCCAGTGTTCCTACCACCAACAGCGGGGGCACAAAATGGCCTCGTTGTGGCGCACCATCGAATCACAAGCAGTATGAGGACAGCCCAGTCTCCCTTATTCCAGTACAGTTCCCAAACTAGACAAGACTCCTATGCTTGTGGAATCGTCACCATGCATCAGCGAGGCTGGGATTGAATTTCTTTTTAGCTGCAAGTAGGTTCGACGACAGGTCCGGCTGGTTCGTTTGTGGCTGCATTTTAAAAGTACCAAATGCGTTGTGATGGTCAATCCGAGAGGTTGACCTGAGGTAGTCCCAGTGACGACCTTCAAAAGAAGGGAAGAGGTATGTAATGCTCTGGTAGTTTGTTCAACTCTGCGGACACCGTGTCTGACGCTCAAGAGAGGAGAGAGGCTCAATAGTGCATTGACTGTTTGTTTACATCGCACTTATGGTAATACGCCAGCCTACGTATTTATCATTGTATCTTCACCGGATGAGCTGGCCTGAGGGCCATGCCAGTGGTCCTAGTCCCTTCTGTAGGCTGACAACACGTATTCTGTCCGAGCACTTCATAGTCTTTCGTCTTCAAAGAAGACTCGGATGGCCACTTTATGCTTGGTAACTATTACAAATGTAATGTATTCTCATTATAAAAGCGAGCATTTAATAAAATGTTGCGCATTGCCTTGACTCTCAGTTTAGCGGCAAGAAAATGGTGTTTTAAAGCACTTTAATGCATGTTTAGACATGTGGATCTATAGTTCTCCACTGGTCGTATCACTTCCTTAGCATTTGTGTAGCACCATCCTCATCCGGCTCCTATTCCCTACGGCTAAGGCTGGCAAGGGCAGGCTAATTGTCCTGTAGCATATTTATTCTTTCATGTTACACAGGAACAGTACAGCCTTAATAAGTACTGAAGGGATGGCTCATGTCAGCTTCGAGGGAATCAGCGCTATCGCCATGAATGAGGTTTTAATTGTGCTTCCGTTTCTCGCCCGAAAGGCACATTTAAAGCATTACAGTTGAGACATCCGCCCTTCTTTGTGATGACTGTGGCGTTGATGACGAGCCATATATTCCACTCAAGTATTAGGTACTCACTCGTCGTCAAGAAAAACTAAGAGTGCTGTAACGATAATAAACAATCATTAAGCACTAACCAAATGCTGAGGGCTTCATGGATGCCAGCGTTACTGCGCAGGCCTTTAACCGCCATTTCGGTCTCCTTCTCCTTCACTTTTACGGTCAACATCTGCCCAAAGCAATTCATCTTGTAGTGGCTTGCCTAACAACCTGGTGATGACTGAACCTGTGGATTCTCATTAGTTGAGGATGCAAACCATCCGTAAAATGTGACAGCCACTAGAACAGTCGTTGTGTTTAACTTCTCAGCATGTGAAGCAGGAAGGCTACACAAATAGACGGATGTCAATGCCAAAAAGGCGATAGGGAACTACAAGGGCACTGAATAGCCTACGCATACAAATGTGCTAACATCGCAAGTAGTGTCTACCACGGTGTCAATTAAGATCGTGTAGATATGCCCAGTAAAGTTGGATTAATGTAACTTTATAACGAATAGATTAAATGTTCTACTCAATTTATAAAATTAGATGTTGAAATGTTTACGTGGACATTTCCATCTCTACGGAATGCACTTCCACTCGGTGCCATGGCCTTTAGATCGTGCTAGAGGCGTCGTGGACATCTTAAAATGGCTTGGCGAGCTACAA
>MIEF01008280.1:0-10078 GCA_001870725.1 Taenia solium | reverse complement strand
CCCTATGCCCTCAGCCATGCCTTTTGTCTTTCCACCTGGATGCAGCCAATTCTCACATGAATGATATCGGCTTTCAAACGAAGGCGTGTTCTTGCACATTCTACAACAGCTACTCAAATTCTTCCTGCCCGACATTTAGGATTCACCCAGGTGATGAAGTGCTGAGTACGGGCGTAGGAAAGAGAGGCACAACTATGTTATCATTGGCTTGCACCTTCTCGCATGTCAGTGAAGAGCGTTCGGAGGCTACTGTGACTCGTAATACTCTACGGCATTCCCGATACGCCTTCCTGGATGGGAAGAGACTTCGACAGTCGGAAATCTTGTGTGCCGGTGTCGCAGCATGTGCATCCTACAGTATGTAAAGATACCGCGTGAATAAATGGGAGGGATTGTTTCTGAGAACGGTTGACACGATTCTCAGACTGCTTTATGCTGCTGTGGTAGGTAGAGGTGGATTGGCTTGACTAGGATGCGAGTTTGCCAACTAGCTGGCTATGTCGATGACAGGTGGACCGACAGTCCAAGTAGTCACTGCACATTCCATAGATGAAGTAGTAGTGAAGGGCAGACACATGGGTCGGCAGTCAACCCGAGCTTACAAATGCAAATGCTGGAGGACAGCAATGACGAACTCGAAAATGCAGAATGCGCTTTTCATGATCTGATGACTTGTTGGTGATGCTGACGGACAGCAGTGGGCCTAATTATTGTGCGATTTACGACTGGGTGTCTAATTCCCTCCTTGGCCAGCGTATTTTGCAGTGAGTGGGCTGTCACCTTTAATTTACCCTCTTCTAATTCATGCGATTAACTTGTCATAACTTCACCCATTGGATGGATTAGCGTTTGTTTAGCGACCTGGGTAACTGGGTCATCGCCCTGACACCCCACACCATCCCCTCAACATGGTGATATTTTACAACAAAACGCTGTAAAAGACGTGATCATTGGCGTGTTGTGAGCAGGTTCTTAGAAGTCATTTGCAAGAAGTGAGGAAGGGAGGAAGGGAGGGTGTAAGTGCACCCTCTCTTCAATGTACCAGTCACGTCAGTGTTCGGTATTTCCCCAACCTCAAGTCCCCTTCTGACTATGCATTGATGGCTACGCTACGGTTTGTATTCTCCTGATCAGGCCTCCAATTTGTTGGTACGTACGGCGTGTGTCTTTCTTGTCACCAAATCACTGTTAGTAAACTGTTGTTAGGAATTTTGCGCAAAAAAGATGATGGAGAACAAAGCATCAGAAGTGAGTTTTTAAAGACATATGAAAAAATGAGAGGAGTAAAAACATTGATTTCAGCGCTTAATGTCTTATACGGTAATCGCCATCACACATGCCAACTGGGTCTTATTTGACGACTAAAGGCCCATATTTGTATGACCTCACCCAATGTTTCGCATCATGTGTTAATGTCGTGGTCCTTGCGTCCCCACCGGATCGCATGCCTTCCATCATCAACAGCGATGACCCACACAGGCATTTTGGTCCCATTCACCAAAATATTTTTGGTCCACGTCAAATCATCTGAATAGATTCCCTTTCCATATATAGTGATGAGCAATGTGCACGGAAATTTTAAACAAATGTTTGGGAGCATTAGATTGACGTCTAATTTTTCAATCTGAGAAATAGCATGCGAAGTGATGAGGAAAATCGCGATTATGTTGTTGTGTGCATTTTGGGACTGAGAAGATGAGCCACGACAAACTGAGTTCATTCCAAAGCAGTTCCACCACTTCTATGGTGGTGGGTCATTCCGAGTGGGATGGTCATGTCAGTCACATCAACTCGTGTAGTGGTCCTCCGCATGCAGTCGACAACCCCAATTTGTGAGCTCAAAGAAATGCAAAATCGTCGGCACATGAATGCCTTCCATAAAAGGACGTTAACTTTGCCATAACTAAGGCATCAACTTTTAAAATGCATGCATTTTAACTTGCGCCTCCTCAAACCACTTAGTCCAAAACTCATAACAACTCTCTATGAGATCCAAACTTTCAGAAATGTGATTCTAAAAGATGGTGGGGTCCTAGTCACCGGCTGCTGAGACGACTTCTCAGTGGGATGAGCAACGCTGAATCTCAAACAAACTGTCAACTGTGATGTGCACCGCATACTTGCGAACCTGTTCCTCATTCCGCATGATGGCTGCATTGTGGAGAGGTGGGGATCGCAGGTCTCTTCTCATGTGATTTCGGTCTTGAAGAGGCCTGGGTGGGAACATTTGATAAGGCCTTCTTTGGCCCTTGTAGTGGGCAATAGCTTGAGGCGCACTTCGGAAAGGTGCAGACGGAGGGCGTGTACGGAATAGTCTGCTATTCACGCGAAATGTGTCCACGGATAGCCCGCGTGACAGAGCTGACGAGAGTTAGCGGATTCGGAAGTTGGGAGAGAGGAGATTTGACTGACGCCACTGTCATGGCATTACAATGAGTAGTGGCATGTCGTCCAGTTTAAATGACGTGGATTACACGAATTTTGGTGACTGCGTGACACCACCCCGTCGCATCATCCACATCTAGGGACAGAGGTGGCGTCTAAGCAACAACTATGTTGATTGCATGCCTTCAACCATCTGCTCGAATACCTCAAATGCGAAAAGTAAGGCGCGAAGATAAATATTGAGATGAGTGCTTCAACTCTTTTCTAATAATTGCCATCATGGCAGGCCCATTCGCAATGGCAATTTAAGGCCATCATTGTGCAAACATGAGGCGAATACTCATTCACTAGAAGTGATCGAACCAAGAGCCATGGCTGTGGTGCTCATTCTGTCGTGTCGCTGCTGCTTCGGGTGTTCTACACACAACCTTCCCGGTTTCTAAGCCCTAGTGGATATTTGCCGAAGCGGAAGGTGTCTTTGGCAGGGTAGGATGGCACCTCAGTGTCGCCAAAATTCTGTCTATGACGAAATCGCTACTCAATCTAATAAAGCGGCAATTTTATGTTGGCTTCATTTAAAAGTAATATCCATTACATGAAAGCCAATTACAAGGATGTCGTTTGGAGCACTTATGTCAAACTGGGCATGTGCATGCAAGCGATCTCCTATTTTCTCAGTCCTCACCAACGGCCGATCGAAATTTGCTTCCGTCTATCGAATATCATTTGAGGGAAATGAAATTCATTAAACAGTGTGTCGACGACGTGAGACGACACCTTAATTGCAGTGCCTAGAACAAACCTGCTCTTCACTCCTTCATGCGAAGTGCTTGTGCCTTTTGCAGCCTTCTCCAGACAATATCGTTTTCATGCCATCAAGGGAGGTAGTTTAACACGAGACCTGCAGAGCGTTCTTGCTGTGGGCGAAGTTGAAATAGCCTAAACCGGTACTTTCAAAATCCACTGAAACAACTGGAGACGGAAGGAAGAATGCCTCACAAGAAGGGGGATATATTTGAGTAAACGAATTGCAACAGCCCATTCAACTTGAGGTGCTTAGCTGCAAGGCATTGATTCACCACATTTTGACCATCCGAGTTACCGTGTACGCGTGACAGTCGTAGTACTTTCTAACAAATTCCACCTTCTTTGCTTAATGATCAGAGGGTAAAATTTATATGATATGGAGCATGGCTCAGTTGAGCGTCAGGGTAAAACGCATAGTAAATTGGCAGAAGCAGGCTTGTTCATGCAGTGAGGAGACATGAAGCAGGCCAGGATGGGGCAAGAGACAGTAATCGATGGCTTTTGGGAAAAGAACTGACTAGACCGGGTTAAAAATGTCCGAAGTACTGATGCGCCTGAGCACTTTCCTGTGGGGAACCGACTCGGTAAAATCCACTGCCAATTAGGGATGGTGTTACAGGTCGTCGCGATGTCCCCGTGTGAAGGAAATCGCACATTTTAAGAGCCACTTCTGGTGGGAGGTCAGTAATTCGGAGCCGTCTCTAAAGGGGAACGAAATATGCCAACGTCAGTGACATGGAAATGGGATGCAGGAAATGTGGTATTGAGTATGACGAGCAAAGGCATAAATGAGAGCTGATAAAGGAAGGAAAGTGGGATAAAAATTAATGTTGTTGTTCACTCGAATGGCAAGCTCTCACTGACTGCTCTGCTAAGTGTTTAGTCCTGAACGCTGACACAAAATTCAGCTTTTCACCACTGAATAATAATAAGTGAACTTCATGGGTTCGAACCACTCAAGGCGCAAGTGGTTGGCATCATATTTCCCACCTTGATATTTTGCACCTGAGTATCACGCATTCAGTGGCAATGTTGTAACGTCTCCTGTTCGATGGCTTCACATCATTTCTCTTCAATTCCCGTTTCGGCATGCATTAAATGGGTGTTATGCATAAAAGGACTGTGTGTGGAGCACGCGAAATAGCTGTGACACGATGGAACAGGCATCTCAAACTTTGCATTCTAACCTGCCAAGCTTCAATGAATGGATTTTCATTCCATCTCTTTAAACCATCTCTGTGGTTAAGCCTGTCATGTCAGTGACAAAGTATGAAACATTTAGCCATTTAAGGCAATACTCCTCTTTACGCCTTACCTTCCTCATTCAAGAGATACCAGTGCAGATAGTCAAAGGTGAGCAATCACCACTGTTGTTGGTCAGAAGTCACGTGTGGCTCCAGTTGTGATATTCATGAAGAGACGGCATCAAGCAGCACCCGAGTATCACGTACACAGTGTGTTACAAGTTGCAGACTGCACGCGTGATTAGAACTAAGCGACACGAAAAGACAACGCGTGGACATTGTGGTGAGGTCAGCCTAATCCCTCTCCAGAGGGCCATGCTATTTAGGCCTCGTCGTCCCTCCCACTCAGGCTATACACGCACACAGCCCTCGGTAATAGCAGCCTTCGGTTTTCTCAATTCACCTCCGCTTCTTTTACTCTACACTCATTACTGCCTTATTATCCTCCACCACATTTCATCTATCTGAGTCTTGTGCAACATGCGATGGCACACTCCTCTAGCACTGCATCATTGTTCCAAATTGGAGGTGGATGCTTTTACCATGGCCATTTTCCACTGCCGTGTGTCAGCACGGCGGTCATTGGTTCTGTCCAAAACAGGCGTCTCGGCTAGCTTCCCTCTCCACGCCCATTGTCTTCATCTTAACCCAAATTTATTCTGAAGCTATTTGCTATCGCAAGGAACAAGCTGACTGTTACCAAAGACTTCTGCCCGTGTCTGTAGAAGACTCAGCTCACATGAGGTTAGAATCCCAATTCTCCTCTGTTCGCAGTCCATCCGTTATGTCGAGTGGGAAACATGCACTGCGACTCAAACAGCCCGCATTCACTTTACCAAAAGCCGCCTCGTTGATGGGTAATTCACTGCCCGTGTACACACTGTTTGTGCACACAGATGCACCTCAACTGAAATAGCGCCCAGATATAATTGTGTGGATGCCACACACGGAGAGGAATAGCAATGCCCTCCACACTATAAACCAACCATTCAGACACTACCTGTGGCTTCTTCAATTTGGCAGGTAACTGCAGTATTTGTGCCAAAATTCTTGCAAAGGTAAGTAGATCGGAGCACAGATGTTGGATTAGCAGACATGTGACGATTTAAGCCGTTAAAAGAGATTGATGAAGGCTTTGAAGAAGTGAAGTAAATCATGGCTCTGCGCCGCCCCACTACGGCTAAATGTCGAGTATAACATCCCAGCATCCATGCAAGATACTGACGTTGGTGGACCAGTCCTGAGCAAAATAGTAAGGGCGGAAGTAAACATACCACCATCTGCCCGAAACTGTAATGCAAAGCACAAATGCCAGAGGGAATAGAATTAGCGCAACGAGTACATTTACCACTTTACACTGCTTGGACACGATTTTGGTGGGCGAGTTGCCAGGAGGGTGGATGGGTGGGTGGATGGATGAATAGACAAGGCGGTGTTGGATCTAAGACCAGGAGAAATGCAAAGCCAATAGGGTGAGTATGTGGGTATATTTTGTTAACGTACACCCATCACATGTGTAAGGGTTCACTACCAAGCTTATCAGGCAAAGTAATGAAGATTGGATGGAGCCGTTTTATCATTCCTGAGACATTTGCCTAATAGCTGCGGAATTTAATGTCAAAGTGGTTTCACTACAATTCCAACCACGTGGAGTAGCGATTATTTGCATGGTAGTAATTTGGATTTGCCTGCTCGAGTGAAGACCGCCGTCAGGGTAGCTTTCGCTTGCAAGTACTGCTGTTGGCAAGTGCACTGTCAAAGGCACCAGTGCTTGAGATATTGCATGGCCCGAACTTAGGATCTAGTGCGAAATTAGAAAGAGTTGTGTGTTCAGTGTTTAGTCGAGGTTCATGTTACAATACACGCGACGGAACTGTGGATGCCTAGGCTGCGTCGACACTAGGCTGACGACTTTGCGACAGATTGGTACGGGAACCGATTCGGCGCCTATCCTCTCTGCCCTAACGTGGACACGACACCACAATCACAGAGTGCCAACTGTGACACAAGCGTGTATGGGCAGCAAAGTTGTAAAAGGAACGACTTCTGTTCTACCAAAGATGCCTTGCGTCAAATGAGACTGATGTTCGTCCACACACCGATGACATCACAGCTTCCTCATCACTTCATGCGCTATTTATCAGATCTGAGCCTTAAACATTTTCCAATACTTCACAAACCTTCTGTTTCAAGTTTCCTAACGCGCTGCCCACTAATCATTGTTTAGAAACGACTATCCAACCACATTAATTGATACAGCTATGAAATAAAAGCGTTTTGGCGTTTTGGAGCAAAGCCTCCGTGGTGCGGTGGGGGCATATAACCATGCGTCGCGCAGACCAGGACTTAAGGTCTGCGAAAGCTTCCCCCTTCAACGAACACGCAAAAGGACAGGGCTAGCACGTCTGAGTCAGATGGCGGCGTCGATCATAACCAAGCACGGAAATGAAGAAGTCACTGTAAGTAGGAATAAACTTGTGCTATTCTCTAAACAGAATGCAAACGCTGTCTTTTGATTGGCTTTAAAATGCTTATAGATCGAGTCCCTTGTAATTGGCTTTCTTGAAATGGAACGACTCAAGTTCGTCACCGCCCATCTCCTCAGTCTTAACATGGGCATTGCAGCACAATCACAAGTTTACTCATCACTCTGTGCGCTATTTGTTAGATTAGGAATGTAGACGTACTTTAATGCTGTGCAAATATTTAGCTACGATTTCCACACGAAATTTTTTATCATTCCTTTTAAAAGTGTGTCTAGACAGACGATTTGACATGGACTGCTAAATATGTTGGCGTACTGGAATCGAGCATCTGCAAGGGACAGCGCTATTGAGGGTGGGAGGATGGCGATCCGGTGGGGCCGTCAAAACAACAGCAATGACACGTCATGTGGAACATAGGATGAGGTATGCGAAATTTCTTCTTCTATTCGTGGCAGGGGACCGAGATAATACGTCGGAGACGTATGCATGCCTTCATGTAAACTTCAAATAAGACATTGGGCGCTAGAATCATAATCTCATTTCCGTCTTCCTTCCTCTAGCCATGCATACACCTGCTTTAATCATGAAAACATAGAACGGAGGAACATGAGGTTGCATTTAGGCATGGTGCCATCCTCCACTATGTCACCGCGCTCACCCAACAAAAAGTGCAAAGGCTTTCCACTCACCTTCCCCTACAACCAATTGCAGGGGATGCGTCTCATGTTTGGTCAGTGCCTGCAGGCAAGAGACTCTTCCTCATTAATTTAGTTTCATGCTTTACTGCAAGGATTCTAACCTCACATTGTCTTTATTGTTGCCAAAATAAGATTCGCAGGCGGCACATTGTTTCTCACGAGAAATATGTTGTGCTTGTGGTAGGCGACAGATGTATACGTGCACCTTCTGCTGCGTTCCCTGCCTTCGTTTTGCGTCAAAATGTCAGCACAATTAGCCACCACACTAGCCTATGCATGCATTAGTTTTGGTGGCTTTGGAGAGGATTGCATAACCTGACCGTCTATTATGAACCGAGCATTAGGTCCCTTGACGCGTTGAGAGTTGTCAGTTCCCTTTTAAAGCCACATATTTGCACAGTTTCGTGGTGAAAAATAACCAACTGGACAAAGTAGATAAAGCCCTTTGCACATAATTCATTCATTCGCATTTCCTCCTACACAAGCTTTATCTACGGTTCTTTGTTTAACCGCACTACCGATTTGGGATTTGGGCAGACGTATTGCCCTAGCAAAGCCCGCTCCCCCTGATTCCTGAGTTCGTATAAATTCAGCCCTAGCAGCATGCCTTCTTTTGCCTTTAGGGAAGCCTCAAGACCCTACATTATCCACCACCTGACAACTGTGAGGCAAAAACTTAGGAATCACATCAAAATACTAAATCTGAAGGAAATCTAGGTGTAGAGTTCAGTGTGACGCTAATGGTAAAATATGCCGTCATCTAGCACTGTATAAACAACCCAGCTTCTGCCAATTTGCTATGCGTTCTCTCCTGACGCTCAAGTGAACCATGCTCCGTGGAATATAAATTTTACCATCTGATCATTTCGCAAAAAGGTGGAATTTATTAGAAAGTGCTACGACTGCTACGCATGCACGGTAACTCCGAATGGTTGACTGCAGTGTGTCAATGCCCTGCAGCTAAACACCTCAATTTGGATGAGCCGTTACAATCCGTTTGCTCAAATATATCCTCCTTCCTGTCACGCATCTTTCCTTCCTTGTCCAGTTATTTTAGTCACTTTTGAAACTACCAGTTTAGGCTATTTCAGATTCGCTACTGCAAGAGCGCTCTGCAGGTCTCGTGTTAAACTACCTCCCTTGAAGGCATGAAAATCATACTGTCTGGAGAAGGCTGCAAAAGGCACAAGCACTTCGCATGAAGGGGTGAAGAGCAGGTTTGTTCTAGGCACTGCAATTAAGGTGTCATCCCACGTCGTCGACACACTGTTGAATGAATTTCATTTCCCTCAAATGGCATCCGATAGACGGAAGCAAATTCCGATCGGCAGTTGGTGAGGACTGAGAAAATAGGAGACAATGGATTCTTACATAGCTACATTTAATAAATGCGGTGTCGACTGACTGGGTGGAGTATTACTAGTCCCATCAGAATCCATTGCCAGTTGGGAATGGCGTCGAGGGCATTCAGCAAATCATCCCCACCAAGGTACTCGTATATTCTGAGTGCTATTGCGGCTGGAAGGTCGGTGATCTTGCGTTGCTCCTAAAGCATGACAAAAATATGCAGTCGTTATTGCCACGGAATAATTTAAACGAACCGCGATGACCGAGACGACAAGAAAAGCCGCAAGTGAGAGGCGATGAAGATAAGGAGGCATGGAAAAGTTAACTGAAGCTGTAAAACCCACCATTATCGAAAGGTGCTCAGTTAGATTGACCGTGAGACAGAGGTGACGAGGCTTAAATACTGACGGTTTGGAAGGGGACGAAGGGGGCAGCAAATTTGACCTCACAATGACGTTACCACATTGGTTCGCTTCGTGTCGTGTGGTTGTAAGTTCTCGCAATCGCCATGGCCCAAATGCTCCCCCTTGTCCAATGACATGGAATGATGTAAACTGACATTGGCTCACACAATCCTCCAAGCGCCATACCCCGCCAATTCAATCTACCACATACTCATTTTTACACGAATGAATCTTGCTGCAAAGTTTCGCACAACAGTGCCAGTGCAAGCTCTTCTCCGACAGTGAGACTTAATCCATGAACCGCCTTATCCGCGTTTGTCAGGGTAACGCAGATCTGACAAGGATTCACAACTGGTGCCTTCCTTTTCACGCTACATCAATGTGCGCAAACAACGAGGTGGCAGAGATCCATCTATTCATCTATTTATTTATTTAGTGTTGTTTCGTGACGCAGGGCTGCACCAAATTGTGCCTTGGACCAAATTGAGATACATGGTTTGGACTGACCCCTACTGAGGCGCTAATGAATGCCTGCCCTAACGGGAGATAGAATAGACGCAACGCATAAGCTGAAGAAAGTTAGTTGGTCAGTTCGTTGTCGATCGGTCTGTCAGTAGGTGATTTAAGGAGAAGATGAATGAAATTTATGCGATTTCTTGCATGAAATGGATATTACTCTTGAATGAAGCCAACATAAACTTGCCTCT